>WPIO01000011.1:7857500-7897500 GCA_009760855.2 Cristatella mucedo | reverse complement strand
TTTTTAAAAGAGGTAGTTTCCCCGTGCAGACGAGCCAACACACGTATTTCTGAGGTAAGAGACAGACATATCTCAATCCAAGCCTGAAACTTTCAAACGGCCAGATTTACGTTGCTAAAACGTGCGCCTCGCACGACAGAGTCACAGGTGACCAAGAAAAGACTCTGCAACTCAAACTCACATAAACAAGTTTTGAACAGCTGTAGGTGACTTTCAGCCTTCAGTAAACACGCGAGCATGCAACAAATAGAATTTTGTCTACCTGTTGTGTGCCAGGTAATGCTTCGCTACCTTTTCTTCTTGCATGGGCAAATTTCGCCACTGAATCTCTTAAAAAGCACCATAGAATAGCCATCCCGTTGATCAGAATGATTTGAGAATTCTTCACACGCAAGAAGTCCAACATAAAGAACGCTTTGAAAATATATTAGCTGATTTAACAGCTTGTTTTTGTGTAGTGGCGGAAGATCCTTAACGGCTATCGCCACCTCTTGCATTGGGAAATAAAGGATCGCCCATGGCAGAAATTGAACCCACGACCCCAGATGTGAAAAGCGAGCACCTTATCTCCAGGGCTATCACGGGCCCTAACTAAAAATATGAGTACTACCGCACGGCATGTCAAAACTAGTCAAGTAATAGAATTGACGTGCGTTTGTGTCTAGTGTTCTGTCCCTTCTGATTTTGTTAGAAGGTAGTTAAAGTTGAGAAAATTGTAGCACAGAAACATAACATAAAAGAACTTTCAAAATCTTAAGCAACCAAATGTAACCTTTGAAATAATGGCGTCAAAAAGTTAACGGTCAGAATGTTTGGCATCGTCACTAGTCTACTTGAATGACCACAGTACTAGTTATAATAATAATAATAATACATTTGTGTGGCGCCCTCAGATTAGTGTGAGATCAAGTAAAAGCCTCACCTCTAAGACAGTTGTGGCACGACCGGGCACAGAAAGCACCCATCCACAATGGGTCGGCTTCGCACTGGCCGGCGAATGCCCACGCATCGCAGCTCCTGTCGTCACCGTATTCGTTTGAGCACGCCTCGCGACTGTCGGAAGGCGGCGTCGAAGTCGGTCGGGCGCTGCATGGCTGGGTGTTGCACACTTCGCTCCCAGTGTCGGCTACACCTCCCTGACCAGTGCACTCGCCAGGCCGCGAGCAGACACGCACTCGAATGCGGTTGCCACCTCCGCACGTCTTCGAGCAGGGTCCGTAGTTTCCCCAGCTGCCCCAGGTCGCAGCACCTTGTGCAACGACGAATAAACGACGAGCAGTGCTAGAAATGTGCAAGCATTCGAAGAGCTCCGCACTAGGAACTGGCACCGCCCCCGGAAGTGAGAGCCCGCCGAAATGGCAACGAGCTCGCAATGCTGACGTCTCCGATCGGAGCCGTAACGTGGAAGCTCGCACAAATTTGCAGCTGCCAATAATCTTAAGCGGATGCTGTGAATTACCACCGCCATCGCTAAAAAGCAAAGATGGAAATCCAATCACTGCCATCGACAGTATCGAACGGCACTCCTGCCAGTTTTATCAGCCTGTTATGCCAAGGGGTCGTCTGATTAGCGAACACGCTTAGACTCGGGGAACCACTAGCATGACCTCCTATCATAGTCACTGAGGACAGAATAATGGCTACTGAAGCGAAGGCTCGGGGAATGGGTGTGGGAGAGTGACAGGTGGCCACACTCAGAGGTATGAACCTGGGCCCGGATATTTTCCTGCGGTTACCACCGCTAAAAGCTGCAGTTCTTGCTGAGCTTACCCTGCCTTAGGATAACAACACAGTTGTGGCACACGAAGGAAAAGTTGGCCTCTACGAGGCATCGGCTGACGCGTGTAGGAGCAGGGGTTGGCGATATGAGCTATTTTCAAATGAGGTGGGCGCTCGAGTTGATGTCGGTAGATCGACCACCAATCAGTGAGCAGTCGCAGAAGCAGCTAGTGCGGCTCGAGCAACCGGAAGCAAGCCATGGTGAGCAAGATCACGATAAGCAAGGTTATTTGAGCAAGCGCATCGCTTTTGGTGTGCTCAACTCGGTAGTGAGTGATAAGAGAGAGAGAGAGAGAGAGAGAGAGAGAGAGAGAGAGAGAGAGAGAGAGAGAGAGAGAGAGAGAGAGAGAGAGAGAGAGAGAGAGAGAGAGAGAGAGAGAGAGAGAGAGAGAGAGACAAATTATCTCTCCCCATATATCAGAAATCAGTACGACCTCGACTCTCGCCGCGTCCTGATTCAGACCAGCTAAGGGCGAGCGTTTACCGGCGTGCAGCTTGGCATCCTGTGAGACGTCTCCGGGGCTTTCCTTAGCTGGCCTTTCCCTACCATCCCAGATGGTGGGTACATGCACGAGTCTCCGACACGTGCCTCGCTGTTGGCTGGTGCTCGGTTTTTGCTCAGATTACACTCGGTGCCTGGCTTTTGTTCAGGCAGAGTTCGTCCAGTTTAGCGCGTTCATCTGGCTGCTGGCCCGGCAGAAGTGAAGGGTGAAACCTTTAGATCCGGGCCTTTAGATCCGGGCCTTTAGACTGTGCCTGTAATCTTGGTCTGCAGCTGAGGACTGGAGGACCGGCCGCAGAAAGCGTTTCGCGGGAGTTTTGCTAGCGGGAAGGAGCCTTTCTCCTTCTTTCTTTAGTGTGGCTCATAAGTAATCCGAGGTGCTTGCTAGAAGAGAGACGCTGAGGGGCCCGAGATTGAGAAATCACGAACCGGATACGATTTTCTTGTGTCTTCACTTGCCCGCATAATGCAACTCGTGACACTTCTGATAAAGGCTACCAGACGCAACACCGCTTGCAAGAACATCTATTCTCCTGAAAATTTGAAAAGTCAAGTTTGGTTAAAATTGGAAGTAGATGCTGGTTGTGACTCTTCCTTTTTCTGGTCTAAAATTCCGTATCCAACACCGTTTTTGCCAAAAAACAAACCTCCTGCAGGACAACATAAATTCTTTTTGCTGGATTCAAGCGTTAGAGACCCATTCGATGCAATGCTTGCGATAAATACATTGTTGCTTTCTGAAGAATTCGTACACTGCTGCGATATTTCAAAAAACTGTTGTAGGTCGTGAGACCAGAGTTAGAACGAGTCTAATAATCCTTGCAAGTCCATCGTAGCTGATTTAACAGCCTTATTTTTAAAATGGCAGATTGAAGATAGACAACAAAATTAATCCGACGACCAGGCGCGTCAGCTAAGCAGACATTGTTCCGCCAGCCAGGCGGAGCCACCAATTGATGACGTCAGACCAAGCCTACCTGGCGCGAGATGACTGCCTCTGCAAAACAGCGGTGGCCGCGGCGGCTCCACCAGCTCCATCCACGCTCCATCAGCTGCTTGTGATGCGGCGCTGTATACCTGCCGAGCTGGCTTGGTCCAGCGGTTAAGGTGCTCGCCCCGACCAAGGTCTGGCTGAGGTCAAGGGCTCGAGCCCCGACAGAAGAGCATTTTACGGCTATCACCACCGCTTGCAGTGGCGATAAAGGATCGCCCACCACAGGATTCAAACCCACGACAATGGGACCGAGGTCGTTAAAAGCAACAGCCTTACCTAGAGCGCCATCATGGATTGGACCGACCTGGTAACGTATGCAGACCGACAGCTGGGGCGCGAAGTGCCTTAACCCTTTCCTCATATGGTACCAAAAAAAAGCATGGATACGAGAGAGAGAGAGAGAGAGAAGGCATCGTTGATACGGCAGAATAGACGCAAAAACGACTGGATATAATTGTGGATTCTACGCACCGGCTTCTTCGGACACACCAAGCGCACAAAAGATATTTCATAGACCACTTGCAGGAAGGGAAGAGAAACCTCAAAGGACTTCAAAGCTTCATAGTGTCCACCTATTACGTAAGGGCTTCATATTTGAATGCCGGGAGTCGATGTATCTACGAGACAGCATACCTCTAGTCTAGGAGTTACCTCCGCAAATATTTGACGATTACTGCGAAACCAGAAGGGCTTTATTTATGCTATCTTCATTATTTTATCGATAAAGCACTAGGCAAATATACATTCCGTCAAGCGGCAAGATGGTGCATCGTTGTTTTCCTGTGACGAAACTACTCTGACGTAGCGGAGAGATTCCATAGGCAGTGAGCTGCTCATATATATATATATATATATATATATATACATGTATATAAATATATATATACATATATTTATATTTACATTTATATACATGTATGATTTTTGCCGGCTGCTTTTTCTCCCTTCCTTCGCGTCTTAAGCCGGCGACTAGCCCTAATAATCTTTTACTGATCTTTGAGCTGCATTGCCTTACTACTTAATTGAGCAGAGAAGCACGCTCTCCGACTCATTGGAGATGGAGCCACAACAACGTGTAGTCAAAGCGGAACCTTTTATTCTTCTCTCGAGAACCAGTGAGTCTAGTAATGGCATGATCTGAGGAAATTATTCACGCAGAAACATATCAAAACGACAATATGGTTATAATAAATTGTACTCCTATGCGATCGTGCGCCGAGAGTTGGTACGTCGTGCTACCGCACTTTCTTTACCCTCCGCTTCTCCTGGAGAGCAATTTCGGCAGGCCTTGTAGCAATATTTGAGCATCCATCCAGAATTCGACAAACAGTGGCCGGCTTTAGCCCACCCTTCGCAGCTCTTGTCGTTGTACGCATTTAAGCAGGGCACCTCGGGAGCGGCTGAGGAAGTCGGCGACGTCATTGCAGTTGTGATGACAGCCGCCACCGGGGTAGAGAGCCTGTTGGTCACCGGTAAGGGTCGGCCGGAAGCGGTCGCACCCGTGCTAGGCGTCGCCGCGGAGCTAGCTGTCGTGACTCTTGAGGCGGTCGTCGACACTGTGCGCGAACGAGTAAAGTTTCACTTATCAGTGCCTCGGCTCGGTGTCACATTTAATGGCTTCGGCCTGACGGTAGTATCTACGCCATTTGACGGCTGCGTTCATGCCATAGAAACTTGAAACAGCAAACGGCTATGAGTTTTTAGGAATGCACAATTCAAAGGGTCAGTTAAGGAATCTCAAGGAACAGCATTTCTCATGAGCCATTCAACTTTTGGAAATATTTCAGGATCTGAATTGCGACGGGTAGAACGCCGACTTCTCGAAAGCTCTGCAATTTCTGCCATTATCATATATATGCGGATTTCAGATAGATTCGTTCGGCCAGAGAACTGCTACCAACTGAAAGCCTGAGTGCTCCGCCGCTTTGGTTTGGCCCAGTAGTTGAGGCGCTCTCGCCCCGGGGACCGAGGTCAGGCCGAGGTCGTGGGCTCTTCGAGCCCCGAGAGGCGTACGTGTGAAGCGCCTGAATAGATATCAAGTTCTCTTAGGGTGCTATGCAAGGGAATCATATTTATTTGTATATTAAATGCTTCGTCACCGGAAGTGTGGCATCCCATAATTGAGTCATTGACGTTTCGAGTCGAACAAGCCCAGAGGGCACGTGCTTGATCCTAGCAGCAAGCGATTCACTGCAAACAGGTGCGGTAGCATACCACTAGTTTTAGACAGCGTACTCTTGCATGCTGCGGTCAAATAAATATAATCTACTGCTCCCTTGGTGCTCGCAGCATTCCCGAAAAATGTCTGCAATCACTATTCATTGTCAGACGGAACCTGCGTCTGTGAGACTTAACAATTGATTGCTTGAGAAGATTAATAAAAATGTAACACTTAATTGGGCACAATACAATGTAGTGCCAGGCTGGAGGACTGCGAGCATCTCAGCAGAATGTCAGTATCCTTAGGTAGTTTGCTGTATTCATTCGCACCCGCTGGTCACGCCTGTTTCCGGACAAACGACACCAGTTCACTATATAAATGCTCTCCTGCGAAATCGCCGAAGACCTTGTCGATAAGCTGCCCTTAGACCTGCTGAAAACGTGCGTTGGTAGTCCTCATTTGGAGAACTTTGTTAAACTCTTTCCAATTCCTATTTTTCCCTGGGATTGTTTTTCCCTTGCTTGCAGACCACAAGAATAGACAATTGTGATTATTTTGTACAAACTTATCTTTTGTGAACGCAACGAGGATAATTTTTAAATTGACCATTTTCCAATAGCATTGCTTGTACAGTTATGACTAAAAATATAGTACTAAAGTAAAATAATTAATTTATTTTTTCGCAGAAACTAAATTGGCTGGTTCTGACTTAATAAGAATAGCAAATCATGCTGCAATCAATTCGCTAGTCCTAAAAGCATAAGATGGTTTAATATTCGATGTGCCTAATATTTTTAGCTGACTGCGAAACCGAATTGTTGAGGCTTGTTGTAGATAATCTGTTCTACGTATTACTCACTACTTGCTACGCATTACTTACGTATTACAATTATTACTATATTCCCTATTGATAGCCTCTAGTAATATAGCTAGTATGAATACATGAAATACATGAGTCTTAATTAAGCCCACCAGCTACCTCACCGGATGCGTATCTGCATTTTCCCGATATGGCATCAGAGATTGGAAACATCCGGCCAATGCATCTCGATCTGTCTCTGGCCAATCTATCAAGATATGGCTATGGAAAATAAATAACCGCAGACGCCTCTCATCAGTACCCTCTGCCTCGCATAGAAGCACCTCATTGAAAGCCGCAGCAGCAGCAGCAAGTTCTGGGTGTGAAGCGCTGACTCGCACAATGAGCTTAGCAGCAATCAGATTTCAAAATGGTGGCGTTCCGGGAAAAATTCCCTGCTATCTTGGCTTATGGAGCTGCAGGAACTGGCATGATGCACACAAAAAAGAAAGGATTAACATTTGCAGACCCCTCCTCTCTGGGGAGCGGAAGTAAAATGTGGCTGGGGGCATTTGGACCCACCGATGGTGCTGACGCTACTGTTGTACATCAAATTAGACCTTATGAATTGCTTTTTACAATGCTCTAGATAAGGAGTCTGAGTCTTTCGAGTACTTTGGAAGCCGATTCCTGGAGTTGTCTGAGACGAAAGTAAAAGCTCGTGTCTTAAAGGAACCACGTGGGATGCGATCACTTACTGCAATGAAGTACTCAAGTAGCTAACTCGTACGGAAAAGGCAGCACTAAACGCCTTGGCAGCAACTGTTTAGCAGTGCTGCCAGGAAAATCATTGGGCGGAAAACTATGCTGAGGTGGAATGAGACTACGGTGAAGAACCACAGTGCAAAGGGCAGCAAAATATTTTTCGGAGTGCACATCCGTAATGCTAATCTTGACAAGTTTAAGGAGAACACGGGCCTACTTGGAAGAGCAGGGCGGGGGGGCGGCTACTACTAGAACTTTGATGGAATTCAACGTCATTACTAAGGAAATCATAATGAGAATATGATTTGATACTATGTTTTGTGATAATTTGTGAAATTGATTTAAAATATCGAATGATTATCTAATTCCATTTCTTTTGAAACCTTTCCCTATAAATTCAGTACAAATACTTGTTAATTTATTGTTTCACTAAATTGTATCCCAAAGACGCGAATTTATCTATTTTCATATTGTAAATAGATTAAATTCAAATTTATCTGTGACTTTCCAACAAAAGGCCAAAACCGTATGATGAATATTGGTAATGCTCTATACTTTTGCTGCACTACATTTCAGAACAAAAGCTGTTCCATATAGAATTTAAAGTCCCACCCCAAAGGCACTAGGTGTGGCAGTCTTCTTTATACGTTTCTTAATAACGAGCAACTTACTCACTCTGTCTAAATGTATAAAATTTCTGTCTATAAGAATTGCATTCATTTACATTGTTCATTAATCTCTATCACGAATTTGTAGCAATATCTTTACAACTTGCAGCTCCCCTCTCACTATCAAATCGCTCATGAGCAGTTGATGGCATGGAGGTGACTGATTAACAAGAATGCAATGCACTTAAGGATACAAAAATTTAAATATTTTAAATCATAATCAACTTCACGTCAATGTTTAAGACATAAATTTAAAACCCATAAATTAAAGCATAAATTAAATTAAACACTGGTGGCAGCATTATACTTACGCTAGCAAGAGTACTTGAAATAAAACTAGGCAGCTAAATTGTTTTCTGTGCAGTTCATTACTGCTTATCCCCATAAAGTTAAAAAATGGCCGACATATTATTATAACTCTCTGCGTAAACAAGATAACAGTGAAATTTGAAATTTACTCATTTTTACTATAAAAAAATAAAGACTTCGTATTTTTTCGGTCACATTCAGTGTGAATTTCAAGAAAATTTTAATTTGTCCATCAATCATATATTTGCTCATGGTAACTTAAAAAGACAAATCTGTTGCATATAGGATCAGAATCTCTGATGACTTCGGGTTGGATAAATTTTGCTTCACATGTTTATCATTACGAAGAATAAAGCACAGGGAAGATTTGTAACATATGCAACAAAATATATATAGCCAAAATCAAAAATAAATTGGTTGTAAAAGTTGCAAAGTACCATCTTAGGGTGCTTTACAAATGAACCACAAAATTCACAAGCTTGCACCTATACTAAATCGCTGAAAACTTTTATTTACTTAGGAAATTGAGCTTGACTGTCTGCTGACCTAGCTAATGAGCCAGCCACACTGATAAGCTCTGAGCTCTTTGGGAGGTAAATATGTACATGAGGAACTGTCAAATAAAATATGTTTCAAAATTCCATTTTATAATTCTCATATTGTGAATATTAATCTACAATAATTAAATTTATTGATCAGAACAGGATATTGAATAATAACTGAGTTGTGTGAACATCATGCACATATTTGCTGTACATCTTTAAGTTTAAGTTAACTACTTGGTAAGCCCTCTCTAATAATCACGGGCAGATTCTATCGGTGCGTTTCAGCAGCTTACAAAAGGCAGAAGCAGCTAGGTAGGCTCAATTTCAACTGTGAGAAGTTGTGTTGCATCTAAATATGCAAACTAGCAAATTATCTCCAATTTCCCCTTTTTGACATTACACTCATCATTTTCGTACCACCGCAGATTGATAATGAATGTCACTGTGAGCATAATCTAAGCATGACGTCGGCAAGTGTGACGGAGTAATAGCAAATCAATTTACTAACTTGATAAAAAAACGTAGCTTATTATAGGGATTTACACTTCCCAGTAGCATATGGAAATAGTGTTTCAACAATGAGAGTTTGCATTCTTTTTCCTTTCTTTTATTGGATCTAAAGTGCGAGATTCTTCTGAGTCAATTTCTTAATACACAGTGACCGAAGGCCATGTGCCGTGAGACAGCAGCGAAAAATGATTTCGCCTCGAGCGGCAAACGTTCCCCGAAGATGGTTTTCACTACCGATTTCATGCAGATTTAGCTATCGAGACTAATTTCTGTCTGCCGCTAAAGTCGGGGCTTTGAAGCTTCAACTTCTATGTTTCCATTTACGTAATAAACAAGCCGAGAGTTTTTCTTCTTGGCTACTCATTTTTAACATGAAGAGCAAACTCTCGTAATCCGCCGACGCTACATTACTTACCCCGCGATGTCGTAGTCGTCATATCCGATCCGCCACACTCGCTGCACGCCCTGTAGCAGTTCTTGATCATAAACATGGGATTACGGGCGCATTGCTGGCTGAGCTTCCAATTGCGGCACTGGGAGTCGCTGTAGATGTTACGGCACGCCGCACTGGTCGTCGGCTGCGCCGTACTCGGAAGGAGCGTCGACACTGGCCGCTTGGTGGTTCCTGGCCACGTGACAGTGGCTGGTCGCGTGACCGGCGCGGTGCTCGTGGCGCTCGCCTTCGCGGAGCTTCGTCCCTGCGTTGAGCTCACCGACGAAGCCGCAGTGCTGACAGGCGCCGCTGTCGTAGGCGAGACGCGCGACGGAGCGGTGGACGAAACTACAATCAGACTGCCGACGCTCTGGACCGTAGCAAGACTGGGGGCCGCCTCCCTGACCTTCAAACCAGCGAACTGAGCCGGGGTGAACGGAGCCGTATGCCTCTGCGCCGATCTGCCGTTCCTCTAATGATGCCATCATTTCCGAATGACCTCGTAAAAATAAACTACGCTAAAACGTTGTATTTCAACTCCATAGGTTTAATTAGTCTCGACGGGTGGTTTCGCAAACTTTTCACATCTATTCGGTCTCTTTTAGCGGCAGAAAAATGCGTGCAATGGCGATTCTTTAGAGTGAAGAAGAGACGAATGCTCATCGCTTTAACCCAGCTTTCTCTTCAGCCGCAAGTAACAATAACAATAATATACATTTTTAAAGTGCCTTCAGAGAACTTGACCTCTTTCTAGGCACTTAACACATGCTGCAAAGAAAGCGCGGTTGAAGGTTTACTAGTAGAATGCTTAATGACAACAAGCATAACATAGTTAGAGGTGACATGCACAGGGTCAACATGCAAATGCGGTTAGTGGCAGCAGGCAATGGGCTCAGAGCAAGCCTAAGCAAAAGGTTTAGGCAAGCACAGCTGCTCTCATTAGAGCCAGAAATGTAATTGGGATTTGATTTTTCAAATGTAGAAAGTACTAGAAACCAGTTCTCAAAGCGGTGAAATCGTGCTGAATTAAATACTAGCTCTCCAAAACCAGAAATAAATGCATTGCAGAGACATAATTATATATATAGCTGGAGCGGCCGAGCCAGTATTCTCACCTAGGTGGCAAGACCGGCAAAATTGTTATGCCGGGGAAAGACCCGCCAGATTTTCAAGTAGGCGAGGCTCTACTCATAACTAATGACAAACTATTGAGCAAATCATATTTTTCCTTGGAACGGACTCGGCGGTAGCTCACTGAGAGGTATTCAGGCATAGTTTCTTCGTATGTGATGGTCGAGGGCCCGAGCAATGACGGGCAGCCCAGCTCTCACTGTCCCATTGCAGGCGGGAGGGGCAAATCCCCCGGCCACCTGGCTTCGCCACTGAGCATCGACGTGTGTTGGCGGAGAAAATATATACTAAGGATATATAACAATAATGCATTTGTATAGCGCCATCACAGAACTTGACCTCTTTCTGGGCACTCAACATGTGCACCACTCAAGGCGACAATGGGCAAGATGCTAGTACGTAGTCGGAACCGCTTCGGCCGCAGTCAGTTCGCATGGCATCGCTGGCTGGGCCCGACTGGCGCCACTGCAGCCGGCGCGGCCGTCCGTAGCTCACCGCTGGCGGCGCAGCCTCCGCAAGCCTTCATGCAATTGGGCAGCATCCATTTCGGGTTTTTTGCACATTCACCCGCTGCAGCCCACGTGGTGCAGTTGGCCTCACTAGTGTGGGTATTCTTGCACTCAGCTCCGCCTAAAAGTACAAGTAGCGAATAAGACACTCTGCAGCTTATATCGAAACCACATAGTGAAATTATTTCACATTATGACCGTCGGGTCGTCGCCAGGTCATTTTGCACTTGGCCACTGCTGTTTTAGTCAACCTTAGCGGGATACTATGAAATCCCGTACAAAGCGATTGAGCATGCATTTTGCTCCAATGTACCTCTCCCCCACCCCCAAAAAAAAGAAAGATGCCCGCGCAATGCTATGGAAAGGTTTCGGCAAGAAAATCTGAAGCCGGTATGTTTAGCAGTGATATAGTAAAACCCTGTTTGAAGAAATGATATCGCTTGCCTGATATGAGTGTCAATTTCAAAACAAGATCAACTTTGGAGCTATTTTCTTAGATCTCCAATACTTCTGTACTGTGCGGCGCTAGTACTGGTACCAAAGCTTTTGAGAATACTAGGTAATGCAATGTAATTATCTCGAATGGGTACGTACGAAGAAAATGAGCGGTCAATCTCAGGCGTTCTTCGTTACAGTACCTGTTTTTGCCGAGTTGGATAACTTCGAAAATGCACGATGAACGTTTCTTGTGACCAATGGCAGCCTGTTGACCCAACTACTCGCTAATGGTCCACGCATTTAGCTCTCGCGTTTGCTTTGAGCTGACTTCTTTGAGTAGAGTCTTCGCAATTGAATGCCTAACAGATCTGGATGCCTCGCCTATTTAATAATTAGAAGTGTACGCATATCTACAATGAGCTTCATTTTGTAGAATCCTCAAGTTGCATTAACTCTGTGTCACCCAATTTTAGTCCCTGAGTATCAAAGATTATGTTCAAATAACTTTTGCCTCAGAAATACAGACTGATCCATTACTTCTCATAAATATTAATTTTTTCAGCAGGACAGTGACTAAATTGAAATTAAGTCTTTTCCAATGACATAACCGACGAATGCACGTTTTTTTGCTCGTATTTAGTCTGATAGAACAGATATTTAATCAAAATTAGCATGTAGTTCTGCTGAAATCATGCAAAAATTACCACTCGGAATCATTTAGAAATTAAAAAAACTGCATGTATTAAAGACTACTCTGTAAATCGATGTCTCGACGAAGCCCCTTTAACACGGTACTAAATTATGTTTTTCGTTATAGTCTAAGCGGTATCAAAAATCAAATTCCAGCATACCCTCGTGTAATCGCTTGCCTAGCTCGCATTAATCAAGATGAACAGAAAGGATGCTACTTTGAGGGACATTCTCTATCCAAGTTTGGCATAGCTCGGTGTGAGAGCCTGAACAAGCTATTTATAGCTTTCAGTCTTTGATTGCCAAAAAAGACGTAAACTACTGCAGCGACGTCTGCTGATCCCCTGAGCCGCTTTCTCCGTTCTCTTCTGCTGCTTAATGCATACCTCGAAATGCAGAATTTTCTTTAACTGTCTAAAGTCGAAGATATCAGATTTAACTATGCTTCCGATAGCTTTGGAAATACATGGATGGGGTATTGGAAAGATTCTAATTCATTGTATGGTGCCGTGATAAATTTCTTGGTGAGGCCTAGCTTGATGACTACAAGTAGCATCGGCACCTACCAGGGATAATAATAATAATAATAATACACTTGATAAAGTGCCCTCAGAGAATTCAATCTTTCTAGGCACGGCGATTCCAACTTAATGCTGCTCTTCCCGTCAGAGAACCTCTGTGGCCAGTCCGTTTCGTGATAGTCTACCTTAGTGTCCCGGAAGCCTCATAAGCAATGAAAACAAAGCAAGGAAAGTTCGTACAAACCACTTTGAAGCCCCACAAGAATGACACCGCTTCGAAGTCTACAATGACTTTCCAGCCACTGTCCCCATTCTTTGGGGCACTCATCAGCATCCTGACACTGGTGCTGTCCTGTATGATGTGCACAGACTAAGCGATGCGGAGATACATGTACTTGTTGCAGTCATGAAGCAGCAGGGCCTTGAGGCTCCACGATGAACTTTTAATGAATATGAGCCGCTGTCTTGGGGTTACACTTGATTCGTGAAGCCTTGAATAACCGGACAGCTTTTCGGAAAAGCACACCTCATCTTTGTGACTGAATCTGTTTCTCTGAACTATCACTTTCACATTTTCATCTAACAAGCTCGACTCACAAAGCCTAAATAGCGAAAGCTCAGCATCGGACTAGTTAAGACCGACGTAACAGATCAGATCTTTGAGCTATTTCTGGTTGAGGAAGAATTGCTTACTCGTCCTACCGCATCTGCGCCGATCCCTCCAATAATGGTAGAGATGGGGAGCTCAAGGCAATTGCAGACCGCAGCGATGCTTGAAGGAATACATGGATACATGATTTGAGTCGGGCTCACGCTAGTGTTACATTTGGCAGAGTCCGCCTTGCAAACTTCGCAGCTGCTTGTGTTGGTTCCAGTCGATTATCGCTAAAGTTTTGGGGTAGCAAACTTTACGATTCTCCCTTTTTCCATGTCATTAACAGCCTTTGAACATACCAGTATTATTCAAAACTGAAAAATTAAAAAATGAAATGTCGCACACTACCTAGTGGATCGTAAGAAAACTCTTTCCCTTGAGTAGCAATTATTCACCCTCTCTTCTAGAATTCTAGAATTCTCTAGCATTCCCCATGTAAAATTAAATGCTTAGGTCCTCTCCACTGCACGCCAAATTATCTTTTTGTATGCCTCACTAATTTTACAGAGCCTTTCACCGAGAACAAGGTCGTTGCACTTGCCACGATAAACTTTTCCACGCAGTAAGACGCATCTACTGGATGAGACAAACCTGATGTCATTTCAATCTAATATGATTATTCCCTATTCTCTTACTCTGCAATAATGGCAACTAAAATGTTCATTTAAGGCACCTGCACTGCTAAACGTGTGTGTGTAAAACTTAATAGTGTTTTGTCCTCTTTACCCCACTAATTAATTTGGATAGCAGCACACCTTGTGATAAGTTTATGAACCAAACGTGGACGCCTCGACTAAAAGAAAAAAAGCGAACTTCAAGATACTGCTGCCCAGACTGCGGGAGCAAAATATTTTTCGGAACAGTTGTTATTTTATTAATTTTAGGCTTACGGGATTGTGAATGTGTTTTGAACCCAAGTTCAAGCACACCGAAATTAATGACGCAGTGTAGTAAATGTCAAAACTAGCCAATCAGTGTGCAAAGAGCTCTTTGGCCTTCTTCAAAAATAAGCGGAAGCTATTTGTAAGTTTCGTTTCTTACACCCTCGACGGGTAGAAGATAGTCCGGCACGTAGGTATAGTTATTGAAAGCAGATAAGATATTCTTGGCAGGGCAGCTGTCAGTCATTATTTTTAGTTGAACGATTAAGTTCGAACCTCTATGTTATTGCTGTAGACTCTGTCCTACTAACGAAGAAATCTCCGCTCCCTTGGGGCAAAATAGAAGTACCGTTGCATATGAAATCTGCTTATGCACAAATTTGTGCCAGTTAAGACTTCGATTGACATAGTTCCGCAAAGATTTTTTGACGAGATCTATCAGCGGATGTCCAAACTTATAAATTATTTACTTTTACTGTCCCTTTCTTATATCGACGGAGTGCTGCATCGGCACTTCAAGTATATAATATAGAAATGGTTGTCCCCGAAATCTAACTGTTGGTGCCATAGATAATGCACTCTAGACTCTAGACTCTAGAGCTCTATTCATTTCTTTGTCGTTCCACCATTGAAAGCAGTTTCATTCTACCTGCAAAGCTTCAAACATACAGTAATCATCCGAATAATAATAATAATAATGCAATTGATAAAGCGCCCTCAGAGAACTAAATCTCTTTCTAGGTGCTTTACAATTGCTGCAAAGGTAAATGCAATTGAATGGTGAGTAATATCATGCTTGATAAACAACATGAATAACATGGTTAGGGGTGGCATGCACAGGGTCAACACACATAAGCACGTGAAGACGATTCACAGGGAACCAATAAATGCTGTCCTAAATAGGTGTTTTTTTAAGTTCTGTTTAAATGTGGTCAAGTCAGGGGATGTTGTGACTTAAATCGGAAAGGAGTTCCAGGCTTTGGGAGCATACGAACTAAATGCACGGTCTCCAAAGGATTTGAGGTTTGTACGGGGTATTTGTAGACTGTTGAATTCCGAAAAGCTGGTGGTACGTGGTCTGGTGGGGGAGTAGATCTGAGAGATAGGCTGGAGCCAAAGAATAAAGGGACCTAAAAGTGAGCGACAAAACCTTGAAGTCAATCCGTTGCTTGACTGGTAGCCAGTGCAGGTCGGCAAGAAGTGGTGTGATATGCCAACTGCGACGCTCGCGACAGACAAGCCTAGCTGCGGAGTTTTGCACCAGCTGCAATCGCCTGATCGCACATGCCGGTAGGCCAGTAAGCAGTGAGTTGCAGAAGTCAAGACCGGATATTACAAATGCATGGACCAATTTATAATAAGATACATTATCCTGTATGTCTTTTATTCACGCACACGGTATCATAAATTTGAGCTTCTTTCGCTTTCAGGTTTCAGGCCGTCCATAGATTAAAATGCTAGCTTACCAGAGGTTCTATTAACCAGTGGTCGCCAGTATCTTTATGAGTGCTTTATCATGCTTGCTTACCTAAAAAGCGTTGTGTGTTTCCATATGCTCGTCAAAGAATTATACCTCACATGCCATTAACCCTTAATTCTTGATATATTTCGGTGTTTTTCGGTGTTTCGGTGTTTGGTAGAGTTTTAAAGCACGTGGGTGTAGATTTATTTCTCTCAATAATAATAATAATAATGCACTTGATAAAGCGCCGTCAGAGAACTCAATCTCTTCCTAGGCGCTTTACATTTGCTGCAAAGGGAAACGCGATGGAATCGTGAGTAAGATCAAGCTTGATAAACAACTGAACATAAGCATGATCAGTGTGCTTATATAAGTATTACAAGTATTAGGTATTAAGTATACGAGTATTGAGAGTCGTTTCACGACACAAAATGCAGCAACGTCGAGACGAAGTGACAAATAGATTTGAGCAAAATAACACTGGCATAGTCCTGCAGGTGCTATACTTACATTGGCTGCAGCTACGTGCACACTGCACCTGCATCCAGACGGGATTCGATTTACATTCACCACTTTTGGCCCATGCATCGCATTCATCGTCTTTACCATATTTGTTGATGCATCCAACGGGTGTTGCTGTAGTCGTCGACGCTGTTCAGAAATTAGCAAAATTTAGCTGGATATATTGACTTTGCATGTCGAAGCAACTGAACTTTACTTACGACCTAAAAATCCTGTCTAATCTAAAGAATACTAAAACAGCTGTATAAAACAAACACACTTACACACACACGCATATATATATATATATATATATATATATATATATGTATATATAGCTTAAGAGCTCAATATTGAATGCTGGATATATGCAGCATATATCCAGCATGCTATCACGAGAATGCTAATCAAACGTATGGACTATAATTACTATACGATGAAAATGCACTTGAAATCCAGCTAGCACTCCAGATCGACCTCAATTTTGAGCTGTGCTTTTTGTGCGCAACTCCATAATGCAGATTCATTAAATGGGTGGCCCCTCCAATTTATACGTCACCGGGATCCCCAGCTGAGCTTTAAGAGTTTCTTATGTTTAGTGGGATTTCTGGTAAAAAATATAGTTCATTTATATAGCGCCCCAAGAGAACTTAATCTCTATTCAGACGCTTCACATATGCCTCTCAATGCTCGACCCCAAGACCTCAGCCAGACCTTAGTCGGGGCGAGCACCTGAACCACTGGGCCAATCCAGCTCATGGATCGAACAATAGTGTTACGAGATTAGAAGCATGAGACCCTCGACCATGACGTTTCTGTTAAAAGGACTATTCGTAAGTTCTTCCTTGGCCTCTTTGGTGAGTTCAATGTACAACATATTGAGCGAAAATTAGGTTCATCCCTGCGATATTATTCCACCACATAATTAGCTAATAATCGCGAATCTCTACAAACTGAGCTGTGCTAGCATTCGCCCTGGGGTATAATGCTTGAACTTCATGGTCTGGAGATCGCGGTTTTAGTTCTGCAGCAGACAATAATTTACGGCTCGCTGCAAGCCGCGAAAGCTCGATAGGTTGATAAGTAAGTAATATTGCTGAATTTGTCAATCTTCACTTTATTTTTAGGATTGCTTTACCTCCCTGACACAGTGGCTGACCTTTCTTCCTTGAGTTTTACAGCGAAGGGATTGGATAAAGTTCGTCAAAACTCATCAAGCCACAGATTACAATCAATACGTCTCCTATTCAGCGCTTCGAATTGCAAGTGATGGGCATACAGTAGTTTAGTTTCATGCTTTTGATATGAAAGATATAAGCTGTTGATGCTACTACTGACTGAAGCCGCCGTACATTTACTGTATAGTGCTACTGCTAGGATTCGTTTAGACGATTACCAGAAGGCTCCATCTCCAGAAGTAACTTTATAGATGCGATAAGTGGTTAATTTTTTTTCTTAAATATCAATTATAAGTGGCAGCTACTTATTAGCATTTTTCAAAGAAGCGCTACATACTAGTTAATATTAAATGCTTATCCCTGGAGGTAACCAAATTTCGCATACGATTTTTTGGTAAATTTATTATTCGTTAAACACTGATAGAGACTTTGGATTCTCACCAACGGGGGGGGGGACATCATAACAAACAACGAATTATTTTTTAGTTATGAGTATAAAACTTATTATTAATATTGGGGTCATAAATATGTAGAACTGAAATGTAATTTGAAGTCTGTTGGTTACCGCATGCGCACCGAAGGTCGCTTACGCTTTGAGCGAGCTATAGAAAGCTCTCCTGCTTAACAACCACTTGGTCTTGTAATGTAATGTAATGTAATGTAATGTAATGTAATGTAATGTAATGTAATGTAATGTAATGTAATGTAATGTAATTTAATTTAATGTAATGTAATGTAATGTAATGTAATGTAATGTAATGTAATGTAATGTAATGTAATGTAATGTAATGTAATGTAATGTAATGTAATGTAATGTAATGTAATGTAATGTAATGTAATGTAATGTATCTCCGTCAGTAACTCCATAAAGTCATAAAGACCATGTGGGTGTTACGCAGGAGAGTTTTGTATAGCGCACTCACAGCCTAAGCGGCTTTCAGTACGCATTCGGTAGCCAACAGACTTCGTCTCACGCAACAAAGCGAAAGTGGGAAGCATAGCAGAGTCAGGAGAGCAGTTGAGGTAGTTAGTAGCATGGAAGTAGCAGTTCAGGACCGCTGAAAAAGATGTGCCATAGTCGGCAGTCTTGGTGGCTTTTCAGAGTTGCATACATGTACATACTACACTTAAAGCCTGAGCGTTCTCCAATGCCCTTTGGGTTGGGGCCAGCATTGTGCATGCATGCTTAGGATAACTAATCATGCGACAATGGTCAACACAAGTAAGAGGGCTTCGTTGAGGTAAGCTCTCAGAGTACAGATTCTCCGAGCAGGAAACATTGAAGAGGATTTCTCAGACTATGAATTGCAAAGAAAAACTGTTGAATGCGTGTTAATGATTCTTACATTATTTAAGCATGGAAGAAGGAGTGGAGGGAGGGAGATTCGTGCGTTTTGAGCATACAGAAACTTCACTTATTTGAATGGAACATTACCAGCAAGTAGGTGAAGAGGGTTTCTACTATATTGACAATCTTCTTTGTAATATCCTCCTTGAGTAGTGACATTGTATTTATTAGACAGCTTCCTTGCAACTGGGAACCAACACAGCCCGTGAGTTTCAGCCCAGGAATAATTTGTTCATACATTACGACTCTGGGAGTGGGTCCTTGGCCTGTAACAGGCATTCCTTTTGTTGCATACTGCGAGAAGGGGGCTCTAGTCATTAAGGCTCTTCTACAGCAACATAAATATGGCCGTTGAATTAGTTGAGCTTTATTTTTATGAGTTTTAGAGCTATTCTTTCACATATTGAATAGCTTAATTTTGGCAGCCGAGAAATGACTGGGCTTAGGCCCAAAAACCGAATTTTTGACCAACTTAAGCCGGCGGCTCTAAACCCATCCAGCCTGCCGGTTGTGCAAAAGCTGTTCAAAGCCACATTCCGAGAGCGTCTTCACTGACTCTCGCAGACGTAGCCAATCAGGAGCCTGCTAGGCTAGACTAGCTGCTCACCCGGATTAGTGCCGCCAGCACAACCTGTACACGACTTCCGGCAGTTGGGTATCATAAACCGAGGGTTAACTTCGCACTCTCTGCTCGCTGCCCAGCTATCGCACTTGGCAGAGTCCGTATAGACGTTGCGACATCGGTCTGCAAGTAAACAGCACAAATGCGATGCAAAATATAGACGGGCATCAAAAGCAAGCAAAAACAACCTTGCTTTATTCCCGCTCAGGGTCGCAGTACTGCCGCCCCAGCCCCCACACTACAGCACCGGCTTATTGGGCCGCTGCCCTCTCCAAAGGTGAGCGGAGCGTATGAGGCTCTGTACCAGTAGTTGTCTCTGTGCTACCGCTTCTCTCCGGCGGAAAGGGGGGGGGGGATTGTCAGACGCAAGTCGCAGCGGCCACTACGCTTCGGCCACTTGAGCAGCTGGAGCCATGAGAGGTTAAGCGGCGGCCGGACGCTCTTCGCTGGCGGTTCGCTGGCAGGGACATGGCGGCCTTACCTGGGGCGGGCACGGCATTGGTGCATGCACCGCACGATTTCTGGCAGTTTTCGATCATCCAAGCAGGATTGTTGGAGCACTCGCCTTGGCTGGCCCATTGGTTACACGTGCTGCTGTCCTGCATGAACAAGTCACGCACGCACGATATGTTGCTGCTATGAGTGGCTGCCATGAGCCGACTTTCGCCAGCTCGATGACAACGACCGGCCGAGGCAACGTGATTTAATAGATCTATAGCTACGTAAATAGATAGATAGATAATTTGACAGATTAAAAATAGACTGACTGATCGATCGATCGCATGAGATGAGTGGGTAGTTTAGGAAAGTAGGAATTGAGGGAAGGAGAGTTGTGCATTGCAAGCATACAGAAAAAGGTTGCTTAACAAAGATGGAACACTGACAGCAAGTATATCGAGTTCAGTATTTTTACTACATTGAACATCGTTCCTTGCAATGTCTCCATTGGGTAGGAAAAATTGCCTCTATGAAATATATACTATAAAATAAGAAATTAAAAACTAGCACAGCCTTTTTATTTGACTTTTAGCTGAATTTTAGCCCAGGGATATGGTGTTCACACATCACAACTCTGGTCATGGGTTCGATTCCTGTTATAGTCATTCCTTGTAGTTCTCACTGCGAGATAGGGCTCTGGCCGTTAAGGCTACTCTGCAGATACATACATGAGGCTGTTGAATCCGTTGACCTTAACATTTTCCTTTACGGCAATTCAATCTACTGCCGTTTTCTACGAGTATAAGTCACACTTTTTTCAAATTTTTTTGAAAAAATAAACCTGTGACATATACACCACAAGTCAGTGTCATTCACTGCATACAGTGAAAGTGACAATTTAGCGATTTAGACATTGACAATGTTGCAAAAGACTGTGAAGATGTTAACAGTGATACTGATGAGTTTCTCGCAAACTGATGATAAAAGAAAACTTATAAAAATATATATTTTTAACCCAAACTTTGTGTACAAAATTGTGTCCATAAATTTAGAGTGCTACTAATACTCGTAAAAATTCGGTATACTGCTTAAAATAAACAACAGTTTTGGCTGTAGAAATTAAATGGAGTTGCGATATGAAAGCAGGCTTACTGTAATTTCAAGAAACGAAGCAAAGCACTTTTAGTCAAGCAGGTGAGCGTGCAGCAAAGAAACTCGGATTGCCGCAAAGATGAATACGGCTTTTGAATTAAGAACACACTAGCCTGACATAGCATGTCCAAGAAAGCAATTGAATCGATTAATCTTCAGCCACCTTGCTATTGAATGCCCTTAATGCCTAGAATAATCAGTCCGGCTATCGCTATTCACGTGCTTACCCGATACCTGTCGACGCAGTCGCAGC
This sequence comes from Cristatella mucedo, assembly GCA_009760855.2. NCBI lineage: Eukaryota > Metazoa > Bryozoa > Phylactolaemata > Cristatellidae > Cristatella > Cristatella mucedo. The sequence continues at coordinate 7,876,256 of WPIO01000011.1, read as the reverse complement.
GACTGCAACTCTTTTGGCAGTTCGAGATCATCCACGCGGGATTGGCTTGGCATTCTCCTTCCGCGGCCCACTTGGCACAGTCGGCATTCAGGTCCATACATAGTCTAGGCTGGTTGGGCGGCCAGCCGTCGCATAGTCGACAAGCTTTAATGCACTTGACGCCCGTCCATTCCCAAGAGTTTGCACACTCTCCCTTGGCTGCCAGCTCTAGGCAAACATCGTCGTTGGGGAAGTTGTTGAAGCAGGTGCCGCCTTCAAAAACGCAGGTGGAAAGTGGCACCCGAGTATCGCCATTTTCCCGCCGGGCAGGCCACTTCGAGAATCGAATAGGCGCCGTAAATGGCAAAGACACCTAAGCACTCGCGAGAGATTCGCCTTTGCAGCAGCAGAAGAAATGACATTGAGCGGTTGGAGTTAGCTCGGACTTAATATCTGAGGCCATCTATGGCATGTATATAAGCTTCTAACATATATTCCTTTGCATAAGAAAAGACGGGCGAAATTCTAATAGGAAAGACGACTTAAAAGCTTTTGATTCTATATTGCTAGAGAAGAGATTCCTTTCGCAAGGACGGCGGCTTGGCAGTATGGTGTACGTGAGGTCCGATCGTTAGCGATTGGTGAATACAGAAGAAGAGTGTATGCAAGCTCTGCTGTGGTACTAAGAATTGATTATTAAATGATCAATTACGTCGCCTAAAAATTTCAGATAATGCAGTAGAAAGAAAGAAATTTTAAATTGATAAGCTTTGATCAAATTTCTGACCATGAACTATGTTAGCTCTCGAGATTTACTGATTTAACATGGCTTATTGTATCAGCACGTAAGAATTTTTAAATTCATATCCTAGCAGGGGTCATAATCTGAGAGAAACCGATTAAGCTGTCGAAGTAGTCGTCGCCCGTCGCATTTGTGCATGAGACTGCAATATGGGGCAGGTCTCGTTCGTGGACGGTGACTGCTTTGAAAATCAGATCGTAGGCGGCTTGATTACTTAGAACCTCTACTATGTCACCAGCCTGTCAGTCGGAACAATGTGGAGCGTCCGTCGCGACTCCGGCCTAAGATACGAAGCTAGCTCGACACGAGGAGTAATAATAATAATTATAATAATAATATTAAACTTGATAAAGCGCCCTCAGAGAACTCAATCTCTTACTAGGCGCTTTATATTTGCTGCAAAGGGAAGTAGCTGCCGTGGCTGACTGACAGACGCTGCCATTTCGCGCGGCAATGAAACTGCTGAAGAGCAACTACATCAGCACGAAAATAAAATGAAAGCGTGCAAATGCACATGGTGCAGCAGTGCATCTGACTGGCAGGCCGAGTGGCTGGCAAAGATGCATCGCAGTTGCTAGTCTCTCTGCTTACATCTTCCGCAGGCTTTGGCGCAGTTCTCGCTCATGAATTCAAATGACTCCTGGCACTCGCCAGTGGTTGCACGAGCGTAGCATTCGTCATCCGACAGCTTGTTTGAGCAGCCCTCCGTCTTCTGACCGCAGACTCCGCAGGTTTTGCGGCAATTTGCATACATCCACCACGGCTTCCGATCGCACATGTTCTGATTCTTCCACAGCTGGCACTGGCTACTGTCTGGGTACAGGTCGACGCACTCTGCAAAGATCGCTCGCAGCTACTGGGTAGAACGCTTGAAAGCCTCACTAGCTACGCGCTCTAAATAGGGGGAAGACCATGATTCAAGGAAGGAGGTGCCTGACTTTGCCTGAGACAGCCAGTTCAGGAAACTGAAAAGCGTACGCCAAATTACATGACGCGACCCTTTGAATATCGTGTGAATGTACTTGCTTACGCTATGCCTGCTGCTTGGGGATGTTACCCTCAATCATGTAGCAATGCTTTCTATACTGTAAACTGCCTGGAAAGAGATTCAGTTCTCTAAGGATGCTTTACTAATGTATTATTATTATCTGCCCGAGACGTTAAGATACATCGAAGGTCCGCTGGCTCCCTTTCTAAAAAACCTCTGCTCGAATGCCGGCACAGAGAGAGAAACAAGCCCTATGGTCTATTTCTAGCAAGAAGTGACCTGTATGACCTGCAGGTGCCATGTGGGCCGACCGTTTGCAGAGGCGTGATAAACAGATACAAGATCGAGGCTCGTGGAGTATGTGCGTGTGGGCGCTTTACACAAAGATTTTCCCAGTAGCTTGAGAGTGTAGCTGAGCTTGACTTGATAACCATTTGTCACCGGTCTACTCCCGATACCATCACTTTAATGAATACGCAGCGGGAATCTGAACGCTGTACAAGGAGCTTGGGTTTTGTCTCTCGGACGTATTATAAGTCCAAAAGAATTGTGATATTCCCTTTTGGACATGTAGCCGAAACGATACTCAATGACGGCATTTTTTGGTTGGTGAAATTCTCTTGAAACAAGTCGCATCATGCAGCCATCTGCAGCTGACTACTTCGTGCGCGTCTAACTTGATAATATCACGAGAGGTTCCGTTGTACTTTTTGGCTACATGACAGGCGAGAGCTCGGGCTTAGAAAGCCACGAGCAGCACACAGTCTCAAAGTGCACAAGAACCGGTCAGCATGGGCATGCCAGTGATAGCTCTGTCCCGCCAGCCTCATAGGTTTCAATCCTGAGGGCTGTGACTCAAAGCGAAAAAGCGAAAGGTCATCATCGGCTGGGAACATACCTGTTCAGCTCATGTAAAGTTCTCGGAAAGAGAGATTTCTCCTAGGAGTGGCGTCGAGCTCTCTTTCTCTCTCTCTCTCTCTCTCTCTCTCTCTCTCTCTCTCTCTCTCTCTCTCTCTCTCTCGCTCTCGCTCTCTCTCTCTCTCTCTCTCTCTCTCTCTCTCTCTCTCTCTCTCTCTCTCTCTCTCTCTCTCTCTCTCTCTCTCTCGCTCTCTCCCTCTCTCTCTCTCTCTCTCTCTCTCTCTCTCTCTCTCGTCGCCAGCCACGTTGTCGCACATCTTTGGAGGCAGAGGCGTCTCGGGCAGGGGCTCGCACTTGTCGCACGAGCGGCGGCACTTGGACTGCATGTACAGCGGGTTGTAGGCACACTCCTTGGCCTTCGCCCACGAGTCGCAGTCGGCGTCCTTCGCCTCGTTACTGCACGTCAGCTTCTTCATGACTGGTATCTTAGGCTGGATTTGGCAGTTGCTCGTCCCGTCGGGGCAGTAGCACTTGCAGTCCTTCGACACGAATCCCGCCCCGGAGCACGTGATGCCGGCGGGGCAGTTGGCTGCAAGCGAAGCAGTGGACAGTGCGGCGCTGTGCGGTGGCGCGGAAAGTCGGCTTCTCAGTAAGGCGCTAACGGGTGGTGTCGTTTTACCGCAGTCTCGGCGAGCCGGTGCGAATTAGTCAAAAACGCCTTAAATCGAAAGCGTTTCCTTTGATAGAATTTTGTAACTCCAAACCCCGACGAGCGGACAACGCTTAGACCAGCTGCATGCCAGATGGCTTGAAATGTCTCAAGCTTGCCGTTGGCAGCTGCATTCAAGCGGATTTTCGTTAATGCGTTGTGCAGCATTAGAAAGATTTCCAATGAAATGCATATCTCCTCAGGCAAAAACCGAACGAACACGGTCAACATGGATAACACGTGGATATTCTGTTGAAATTAGAAGTGAATTGCTAAATCATTTGTAAGTTGCATTAGTCGTATCGTGTTCAACCGTAGCGGGACAAAAACTGATTATCAAACTCCCTAAAGCAGCATTAGAACTCGCTCCGTTAAAGGCATTCCATATCCGCCTCAGCTGAAGAGTAGATGGGATAATTCGTTTTGGCACGAGAAGTCAACCCTCTACTCCCGAAACCAGCCGCTCAAATTTTTTTCTTTTGGGTTGGGACCAGCACAGCAGTGCCCGACCACACAGTGCCCAACTGGCGATCACCGAAATGCCTTCATCATTTTGCCTTACTGAGAACCGGCAAAGGTTGCAGCTGATTGGCTGTGCTATTTTTATTACTCGGTTGTGACTTATAACCACATCATTTAAACCAGCGCTTTAGTTTATCAAAGAACTAGCGAAGGCGGGATTTGAGCCCGGAGCCTTGAGATCAAGAATCCATGATACTCAATAATAATCGAGCGAGGCTGCTAAACAAATGAATAGTCTGATTCTCAGGCCAAGACATGGCAACGACAGTTCGGCTTCGAGACGTCATTTGTGGAGCATCCATAGCGTGTTGTATTGCTCTGAGTACTACATCGACACTTGGGACTGCCCTATCACGCTTAGCGTCAATTTTGTAGACAAAAAATCAGACTAGTGAAGTTCAAACTGGAACCACGTGGTCTAGAACCGGTATGGATTAGCACTGAGTATATTTGGTCATACAAATTTCACGACACAACACTGAACTTCACAAGTTCCTATTAACTAAAGATTAATATTTACATTTTTAAATTATCCCATAATACTCTATTAGTCAGCTTAGCTTGACAAATCTATTTAACTGCAAGACAATCGCTGTGCTGAGGCTTAATTTACTTCAAAGTGATTCGAATTGATTTTAATAGAGTGCTGCAGTGATGTACTAACCTTTAAGTTTTAGCTTCAAGTATTTTTCTAGTGAACTGCTGACACGGTAGTACCAGTTAGTAAGAAAAGTAAAGCGCATCGTTCATAAAGAGAGCTACAGGCTTTAATTTAGCATCAGTTTCATTTGCAAAAATTTGCCTTACATTTACTATGCTTTAACTGCAACAATTTTGCCTCTTGCACTTAAAAGCATGCATTTTAATGTCAACCCGTAGCTCCCCACACTTATATGTGAAAATAATTATCGGATTTCTATGCATGTTACTCGAATCAACAGAAAAGAATGTCTTAAAGTACTCAAGTAAGAAAGTACTTAGAAAAGCCCACTTTTGTTGAGCATTTAGAGAGGCACTAACGTAGATAGACTCTACAAAACAAACTGAACATTCTTAAAACTGCTTATTATTTTATGGCTGCTATTTAAAATTAGCTTATATCCAGCACTCAGCAATTCGTGAACTGCTCTTTTGGTCCGTGCGACCCTACAGAGCTAGCTATGAGCGGGAAAGATTGAATTGCCATTGATGGAGATCAAAGTGAATTAGTCATTCACTATCGGCCAAAAATGACGACCTAATCTTTCAGCACTTAATTTATCTCGGTAATCAGACACCGGAATAATTCGGCCTCCGACGGGATGTGCACCAAAAGTACCATTTTTCGAGAAGGCGTTAGAAAAAGGTTGATCTAGTAAGCACAGCTAGCTACATTCCATAAACACACATGGAAGTCTTATCTAGCCGTTGATGCTATGAGGAGGTAGGAAATAAATTATTTAAAGAGCACTCACCGCTGCAGTTATAAAACTGATTTATAGCTTTGATGTCGCTAAAGGCAAGTTCGTTTAAGTGCGTGTCCTCAATGGTTTGACCAGCTCTCGGTTTGGCTCGTATGGTCTGACTTTGATCGTCCTTCGAAAATGCCTACAAGTCAGATAAAAATTCGTGAGAATCTGAATACCTTTCATTTTTTAAAGGCCCGTGGGGGCGCAACTCTTCATTGCAATACAATCTTCAAGACATTTCTTAGTTTTGAAATACATTCGGACTTCGTGACATGGCAGCAGCCAACCGCTTCATGGGCATCTTTGTTCCAAACTGAACAGCAGCAGCTCACGAAAAACGTTCGACGCTTTAGATAAATGGCCCTTAAGAGTGAAGAAGAGCTGGTAAAATGCTTGCTAGCAGGAGACAGATCTAAATACATGGAACTTCTAAAGGCCACTCATTCCAGCGTTTTCTCGGCTCTTGCTAGTATGCAGAGAGCGTCAATCCTCTACTTGACCTAGCTAAGTGTGAATGCAAGGCGTTTTAGGGTTTAGGCCGAGCTGGTTTGGTCTAGCGGTTAAGGTGCTCGCCCCGACCAAGGTCTGAGGTCGTGGGCTCGAGTCCCGAGGCACATGTGAGGCGCCTGAATAGAGATTAAGTTCTTTTTGGGCGCTATATAAATGAATTATATTTTTAATTATATTTTTTTAATGGGGCTTCGGAGCGATTGACTAGCGTGCCATTCGTCCGTTTGCTTGTAATGAAGGCACGAGCAGAGACCTGGCCACGTGGCACTATGGATGAGCGAAATGAATAAATGAACTTTACAGGGTATGCTTATGATCTGAGGACAAAGCTCGCTCCCGTTAGCTTAGTTGGGAACAGCCACTTGATCGGCTTCAAAAGAGAGCTTTCATCTGCGGCAGTCCTTCAGACAAGCCGCGATACACGAATGCAAAATCAGATGTATTGCCGCGAACGTATGTACCGTGAGTACAGCTTTGCCTAATAACAGCTGCTATTCTCGCGAGGTTTGCTTGGGTGATTGCATTGTTTTAAATAAGCAGCCAATAAGGAATCAACAAATCAAGACCCCATATTCAGTCATTCTAAACCCTGGAAGGACACTCTTTACAACCAGCTTTCACTGACACCAGATAGCAGAAGTACGAATGCAAGAACAGACATCGGGCAAAGATATGAATCGTGCGACTCATTGCTATGCTCAACTGCTGCAGCCTTCAATAGAAAAATTACCTTTCTTTTCATATTCTCAGAAGTTGAGTCAACGTTTCGGGTCATTGGCCATGACTAGATTTGGCTCAAAAATCAGTCAACTGGCCGTGACGCTGACTCCCATAAGCTAATGTGGGGCCTTGCAATGCTATCGTTTACTTCACCGACAGCCATTCGAGTTTTATAAGGGGCGGCGTAGCCACTCTGGCTGAAAGTGTTAATCCATCGCGCTCGTTACTTTATTCTGATGATGGCCGCGAAATGGTTATCACTTTGGAAGTCCGACTGCACATCCTCCACCAAGCTGCCCCTTTAATCTTCAGTGGCAGATAAACTGACCCCCCCCCCATAACTCCGGCTCTTAATATTGTGTCAATAAAGAGAATTCCTAATGCCACTACAATAGCTCATCGTTCCACCAATGCAGAAAAGCCTGCATCAGAACACGCCGTCCTATAACAAAAGTCACCCGGTGTCCCTTATCCTTATTTTTTCCGAGGGCCCTGAAGCGTGAAATGCAACAAGAATCTCGCGAAGCACACAGACGAGAAAGATTTACCGAAAACAATTCAGACAGCACTCAAGTTATACCATTCCATTAAAACTGTTCACGTCCGTGTGACCACTTATATTTATTCCATTATACATTACACTTACTTAAACGTACATTATATTATTAACAAAACAGTATGATAAATTTCCACTTTATTGCTGTTCATCTGCAATAGTTTTTAATTCGCTATTTCTTTTAGTTCTTAAGTATAGAAAATTGCCATTAGTGCCCCCAAACTCCACCGTTGCAACTAGGGCAAAAATACGTTCCCAACTACATTGTTTTCTTGAACATTGCAGATGCAGAAAGCAATGGCCCAAAGTCATGTGTTATATCAAATAAATTGATAGTGTGCTTGAATGTATTTAACGACGAAACCACGGTATTAAATCATTCTGTACTCAATCTAAATAAATTTTTCATAACCAAAACGTAAAAAGATCACGTGGGTTGATGTATCTATCTTTTCCATCGATCACTAAATAAAATGCTTGAGGCATGGTGTAGATCACTTGTTTTACACGTTAATTCATCACAATTATTATATACCGTCTTTATCAATAATTTCCAGCGATGTCAAAATTAATTTAAATAAAGAAGCATTAAGCCTCTATTTCAGCTTAGTTCCAGCTCTTAAGAAGAGACATGTCCGTATCGTATTTTAGATGGTGTTTAGCGGTAGCGAGAATCCAGAAGCCTCGCTTTTCTACGTCTGCGGCAGATTTAAAGAGGTAGCGGTGAGCCGTGATGGCACACTAGGTAAGGCGGTTGCTTTCACGACCTCGCTCCCGAGGTCGTGGGTTCGATTCCTGTGGTGGGCGATTCTTTATCGCCACTGCAAGCGGTGGTGATAGCCGTAAAGGCTCTTCTGTCGCCATACAAAAAGAGGCTGTTTAACCAGCTAGGACTTTTTTCAGCACCGAAAACAATCTTCCTGGTAGCTCTGTTACATAGCATCCCCTTTCTCCGGCTCACTCGGTGTCCCTTAAATAGGATTACAACAGTTCACAGTCCCTTGATCTATGCCTTCAGTAATTATGAGCTCAATTGAGTGGTCATCGGAGACACCAAAGGGATGATACTCCTAACGAGCTAGCAAGGTGGTTTTAGCAAGTTTCTCGCAACCTTTGACTTTGGGACGGTGGGGATTGCCATCGCGCTCACTAACACGGATCCAATTAACCCGAGCGGACATATCTCATTTGGGAAGCAACAATCAAGAGAGAGCCAGTGGTGTATCCATGGACGGCGCGAATGCCACTACTTCACATTGAATTGTGCTTTGCTGATCAATTCGCCAAGCTTCTAGATTAGTTGCCTGAAGTCTTTGTGTACATTCAAAACTTCGTTCCTTCGCGGTCCGAGGCAAAGGTCAAACAAAACCAGTATTTTGTGAGACCTCATTTATAGAGGATAATATAGCACGATTAGTACCTTAACAAGCTCACTAGTTAGGAGTTAGCGGCTTGGATGGGCTTTGTTGCAGTGTTTTCGTGGCTTCCGTTGAAAACATGGCTGCCAACTATGCAGCGTTAGTTGAGACTGTGGTGAAGAGTCAGGGTAGCAGCAACAATTCTCTCAGACTTAATGACGGTGAAATCAGCTTAATAATAATGTGTTGGAAAACCAAGAGTTTCTCAGAAATTGGATTAATTATTCATTGAAGTTAGTTCTGCCAGCATATCTCCTATAGCATGTGCACGAAATCTGGGTGGCTCCTTGTTCCAGAGTGACCAATCCATAGATGGCCACATCAGCTCCACAATCAAGTCTGCTTATTTTCAGGAAGCGTAACATTGCTCTCAAATTCGGGCCTGCTTAGACAGACAGACCATTTAAAAGTTGGTAAATGCATTATTCATACTTAATCAACTTCTGTAACTTACTGCTTGCAGATAATAACGATAGTAATAATACATTTGTACAGCTCCCTAAGAGAGAACTCAATCTTTTCTATGACCTTTACAGATGCTGTATAGAAAGCCATAACCAAGTTGTTTAACAAGTGCAGTATCATCAAGCATGATATTGCTAGATGCGATATGCCCAGGGTTAAAATTTAGAAATGGTAAGAAGCAGAAGGCACTGTGTCAGCACGCATAAGCACATAAATGTCGAATTACAAGGACCCACTAAATGCTATCATAAGCAGGGGAGTTTTAAGCTTCTTCTTAAATGTCGTCATGTCAGGGGATGTCATGACGTCAGTCGGGAGTGAGTTCCAAGATTTTGGAGCATAAGAACTAAAGGCCTGATCTTCAAAGGATTTAAGGTTCGCGCGAGGAATAGCTACAGTATTTGAGTCAAAACAGCGGACGGTACGATCCTTGGCCTGATGATGAAGATGTTTTGATAGGTAGGCTGGAGCCAGATATTGATAGAACCTAAAAGTAAGTGCCAGAACCTTGACGTTGATAAGCTGCTTGATTGGGAGCCAGTGCAAGTTGGTAGGAAGTGATGTTATCCGGGAACTTTGACGCTCACAAAAGACAAGCCTAGCTGCATAGTTGTGCATCAACTGTAAGCGCCTGATTTCATAGGCAAGTCTTCCATAATATGCAATCAGATGCTTACAATTAGTGCAAAACTCAGACGTTATGCTTTTCTGTCGTGAACAATACATCTACCTCATTACACCACTTTTTGCCGACCTTCAATATCTACGAATCAGGCAGGGCATCCAGGATTGTTCACTCACTTTAGGTCCCTTCATAATCTTGCTCCAACTTATCTATAAGAACTACTCCCCAATCAGGCTAGGCATTGCACCAACCGTTTCTCTTACTCAAATCGTTTAGCTATGCCTCTAAGTAACCTCGAATCCTGTAGAGACCGTGCCTTGAGTTCATATGCTCCCAAAGCATGTTACTCACTTTGGAAGGACATCATAATATTCACTGTCTTGGCGCCATTATTTGGTCCAGCAGTTAAGGTGCTCGCCCCGACTAAGGTCTGACTGAGGTCATGGGCTCGACCCCGGGGGCATATGTGAAGCGCCTGAATATATATTAAGCTCTCTTAGAGCTCTATACAAAATGAATTATATTGTATTCAAAAAGAAAATAAAAACTCACCTTTTTCTCATGGTATTTTTAGGGTCCGTGACAATCTTATAATAATATTAATAATACTGTACTTGATAAAGCGCCCTCAGAGAATTTAATCTCTTTCTAGGCGCTTTACATTTGAAGCAAAGGGAAATGCAATTGAATGGTAAGTAAAATCATGCTTGAAAAACAAACAAAATGAATAACACGGTGAGGGGTGACATGCACAGGGTCAGCATGCAAATGTGGTTAGTGGCAACATGCACAGGGTCAGCACGCATAAGCACGTGAAGGACGAATCACAGGGACCCACTAAATGTTGTCCTAAATAGGTGTGTTTTTACGTTCCTTGCAAATGTGGTCAGGTCAGGGGATGTTCTGACGCAGGTTGGGAGGGAGTACCAGGCTTTGGGAGCATGCGAACTAAGTGCACGGTCTCCAAAGGATTTAAGGTTTGTACGAGGTATTTCTAGACTGTTGGATTCCGAAAAGCAGGTGGTACGATGCTTGGCCTGATGGGGGAGTATGTCGGAGAGATCGGCTGGAGCCATAGAATGAAGGGACCTAAAAGTGAGCGACAAAACCTTGAAGTCAATCCTTTGCTTGACTGGTAGCCAGTGCAGGTCGGCGAGAAGTGGAGTAATGTGGCAACTGCGACGCTCACGACAGACAAGCCTAGCTTCAGAATTGTGAACCAGCTGCAATCGCCTGATCGCACATGCTGGTAGGCCAGCGAGCAGTGAGTTGCAGAAGTCGAGACGGGATGTCACGAATGCATGAACCAACTTAGACGTGGTATCTTTATCTAAACAAGCCCAAATTTTAGCAATGTTATGAAGCTGAGAATAAGCAGATTTGACTGTGGAGCTGATGTGGTCGTCTAACGAGAGGTCGCTTTGGAAAATGACACCTAGATCTCGAGCTGATTCGACTAGAGATATGCTGGCAGAGCCAATTTTGAGAGACAGCCTTTCCAATCTCTGAATCGCGCTGGGTTTGCCCATAACTAGTAAGTTAGTTTTGTCATCGTTTAGTTTTTGAAAATTTGCTGCCATCCATTTGCGGATGTCATCAATGCATGCAGTAAATGAGTTTAGAGAATTTGAGGTGCTCGAAGGCTGGGAGGGATCAAAGCATCCTTAGCGGGCTCAAGCGTATTGACGCTGCACTTTATACCGTTAACCGTATTTACATGCTTCCTTAAGAGCATGTGTAAAGTGCTTAGAGAGACAGACATAGACAGAGACAGAGACAGAGAGAGACATAGAGAGACAGACAGAGACAGACATAGAGACAGACAGAGAGACAGACAGAGAGAGACAGACAGAGAGAGAGAGAGAGAGAGAGAGAGAGAGAGAGAGAGAGAGAGAGACAGAGACAGACAGACAGACAGACAGACAGACAGACAGACAGACAGACAGACAGAGGGAGACAGAGACAGAGACAGAGTCAGAGAGACAGAGAGACAGACAGAGACCTTGGTCTCTGAGAGTGCTATACAAATGCGTTATTATTATGTTCAAACTTCATATCATTAATACTAACCTCGATAAATTTAAAGTAAACATGGTGGGCTAACTATGAGGAATAAGACTAACTTTTCCACCATGATGTACTGGACTTTGAACGCAGCTAACAAAGACACCGTTTGGAGAACACACTACAAATTTGGAAAACTCACTTGCAGGCCGATTAGAAAAGATATGTATTGATGGAAAATCGTTAATCTCAAGTAGCTACTCACTTCTAAGTCTTTTGTGGTAATTATGGTATCAATTCATTATAAATACGAGGTAAATGTGATTCATTTTATATTTTTACGACTCAAGGTGAACCAAACTATTTGAAATCTTCCCTTTTCTCATTGGACACGGATAAATTTCAAATGTATTGCTGTCCCGGATATAAAAGCAAAGCATGTTTTTTGGAAATGATGGCAGTGTTTTTATACTACTGATGACTGCAGAATTAAGAAATACCGCTTAATATGAGACAAAATGTGGCTACGGTTGTGTACTACGGGATTTTTGAGGACGCCGTAGATCGGTTCACTGTTGCAGTGTAGCTGGATCACGCTATCACGCAGCCGTGGTCTAGTTCTGATGATACTCGCTGCATGAAATGCATTCGGTTCGAACACAAAGTAGATGCTTCAAGCCGAGACTTCTTGCTTTGCCCGCCAAACAAAGAGCAGACGCAATGGCTCTATAATAAGGATAATGATAATAAAGTATAAGTACGGCGCGCCGAGACGTTATCTTCGTAGGCAATTTACAAATGGTGTACGGAAGCCACATCAAATAGCTTGTTGTAGCAGGCACAATTTCAGTACATAAGAGCAAGTGGGTGCATCTGATTCTTCCTTTATGTGCTTACGCGTGCTGACACTGTGCATGCTGCCACTGACCATACTTGCATGCTGACCATGTGCATATCACCCCTAACCATATTATTCATTTTGTTTATCAAGCATGATGCCACTCACCATTCGATCGTGTTTCCATTGCAGCAAATGTAAAGTGGCTCGAAATAGTCTGATTTCTCTGAGGGCGCTATGCAAAATTATTATTACGCTTACTATTATTATATGGGAAATGCTTTTTTGGGGTTCATTGCCAGAGCAGACAGCCTTCGCTCACTCACTGCTTTAAAGTTACTGCAAATTATCTCCGAGCTTGTTTATTGTTTTTATTCACTACGCGTATTTTCTTGAAATTCTACTGCTCAAAATGTATGATATATAATTTCTCTACTAAAAATATAGCTGAACCAATGCTCTGATTTATCGAACAAAAATACATCAAAGAGATATCGTGGGACAACTGAGAAATTAAGAAACGCCTTTTCGTACTTGGTGCCAGAATCCACTATCTCCAGACATCGGATGTGAGAGAATCATATTTGCTTGTCCATTTCCAAACACCCTATGACGCTAAGCAAATTCAGACTTCGTATAAGCTAATTATGTACGGCCGTGTAGATTGAGTCTAGCGAGTTCGCGAGTGCCCGCGAGCTCGCGTGCCCGCGAGCCTATATGCATTTTCGTGCACAAGTGAGTTCGTTTGAACACTATACGGGTGTAGGAGGTTACTTTTATTTGAAAATATGCATGAGTGAGAGCGTGTTTTTGCAGTTTTAAAGTGGCCTTTTGCGAAAACAAACTCATAAAAGAGCCGAAAAAGCTAAGTCGTAAGCGATAATGCATCGGTTGGGTCAATAAAGCTGAGAGCTCACTGTTTTAGCCACTAAAATACCCAAAAATTAGGTTTAATGCATGCAGGTAAAATAAAATACGAAGCAGCAAGAAAAATGGGTCACCTTAAAGTAACCATAACTTAAAATAAAGCACACGTAATACTGACAACAAAGCTAAACTTGAGTACAACGCTAGATCAGATTTCAGCAGTCTCTTAGTAATTAATCTGCAATTTTTTGCATTCCGTAAAGGGAACGTAAAGAAAAAATATTCTCTTGGCACTGAAGTTAGTGCCGCTAGTAAGGAGTTGGTGGTAGACAGTACTTTGAATACTCTTGCTTCAAGTTTATTTTCTCTGGCGCTGCAATGTACTCACCGTTATTCCGTAATGCATTATTGATCGAACGTTGTACTCGATGCCGAAGCTTAGAATATCAGACTTTGGATACTTGTTAAACCACTGCTGCCATTCGGGTTTAACATTGCTCATAATAATGTCAACCCATTCATCTCTTTCGGGCAGCTGGTGCTCATGGACCAGCCCCAGAGCATGCCCAACTTCGTGAAGGTACAGTCCCCTCTAGAAGAGAGATCAGGCGTTAATGTTTACAGAGCGTGGGCCATCGAAGCAATTACATAAAGCTCAGAATTAAAAGTCCTTGCACTCGATGTGATCCTTAAGCTCGTTTCCTTCCCGGATATGCATTCCGGAATCGCTCGATCGCTGTTTGCTCCTCTCTGCGTTCGCCGCCCCCCCCCCACCTAGTCAAGCACGAATCAAGTAAAGATTCTTGCCGAGCGTACTTACGTAGCGGCATCCGGGGGCCTGAAGGTTCAGTGCCTGCTCTCCACCGACCATGCCCAGCTGGGAGTTGCACCTGCATGAACAGAAAGTAAGAAGAGCACTGGTGGAAGCGGCCAAAATCAACGGCACTCAAAGCATTCCGGCACATCTGCAAGAAATATATTCTTTGAAGTGCCCCCACCCCGCCGCACTGCAAAGCCGGCGCCGTGGAACTGAAGTGGCTGGTTATACCTTCCCTCTTTGCCTCTCTTTTGGGAATTTACTAAACTGCTTTGGCCAAGATCTCGTGCCGTGCGTTCTTCTACGCCCGTTAAAGGAATGCATTTGCTACTTCTTGCGTATTGAAGACTTAACTTCGAGAAAATAGGACGCTTCAGAATCCGAATGGCTTTGCTGAGAAAGCGCTTACACGAGGTAAGCTCGCTTGTACCTGTGGTTCATCAAACTACAATACCAAAAAACGATCTACCTCCCCCCCTGCTCTCCCTGGACGAAATAGCTGAAGGCACGAGCAAGAATCGACCGAGGCCTCGGACGCTGAGCGCTTCTGCAACGGAGCAGCTCTCAGGCTAGCCGCGATCTTAGCCCTCGCCTTAGTGGGTCTGACTAGGGCACCTAGAGCAACCGTAGCAGGCGGACTAGCCTAGGATTGGCCAAGGATTGGTCAAGGACTGGCCAAGGACTGGCCAAGGACTGGCCAAGGACTGGCCAAGGACTGGCCAAGGACTGGCCAAGGACTGGCCAAGGACTGGCCGAGGACTGGCCGAGGAATGACCAAGGGCTAGCCAAGGACTAGCCAATGGCTAGCCAAGAAGAATTAGGCCGAGGACGGACACCGAGAGCTAGGGTCCGACAAAAACAATAACAGCTACGCCCAAGGTCGAGAGGGCAGAGAGAGATAGAGAGAGGGAGTATAAATCACAGAGCTCAGGGCTGCAGCTTCGGTAGTCGATGCGAGACTACGCTTCAAGAGCACGAGAGGCGAACCTACGGCGACGGACAGCTAAGTGCAACTTAGACTGCGCAGTTGTGTTCTGCCGGCTACTCAGTTAGCTGCTCGTATCTTGGGGTGCTGTAGCGACGCGCGCATAGGGTAGTTAGTTAAACTCGGACTTCGGGAGTTCGCCCAGTTAACTTCGTCGGTCCGGTACACGCCGCGTAAACGCGTAGGGTAGTTATTATAGTCGGGCTTCGGGAGTTCGTGCAGTTAACTCCGTCGGACCGATACGCGCCGCGTAAACGCACAGGGTAGTCGGTTATACTCGGGCTTCGGGAGTTCGCGCAGTTAACCCCGTTGGTCCGGTGCGCGCCGCGTAAAGCGCTTGCGCCGGCGCGTAACCGCTACGAACAGGCCCACAATAAACTGTTGCTTTCGGCACCCATTTGTGGCCGCCTGTGTTTTAACCACACCGCAGCACTGCATCACACAGTCCACCGGTAGAGAGCCGGGGGACGAGCTTGTCTGCGCGGTTACACTTTTCAGCATCACGAAACTCACCCGATTCCGTTCAAAAACATGACCTTGTCAGCGTCTGCGGCTGTTGCTGGCTTGAACTTGATGCAAGTCTTTTGCGACCACTCGGCCATTGAGAGGTACATAACCGCTCGCTCCTTTCCACCTGAAAACAGCTCGCTTGTAATAACGGCAGCAGCCATTCAATCGAATGGGGTTTAGCAGCCATCAATGCGATACAGAGATGCTGGGAGCTCTGCCCATGCGGGCGCCGCTGCTCAGGCAGGCCGGCCTGCATCTCGGTCTGCCCAGACTGATGACGCACTGCCTAGCCCGACCGAAATGCAATGGCATGGGCAGAGTCCAGTCTAAAAACGATCTTTGAATCCAGAATCCGGGGTCATCTTACTGTATTCCCACGGGTCGATGAGAAAATTAAGGACTCCGTTCGACCACGGCTTCGCCGTTCGATTCACTTTCCTCTTTTGTCTGGGGCTGCAATAGAAAATACATTTCAGCGGACTAGCAGCGATGAGATTCACCGGCTGTAGTAATATAGCAGCGGTGTATAGAATAGATATAGATACAGATGTACGGATAGTGATTAGTACCGCCAGCTGTGATTCAGATCTCACAGCGAGCGACAGATACTCGTGAATTTTCGTCGATTTTGTAAGCTGTGTAAGCTGTGCACCTTAATTCGGCACGAAAATGATTCGTGGATTGCGTAGCGGCACATACAAGGCTAAGGGGCGTTTTTAGAATCGTGTGCGGCGCTTCAACCACCCTCTAAGATGATTCTGGGGAAATAAATCCAGTCTTGAGCTTTGCCTCATGCGGTGAGCTTGCCGACCAAAGCTTTCGAGACGTTGCGCTTAAAGCGAGAGGTAATTCGTGCAAAAGATATATCAGCCGAGTAATTGAGATCGAGAGATCGCTGCCGCAGCTTTCAGCTCTTGACGACCGAGCAGGCAAGCAAAAGTCAAGTCTTGCACAACGTTACACAAATGATAAAGTAAACTTACCTGTGCAGCGTAGAAGAGCTTACTCACTGCTGTACACGTATTTTTCTGAGAGGTATTCGCATGTCAGGGTAATAAAGTGTCCTGTTCAAAAACGATCACTCGCTAGATGACATCGGACTCCGTATAAGGTATTCAGCAGCCCCATTTGCATAGCGGCAGAAGAGCCTTAACGGCTATCAGCACCACCCCTTGCAGTGGCCGTTACAGAATCATTGAATGCAGGACTTGAATCTACTACCTGGATCGTGAAGATCGGGCTTCTTTAGCTCGCTCTTCACGACCCAGTTATTGGGTTCGAGTCCTGCTGCAGTCAATTTTTTTTATTGCCCAACTCAAGCGATGGTGAAAAATGTTAAGGCTCTTCTGCCAGTACGCAAATTAGACTGTTAAATCAGTTAACCTTACCCGTGGGCTAAGATCTAGTAACTCCATAGCCAAGCAACTGCACCAGCGGGCGTGATTAGGTACCACATTGCCTTGCTATTCCATACATCTGCGACAAACTTAATAGAATTCTTAAACTCTCTTGTTGCAGGCCATCTTTCCTGTGCAGTGGAAAGCTTAAAGGATGAGAAAGACTTGGAAATTGGCATTGACTTCCTGAAACGTCGCAACTGCCACCTTACACCGCACTTCTACCTGCCTTGGCTCCTAAATGAATGAAGCAGCGAAGCGACTGCAACGCTGTATCGGTCAATTACATCCCGGTCCTTTCTTCACTCTTGCTCCAGCCGACCTATTTAAGATACTTAATCTTCAGGCTTTGCCATTCACAGCCCGCTCAGCTGATTCCGGTCGTTCCGCTTCGCCTCTAATCGCTAACCTTCTAACCTACAATCTCAAACTCTTCGAGGTCGTGTCTTAAGTTCACATTTTCTGATTCAGTGACTTGTAAAAAGAACCTTAAAAACCAATTTGTCTGTTCTTCACAGTATATGTTTCTTCCTTACCATTTACACTTAAATTTCTACTAAAATTGTGCAGTTTACTACTATTAATCAGTTTAAATGTTTCGGATCCGACCCATTTTTTTAATTCATAGATATGAATTTAGCTCCCTAAGGTGTCATATGAATGTTTAGTTGCTTTTAGCAATATCATTATTATTGGGATTGGCGTTAATATTAGTGTCAGGCAACATTGGCGAATTCAATGATAAATTTGTGAGTCAGCATCGACTTGACTGGCTTTTCCTCTGGTGGCAAAATATTGCTGCCTCGTGTTTCAGTAAGGATTGCTGATTTTAGAATATTGCCGAATTGACCACGGCTGTTACGCTCTGCAATTCAATAAAGACTCTTCGGCTGCCATACGCTAGTATCCCAATGGACACATTTTGGAAACAACTTTTAGCGCTGATTGATAAGTAATCTGATACGTTTTAGGGACGCCGGCGTACAGCAAATTGAAAGCTTCAGGAAACAGCATCAGAAGTACACTAACGGCAGATCTTGCAAAATGACTTCTCTACCTGTAGTTTTTAATTACTCTTATTCCCAGGGAAAATACATGAGTATGTTAAATGGCAGTCTGCCTTATTCTTAATGAGGAAGGCGGCCGAGCGCATAACATTTGCTACTGCTTGTAATACTGATACTGTTGACTCCTAGAAGTGAGTCTTCGATCGACGTAACTAATTCTTTCACAGGCCGCATGAATATCAAACCAGCTAATACTGTGTCGATTATGGATAGAGGCACCACATTTTCTGCTACGAGCACTATGCCCCTAGCAGTAAGTTCAACATGGTAATCAGCGTATGATAGTATTTCCTTTAGGAAAACACGTTTCCAGATTTCTTTTTAGTTTAACGTTAAAGTGGCTCTACAAACCATGAATCCACTATAATTCCGTTTAAGATTAGTGTGTAAACACAAGACTAGAGAAATTGCCGGTGATCGCTCAAAGCTTATTGATAATAATAATAATAATGCACTTGATAAAGCGCCCTCAGAGAACTCAATTATTTCTAGGCGCTTTAAAGGGAAACGCAATTGAATGGTGAGTAATATCATGCTTGATAAACAACATGAATAACATGGTTAGGGGGCGCTTACCCTCTATCTGATTTGGAATACAACTGCTCGGCCTGTTCAGATTTTAGAAGCATATTGAATTCTTCTCGGACAAGACCTGCAACGAATTCACGCCG
>WPIO01000011.1:7847500-7852500 GCA_009760855.2 Cristatella mucedo | reverse complement strand
CGCCCGGTGGCGTGGCAGCGGGACGGACGGCGGGGCAGCTGTCCTCGGCAGGCAGCACCAAGGGGGCGCCAAAAGCAAAATGGATTGTTCTTTTTTTTATAAAAATAAAAATTCGCGGGAGAATATCAATCTTGATTTCCAGCAAGTCCTTGTTTCAATGGACCTTGACTAGTGCAGGCTGAGCTGGTTAAGCATGCTGACAGACTTAGACTAAGCGAGGCTGAGCACATTGTGTGCCAGCCGGTCACACGCGCCAGAGCTCATCTGGTCTATGCAGTGCTGTTGCCGGGATATTGTCTGCCGCTCACTGGGACTGTTCGTCGCAAAAACACTAAGTTTGAGAATGCGGTTAGATAAAACGCTCACTTTAGATTGTATCCAACTTTGAGACATTGGATGCAGTGAGTCTCCCGGCGCCAGTATGTAGACGACGTCGGGACTTCCAATCTTCCCAAGCCTTTTTCAAGTTCTCTAAGGCTCAACCTCTTCCTCCGGAGGCGGGGTCAGCGGTGCGGAGGTCAGTGTTACTCCAGACCAGCCTCCGCGATCTGCATTGTCACTACAGCTACTGTGTACTTTTGCACATTTTTGGTCACCTCAATCTATTTTTAGAAGACGTGGAAGGAGAAAAGGCCCCACGAGGTGCCCCGCACAGAAAACGAAAACTCGAGAAGAAATAAGCAAGCAAGTCCAGCGAGGCACTGAAGGTTTCTTTAAAATATTGATTAATTTATTTATGTATTTAATTATTTATTTTGTTTTTTTTTCAAGCATGATTTTACTTACTATTCAATTGCATATCACTTTGCAGCAAATGTAAAGCGCCTAGAAAGAGATTAAGTTCTCTGAGGGTGCTATATCAGATGCAATATTATAATTATTATTAATTTGTATAGCGCTCCAAGAGAACCTAATCTCTATTCAGGTGCTTCACACATGCCTCGGTGCTCGAGCCCACGACCTCAGCCAGACCTTGGTCGGGGCGAGGATGAAAGGGGAGTCGGGGCGAATCGCTGGACCAGACCAACTCGGCTTGAGGAAAGCAAAGTTGAAGATAAGTAGCAACACAGAAAAACACCAGAAAAATGTTGACACCCACAGAGGGAATAAGGAAGAGCAGCTTGAGAAGGAAGCAGGATGGAGACAAAGACAAGAACAGGTAGGAGGAGGAGGAGGAGGAGGAAAAGAGAGAAGGCGGAAAGCATGACAACACGGATTCAACAAACACTCTGCTAGGTGAAAGCTTCATGAAATGAAGAAACTTGATTCTGCGAAGACGAAGATAGTCACCAATTGAACCTTGGAGGGAAGCATTACTACTAGAGAAAAAGATACGGAACTTGGTGCAACTTCCCAAATGCTGACCCTGAATAATATTGGCTTCCGGAAGTTTGACCAAACCTCAGTTTTGCACGTCATTCCGCAGCAACTTCGAACGAAGCTGGTACTACGAAGATCAAGCCTGTTTCGGAACAAATAACGCGCATTTTTTGGAAAAGGTGGTCGAGAGCCACGAGAAAAGTATGATTCAAGAGGCAACTTGCCAATGAGCATGAAGTTAGTAAGACCTGGCTAGTCTGTTCTCCCTCAAAACAGTCGGCCTATTGCTTCTGTTGTTTGCTTTTCCCAATGTCCACTCAAAATTCCAGATCGTCACTCTAAAATGGCAAATGGGTTTAGCTAGTGGAGGAAACCTTCAAAATACATTGCCAACGAAAACAGTTCTTCTCATCATCCGGCTTTCACAACAAGAAAAAAACAGGGAGGAGACTTCTCAAAGGCATTGGAATAGACACTGCTGTTGAGGCACAGATCTTATCAGAAAAACATTGATGACAAGAAATATTAAAGATAGTTCTGAGCTGCATAAATATATGGGTTTCTGAAAACCTGGTATTTTGAGGTCACCAAGAAAGTCTTGTCCTGTCCGGTAAGTAAAACATTTTAAGCTTCTTGGGACTTTTTTATCTAGTTGCTCATTACGATCCTTTTCTGCAATAACATCTCGACCACGCCAGAAAGAATCAAATTTCAGTCTCTTATCTGTCTCCTCAAACCCAAGATGAGTAATTCAGTATACCTGCATCTACAGGCAGAGACAAAATACTCTTTAATATACGGCGGTACAAGTACTGTAAAATTTTATTTGACTCAACACCCGATTTGGCTCACCGAGAGCAGATGTCCGAGTTCATTACACGTGTACCAATCGATCCTAGCAAAGGAAAAGTCTAACTTTTATAAAAAAAATCGCTAAATTACAGATGCACAATAAAAGCATGCTGATGTTGACGGCCAACCGCCTCCTTAACCACTCCCAGGTTAACTCCTTACCTTGTGATCCTTGCGATAATCTGGCGATAGTCGCTTCTCTCGCTTCTTTGTTAGCAAGATAGACAAGATCAGGGAGTCCATCCCCACTGTGGCAGCATTCCCCTGGAATCCTGTCCCTCAATTCCCTGCAGCACTTCAATGTCTGCATTTAAAGAGGCCACTGCTAAGTATGTCTTTATAGCCCCAAAGCAATGCTGACTCTGTGGAGGGATTATCTGCGAAAGCAGAATGGAACTTACTTGCAAGGTTTAAAGTTTCAATATTGCCTAGGAATCCAGACTTATCTAAGAGTCGCTTTGCTTGTTTTTCTCGATCTTTCTGTGTATTTTGATATTTTCGATCACTATTTTATTTCATTCACGAGCGCCTCTCATCTCGCCTGGGCATCATTGGTACTACACGGGAATGGTTAACGTCCTATCTTAGTGGGAGACTCCAGAGTATTTATGTGAACGGACAAAGATCATCCGAGGAACCACTGAGCCATGGGCTGTCTCCGGGCTCTGTGCTTGGTCCGGTTGTTTACACGGCTTAAACTCTCTCACTTGCCTGTTTGATTGCCAAGCACAACATAGGCCTTCACTGCAATGCACTTTCCACTCATTAGTACCATTGCCTTTAGCCCTCCCAGCCTTTGAGCACGTCGAATTCTCTCACTTTCCTTGCTTCATGTATTGAATATATCCGCACACGGTTGGCAGTGAACTTTCTTAAATTGAATGATATATAATTCATTTATATAGCGAATGATGACAAAAACGGACTTACTAGTAATTGGAAAACCATGTGAGATTCAGAAATTGAAAAATTTAACACTTAGAATCGGCTCTGCAAGCATATCTCTTGGTGAATCTGCACGAAATCTAGGTCTCATGTTCCAAAGTAACCTTTCATTAGACGACCACATCAGCTCCCCAGCCAAGTCTGCCTACTTTCAGCTACATAAAATTGCCAGAATTCGGGCTTGTTTAGACATGAATACCACGTCTAAATTGGTCCATGCACTTGTGACATCCCGTCGTGACTTCAGAAACTCACTACTTACTGGTCTACCGGCCTGTGCACTCAGCCGTTTACAGCTAGTGCAAACTGTCCAGCTAGGCCTATCTGTGGTGAGCGTCGAAGCTGCCAAATCACACCACTTCTGACCTGTGCTGACCTGCACTGGCTCCCAGTCAAGCAACGCATTGACTTCAAGTTACCGTCACTCACTTTAAGGTATCTTCATTCCTTGGCTCAAGCCTACCTGTCAGATCTATTCCTCCACAAGGCCAAGCATCGTGCCACTCGCTTTTCGGAATCTAATTGTTTACGTAGACCTCGTATGAACCACAAATCCTTTGGATACCGTTCCTTTAGTTCGTATGCCCCTACAGCCTGGAATTAACTTCCGACTGGCGTTACGACACCTCCTGATTTGACCACATTTCAAAAGAAACTTACAACGCATTTATTTATCACAGCATTCAGTGGGTCCTTACGATTCGTCCTGCATGTGCTTATGCGTGCTGACACTGTGCATGCTGCCATAACCACACTTGCATGCTGACCCTGTGCATGTCACCCATAACCATTTTATTCACGTTGTTTATCAATTATGATATTTTGACTCACGATTCCATCGTGTTCCCTTTGCAGAAAATGTAAAGCACCTAGAAAGGGATTGTCTATGACGGCGCTTTATCAAGTTTTTTATTATTCTTATTATTATTAATCATATTTGCATGCAGACTCTGTGCATGTCACCTCTAGCTATGTTATGTTTGTTAGCATTGAGCATGCTAGCACTAATCATTCGATCATGCTTCCCTTACAACAAATGTGAAGTCCCTAGAGAGAAGAATTGGACTCTCTGAGGTGCTATCACAAATGTATTCCTCTTATTTATATTATTATTGTTATTGTGTATGGCCACATTTCAGATATGCAAAATAGAATAATGTTCACAAACGAGAAGGCAATTTTTGTAAGGTGTGATACCCACAGCTTTAACCTGGCTGGAGTTCATGCTGCAAGTCAATAATCCGCTGTTATTAAATTTTTTGGAACACAAGACAGCGCCTACTTATTCTTTTTCAAGATGAATTCCAATGTGCTGGCTGTTTAAGCTGGAAGTCTCCTACATAGAATGTTCCACTTTTAAGTTGTTGACATCATCTTAAGGAAGATTGATCGCGTTCAAAAAAGACTGAGGAATCCAAAGATCCAAAGATGAACGTCAAAAGATCGGTGAGCCGTGATGGCGCACTAGGTAAGGCGGTTGCTTTTCACTATCTCGGTTCCGTTGTCGTGGGTTTGAATCCTGTGGTGGGCGATCCTGTATCGCCACTGCAAGCAGTGGTGATAGCCATAAAGGCTCTTTTGATGCTATACAAAAAGAGCCTGTTAAATTCGTTAGTATTTATTTTATTTGAAGACGCTTCTTGTGACCCACACTCTCTTGCGATTGAGTTGTCAAGACTTTGAGGAGATTGGTGCCGATAATCACTACTAGATGCCAAAAGTCGATGTGAATTGTCACAAATTGCAGTTTTACGAGGAGTCTGCTGAAGGAAACAGCCGCAACTCTCTTAAGATGTTGGTTTCACGGCAGAGGAGGTGATTTCGAGGATAAAGAAGAACAGCATGGGCTCTCCGACAAAGAAATTGTATTGCGTAATCAGAGA
>WPIO01000011.1:7527500-7842500 GCA_009760855.2 Cristatella mucedo | reverse complement strand
TAGCGAATCCATTACATTTTCTTATTACTCTGTCTTAACGTCGAAGATTAAAATCGACAAAGATATCAGTAACGAGATGAAGACAACCGTCAAAAGATTTGTCCCCGTGAGTAGATTAAGCGCTTATCAAAGAGTTCCAGCGCGACCGCTGAAGGCAACGTTGCTTTGATTGTCTAGTACTGTTGAGACAGATAAGATATTGAGTTTGGATGCTTTCTGGCGTGATACAGATGTGACTGCATAAGAGGATCGTACTGCGCTAGTACATAAAAAAAAGTCACAATAAGTTTAAATATTTTCTCATCAGCCAGGCCAAGACTTTATTGGTGATCACAAAATGCCAAGCTTTTGGAAACCAAGAATTGTATTCAGCTTTGGACTCTCTTTAGGACTTCTTGTCATATATGTTTTTCCGATAAGATTTGTACCACATCAGCAATGTCTATTTCACCTCCTTTGAGAAGTTGGCTCTCTGTAACTTTCCATTTGGTGAAAGCCTGACTGTGGAAAGGGCTGCTGTCATTGGCAATCAGTTGTCCAGGCTACTTCTATTGGCTAAACCCATTTGCCAATTCGAGCGACGATCGGGAATTTTGGTAACCCACATGGAGGAGCAAACAACAGAAGCATCATGCCGACTGTTTTGAGGAAGAGCAGACCAGCCATGTTTTGCTGCCTTCATGCCCATTAGCAAGTTGCCTCTTGACTCAGGCTGTGCTCGTAGCTCGACCACCTTTTCCAAAAAATGCACTTTCCTCGTCACCAATCAGGCTTGATCCTCGTAGTACTAGTTCACTTCAAAGTTGCTGCGGAATTACGCGTAAACTGAGGTGTGGTAAAACTTTAGATATAATATAATCTAAAATAAACAATCAAAGTAATCACTTTCTTAAACTTGCAATTCTTGCTACGGACTGTCCGAGTGAGCGGCAGACAATATTCTGTCAACAAGACTGCATGGACCGGATGAGCTCTGGCGTGCGCGACCGGCTGGCACCGCCAGCTAAGCCTAGCTTGGCCTAAGTCTGTAAACGTACTTAACTAGCTAAGGCAGCAATAGTCGTCAGTTGAAACAAGGACTTGCTTGAAATAAAGATTGGTATTATCAAGCGAAAAAGGTAAAAAGAAAAAGTATGCCCAATCAGTTTTGCTTTTGGCATCTCTTGAGCTTGGCGCCGGGGATATCTGTCGCACCGGCCCCCCCCCTTTGCTATACGCCGTTTCGGAGGAGCCGAGCGTCCCGGTGCTCCAGCAGTACCGGGACGTTTAGTTTGAATGAGCGAGTGTCGCATAACATTCGCAGCGATTTGTACGATTGCATTGAACAATGTTTATTGTGCACGCATATACTGTATAGTTGTTGTGTGCCTGCTGCCGTTGTAATTTTCGCAGCATCCGGCCACTAATGTATGTCCCGCCTGCAGCAGGTGGTTGGGCAGTTTACTCGGCGCAGCGTCCAGCATGTGACGTAGGGGATACTGCCCGCCGCAGCTGCGTTCCCCCAACTGTGGCGATTCATCGAGCTCGTATGGACGTATGCGGACTTGTGAGCGCAATAAACAGGGGGTCTCGTTCACCGCTCAAGTCCGCTTTTGTGTCTCAGCGAGACTCCGCTAGAACTGCCTCCGCCGGAGCCACGGTAATGCAACATAATATATGACCGAAAAGGGGTAACAAAAATGGATTGGATCAGAAAGATGGTACTATAAAGAACAACACAGATAATTCAGCGTCTTTTTTACCCCCGGGTGTCCACCTGTAGGCTAATCGAGAAAGTACTTCAGTAATAGCTATGAGCCCAACCTTACCTTCCTAGGCACCACGGTTAGCCAAGTTGTCGTCAGGTCCTTTGGTGATACCGACTTCCACTGTAGCACTTCTCGACTTTGCGGCTTTGCTTTGTCGAGAGACCTTCTCCCACACCGGACGAGAACTACTTTTTCGTCACCACTAAATCAGTGGCTGCAGGTCTTCGTTCTCCTGTGCATGCGCCGTTTCTCCTCTGCATTATCTTCAACCGTACTCTGGTAGCATTCAGAAATATCTCGATCTCTTTCCTTACTGGCACAATACTTATAATCAACAGGGAAAGGTGTTCGACTCAAGCTGTTGGCGTTCACACGGGCCGTTCCAGCTTGATACTGTATTTCGTAATCATATTTG
The DNA here is from genome assembly GCA_009760855.2 of Cristatella mucedo. Lineage (NCBI taxonomy): Eukaryota > Metazoa > Bryozoa > Phylactolaemata > Cristatellidae > Cristatella > Cristatella mucedo. The sequence goes on along the minus strand of WPIO01000011.1, from coordinate 7,840,337 downwards.
TCTATTTTCCAACCCACCGACAAAGCTGACCCTCTGAGTCTTTCAGTGTGCGAAGCCATTAATGAGAGCCACGCAATCAGTGCAGATCGCGAAACTAACCGCACACAGGTGCGGATGGAAATTTCTCAGACTTTGTACAATGGCTACAAATTCCTTGCTCGTAACGCAGTAATTCTTCCCTTGACCAATTTAGGATCTTACTTAAATAGGCCATCATTTGTTCATGCCCATCCTTAGACTGCGAGACTGGGACAGCTATCCCACTAATCCCACGGCTGCTCGCGTCGCATATCAGGATTCCAGGGGTCGGGAAATGTCAGAACAGGCGCAAATCGCCAATGCTCGTTTCAAGTGGTTGAATGCGACATCGGCTGCAGACGACCATTGGAACTTGACACAATTTTCAGGTAGGTAGTAAAGGCTCCAGCTATGAAAGCAAACCCTTTTAAAAAATGCCGATAGTACGTGCTTAGACCCAGAAAGCTATGCACCTGCCCACAAAACCTTGAGCACTGTGCCCATATCTACCGAATTTCAGCTTCCGGAGCCAAAACTTGAGCAGAAAATTTTACCGGAAATTTCTTTATTTAAAAGGTCTGCGTTGCTAAAATACAGCATGCTGAATCCGTAAGCATATGGAAATTTGATATTAGTAAACCACTGCATGCAACCAGGGCTAGCAGTCGCTGCAAACAAATAATGTGTACTACTGCAGATATGACACCGCTTTAAATAGCATGACTATCCACAACGACCTGTCAGTTGTTCTCTATAAGATTAGCCGAGTATTTAGCGACACGGCGAGTGGATAGTGACTGCTCACCCTCTAACTTTTATTGCTGCAGCTGAGCGTGCATTCGCAATCTAAATCAAAGTACGGTACTTGTATTCTGCGAGTTTTAATCCACACCTCTGACTAAATTTCTTCTGAAGTACGTATTTCGTGTCTTCTTCCGGAATTTTGGACCTCATTAAACTTGGAAAAAACGATTATTCTACCTGAAAAATGAATGACGAAGCCTAGTAGCTGATCACATGACTTTCTTTCCATACACTCCCTTACCAAAAAGTGCGTAAGTAATCGTGAAAAGGTATAATGCCTTTAGCCCGGGAGAAAAATCACATTTCTGAAATTACTAAGCGCAGAGAGAAAGTTGATTTATGGAAGATATGTATAGAAAGATTCTACTGTAACTGTATGTACAGGTGTATAGCTGCATATATAAGGGCAATATACCGCATACGTTTGTTTACATGAATGCTGACAGACGTTAAAGATTTATCCTACAGAAATATAAAAGACAGTGCCCGAAACAGTAGCTTAATAAGGATTACGAACGTCGTTTTTCATAATAAGAAGTGCTCTCAAGGGCTACTTCTTTGCGTTTGAAGAGCTTCAAAGGACTGCTAACTTCAATATCTTTCAGTCACACATGTTATAATGAAGGATTTCAATACTTTCAATGTTTCATTATTTTGTGTGCGAGTTCAATCGCTTTACGAAAAATAGCCTTGAGAGTTGCTATGACCACCAATCCGAAACCCAACTAATACGTCGACATGGTGACTAGTATGTCTATAAATGGCTGAATGGTTCCTGCTATGACCACTATGCGAATAGCAAGAAAAAAAGTCTTTTTATGACTTTCGGGGTTTATGGTTTAATCTTCTTTCCTTTTAGGATTTATGGTTTAGGATTGAGGGCTTGGAGTTGAACAGTTATGATATATATATATATATATATATATTAATATATAGTAAATACACACATTAAATATGTACTGATTTAACAGCCTCATTTTTATAGCGGCAGAAGAGCCTTAACGGCTATCTCCATCGCTTGCAGTTGGCAATAAAGGATCGTCCACTGCAGGATTCAAACCCATGACCTCGTTCGTGATGAGCTAGCAACTTATCTCCTGGCTATCATGGCCCAGTATTATATACAGCCGCCGACGGCCGTGTAGGAAAGCACACTTTCTATGCTAATTAGCGCCCCCCAATGGCTGTGCAACATCCCGAAGCCGACTGCCTCAGCTACGAGTGGCCGAACCAGGCATGGCAAAGCTTCAGCACCCTCCGTGAATATTCGTGGCAATACCGACTAATGAGTCGTAAACTATTCAACTGCCCCATGACACCACTGCTCACCAGTCTGCACTGGCTGCCTATCACGAAGAGCACTGACTACAAGATCCCATCACTCAGCTTAAGGTCTCTCCATTCTCTTGCTCCTACCTACCATTATGAATTAGATTCACTTAGGATTTAACTTCTAAACGGATACAGGGCAAAGTTCTTAAGCTGACCCACAAGGCTCGTCACGGCTTTGCTCCTCCATACCTAGCTGAACTGCTGCACCAATGTCAGCCTCCTCGTGCCCTCAGGTCCTGTAAGGACAATAAATTGGCTGTTCCGTTCCTCCATTAAAAGACCGTTGGCGGCAGAAGCTTTTACTCTGCAGAGCCAAGACTGCGGAACTCGCATCCACGATTCTCACGCAACGACAACTACTCTCTTGCTGCCGACTATGGCACATCTTTTCCAGCCGCTTTGAGCTGCTACTTCTATGTTACTCACTAACTCAACTGCTCTCCTAACTCTGCTATGCTTCCCACTTTCTCTTTGCTACGTGAGACGAAGTCTGTTGGCTACCGAATGCCGCTTAGGCTGTGAGTGGGCTATACAAAACTCTCCTGCGTAACAACCACATAGTCTTTATGGCTATGTAGAGATACAGACGGAGATACATTACATTCACTTCATACCTCCAGTCGCACCATCACCTCCTCTTTCTGCGGTCGGTTACTTGTACCTTTAACTTCAAATTCCACGAAGATCGTGCCATCAGTTGCTTTGCTCATTGAGCCTAGAGCTCACTACTAACTTATATCACGTCTCTCCTGCTTTGAGGACATCCCCAAAAAGAAGCTGAAAACCAATATATGCCACACAGCCCTTGCTCTTTCGGTGTTATTGCCGTTTGTGTGGCTGTGCATTATTAAACTGTGCACATCGAGAGTAAGGGCAACAGCCGCATGCTTTTTTTAAAAGAAAATAAAGAATAACTCATTTGCATAGCGCCCCAAGAGAGCTTAATCTCTATTCAGGCGCTTCACGTATGCCTCCGGGCTCGAGCCCACGACCTCAGCCAGACCTTGGTCGAGGGGGGTGAGCACCTTAACCACTGGACCAAACCAGCTCGATTCAGTGGACTTGTGCGTTTTCCTGTGAGCTTTTCCTACCCTTGCACGACTGAGTAAATGTTACTAACCGGGGTCCTACTAGCCAGCAGCCTCACGACTTGTGTCTGTGCTCTTTATCGTGCTTTTCTTGGCACGATAAGTGTGCGCTTCAGCATGCTTACCTACGAGGTATAACGCACGTTCAATCGCACGTTATCGGTCATTGCTTCACATGCAGCAAGCTGCAATGCGCTGAAATCGAGATTGAGTTCTCTTAGGGGGCTATACAAAAGACTTAATATTATATTTTTTCAAGATGTTACAAATAATTGGCCTATTAAAAATTCTGTGAAAGTTTTCTTCCTTTGTTATGGCTCCCACAGATAGTGCACCTGTAAGCACTAATAGCCGAACAGGCAGCAACTGAGTGAGGCATTCCGAAGACATTTTTTACCAGGTGTTCAGCCCTGAAGCAGCCGATCTCAGGAATGAGTTTTGCACTTAGGTCAATACATGACCTTCTTAAGTGGCTTGGCATATATGGGCTCCAGCATATGCAAAAGGCCTCCTATAGCAGCACCAGCCAGCAGACAAATGCCAAGCAGGGATATGACGATGGTTCTTTGGTAGTATGTCGGATCGTACTTCTACAACCAAAGAGTATCAGTTTTCTCACACCTAACAACGATCAGGGCTCGTTCTATCTTCAGATAAAGTCTAACTGACTCCAGAATTGCCGTTTACGATCAATATGCACTTGCCTTGTAGTCCAATTGAGAGTCTTGCACAGCTGATTCCCTCGGTGCAAACCACAGGCCAAGGGTGACTGCTGTGGCAATTAATAAGCAAGCAAATCCAGCGAGGCTGCAGATAAAATAGGCATAATATCACAGCTGTTACGTTATATTTATGCGAGGAGAAAACTAAATGCACGATAGCATCACCAAGACAAAAACAGGGGATAACTTCTTGCAGCACCTCCTATATCTACTACCACGACACCATAGCTGCAGAAAGAGATTCTTAATGACGATACGTTAAAAAGGAAATTGTTCTTCGTCCGAGTTGCAAGAGAAATGGCTAGGCTACAATAGTTTTTGGAAGTCGGTGATTACCCTTTTGACTATTGGTCCTAGCTGGTACACAAAACCAATTGGGCAATGTTTTCCAAAAGTTTCTTGTTAGCATGGCATCTCTATGCTTGACTTTGCTTTAAGGACGGCTTATAATGGTGGTCATAGAGCAAAGCTGAGAAAGCATCTTGTTAGCATTTACTTCAAGTAATTTGAAATCCAATTTTGTGGCAGCCACTTTTCTCACCAGACACGGGGATAAAATAATTTCGTTGCAAGGCATATATTAGCTCACAAAGATAATCACACATGCTACGAAGAACTAGCCTCAATTCTTGCAAAGACACGCAGAGAGCTATTCTGATGAGTAAGCAAAAATATGGGTTCCCTGTAGCCACTGCATTGCTGTGTCAGTAGTTCGCATAATAATATGCTGTACCAATTATGAAGAAGCAAGCAGTTGATTCAAGTTTATGCATCTGATGACATCACTCGATACTAAATGTTACCACGCAGGCAAAACAAGAACCCTCAAAACTGGCAGCAGCAATTGATGGGGGAAGCATTCGTCCATTGTTCGACGATTTCCTTTGGGCTTGTCACTGGCGACAACCTATACTTCAAATTTTTCAATAACTGCCACCTTAAAACAAGCTACTTGCTTGCCCCTATTGAATTTCTATCCGTGAAGCTGGCAAACGTTCCGTACAAAAGGAGTGCGATTCTGCTACAGTCACCGAAACATAGTTGCTTGTATTGGTAATATAAACTTACTCTGTGCCATATCAGAAAACTCGAGGCGATGGGGTACCACAACGTGATCCACAGTTCGATTCACTGAATAACTTACTCCGAAAGTGAAGATACCAAAAACACTTTCCGGTACCCTGACAGTTTAGCCTGTTCCAGCAAACCAACATTTGATGTACACCAGACTAGATCATAGCACCGACGAGTCATCAAGTTATAGATTTGTGCAATTTGTATATGAGTAGAGTGCAATGGGATTGTAATCAATATGAGATAGGTTAAAAATAATTCAGAGACTCTTAGATCTACAGTCGGATTTACATGCAGCTGCCAGTGCCCAGAGTGCATTTTAGCAAAGCAAACTAATAGAAAGAGAACGTGCCGTATTGGTTCGGGAATTGATCACGAGACCTCAGTGGTAGCAGTAGCGGCTCTATACAGCCATGAATATCCATTAACATATTTGAACGAGATCAAAAATTAGGAATCGAGTACATAAGAGTACCCTGCCCGTATGGTATTTGCAATCACATGCTGCTAGTCCTTCCCACTGCCTCAGCTGGGAATTAATCCACAGCCCCACCGACTCTGCCATTCCGAAGGTCACGTCAGCCTCGCTATAACATACATGGCAGCGGCCCAGCTCACCTGGCTGGTCCTTTGGCACGTGCAAGAACAGCACAGGCGAGAAGAGCTACAGCCCAGAATGCAATAATAATAATGAGGCCGATGCCAATTCCACCGACGACGTTCGACGATGTTTCGGCCATTAGCTTGCCAATTCTGCCAAGAAACGTGCACTGCAACAGAGGCCACGAGCTAGAGGCTCGGTATTAAATTACAAGCTTTTCAAAGATCAGAGAATGGCTAAGCATCACATCCGGCATCACGTGTAACTCACTAATATAACACGTGTTCCCACAGCAAAAATCAATTGATCCAGGCAAAAGGTTTGTCTATCGACCGCAGTGACTTTAAATTATAAACTTGGAAAAAGACACGAGTTCCCTCGTAAGTATGCCTAGTTAAATGAAGGCACAGCATGTACTAGAAAGAAAATATTCTGGCAGTTTCCCTAGCAGAGAGTCGCGGGCAGTTAGGACACTTCCTGCAGAGATGCCACGCGAGAGAGAAAAGCGATTGCTAGCATTAATTACATTCTAACTGGTGCTTTCTCAAACCTGTTTTAAGCTGTACCCGAGATAAATAAAATGTAAAACAACTCTCTAAGTTGCTGAAATACCCACAGATTATTGACTCCATTGTTTTTTTTCTTGGGCTGCTCTATTTAACAGTGCAGCGATGACATTCAGCAGGCATGTAAAAGCTTATATGGACAAGTAAAGCAGTGTGCAAACCAAAAGTTTTGAAAATGTTGTGCAGTTGGAAAGATAGAGAGAAGAAGTGGAAAAAAACACCAGAGACGACTTTATCGTACATCTTCCATCCTAGCTTAGGAATATGCCAAAAAAGTATAAAAGGCCAGTGACATAACTCTCTTAAATCAGGGCCCATACTTTCTGAAATAAACATGTTCCTTGTGGTGACCATAGCTGACTGACTAACCATGTTAGTCAACTGCAGCTGAGAAAATGACTAGAATACAAACAGAAAAAAAAAGAAAAAAACCGTCAACACAAAATTAAGAAACATTTGTTAGCCACGTATTACAGATTCCGATAGAGATAACCAGGTGGATTATTTTTCAGCTCTAGCTCTAATGCCTAGTTCTATAATAATAACAACAATAATAATAATACATTTGATATAGAGCCCTCAGAGAACTAAATCTCTTTCTAGGCACGTTAGATTTACGGCAAATGAAGTACGATCGAATGGTTAGTCGTAGCATGCTCAATAAACAGCAAGTATAACATGGTTAGTGGCAGCATGCACGGTGTCAGCACGCATAAGCACATAAAAAACGAGTCAGAGGGACCCACTACATGCTGCCATAAATAGATGAGTTTTAGTTTCATTTTAAAAGTGGACAAGTCAGGAGATGTCGTGACGTAACTAGGGAGTGAGCTCCAAGCTTTGGGACCATACGAACTAAAACCACGGTCTCCAAAGGATTTGAGGTTTGTACGAGCTATAGGTCGCCAGAATATTAGAAGCGTTTACAGCAAGGATTTATTTTACTACGAGACGATCAATTCACGCGAAACAGTCAGATCACTATTTAGGATTCGCAATGCTTAAATGGCAACGTAATAGATCTGCATAGAAATATATTTAGCCGGGATTATATTCGAGGAGAAGCTGCTGCCTTGATATGCAGAAACGACTGGGTGGCTTGATCTGTGCTTATCATTGCAACCCAAGAGGCAATTAACTATGCAAATAAAATAAGTTTTCAAGTCATAACGTATTCCACAAGCTTGCGAAGTGGCAGATCATAAATCCGACAGAAAGGAGAATTTGACCGGCCGGTTCAGATACGAGCGACACACACTAAGGCAGTAGACATGTAGGATGCTTCAGCATGAACCCTGCCTCTCTCCTAGATCACTCACGCTGATCTTCTTATCACTTCCTTTCGTAAAAAGAGCAGAACTTATCTGTGAGACACGGTCTTACACAGGCCAGCTAACGGACAATTGTCGCTACATAGGATCACGATTGGAGTCGCTGTTCTATTTATATGGCAACCAATGGCTGCAAACCAATGCTGCTCTAATGCCGGGGAGCCTCGACGGCGCCTACCACAAGGCTTTTAGACAGAAACAGACAGATTATGTGACTAGATTAAAATTATAACATATATTTTTATTTAAATTAATTTATGTGGATGAAAAACTGCATAAATTGATGAGCTACTATCAGGTCCAGTTGGTCAACCGCCCCTCCAATGGCCGTTAATAACCCTACCCATCTTGGTCTCCGAAAACTTGCTCGCTTTCAAGCTGAACTAGTGGCCAGGGGCAATTTTCAGAGTGTTAAACCTTGACCCTGTATGGATGTGACCAAAAGTCATCGGTAGTGTATGTGTCGTTTGGTTCACGCACAGCACTGAATGCCAGCCGAGGACATAAATAAACTTGAGTGTGATCTCAGCTCACAGAGGACAGACCACTTCATATGTCAATTCTCATCAGCGATAATAAGTCTATATGTAATGGCTTGTAGGCAGTTGTGGACGCCTTACTATAATAATTGCGCTAGTGTTATTACAACTTCGTAGCGTTGAGGTACGGTCTGTTATTTCAAGTTTATTAGAACGGTGTCAGTGAGAAGAGGGGAGAGAGGAAGTGTTTTGGAATGTGTGGTCGGAGCGAGAAGAGAGCAAGAGACGGAGAGAGTGAGGGAGAAAGAAGAGATAGGGGAGAGAGAGAGAGAATGTGGAAAGAGTCACTGTCAAGGCCGACATTTAGCAGTTTCCGGTTTGACCTCATGACGTTGAGGCCAATTTCCGATTTCCGGTCCAATCAATGGGCGCGGCTGGTGGGCTTCTGTCGGATCGGCGGCATGGAGGACTCGCTCCAGCCGCTGATTATTAATCCTTCGGATGGCACCCCTGAATACGTACATAGTGTCACCAAGATTAAAAGGACTATAAATGAGCTTGAGATTGTCGCAGTTTTTGTGGTATCATTCGACGCCAAAGCAGGTAAATAATCCTTATTTGCTGCGTCTAAACTCCGACAGACGACGTTAATCGTAGAACTACCCATTGAAAGATACTATTCGAGGCAACCTGTGCTAGGCTACACCGTCTGATGCCTGCATTCTCGTCAGTCTCTTGGATTAATTGAGCAGCCACCAGTTGCCGTAGCTTGCTGAACATGTTATAGCACCTTTGCCGACTCTTGAATTTACGTGTGTAATCGACCTGGCCTTATGGGCTACCTTTGGTTGCGAACCGTCCCGGTGGTCTTTCTTTTTCGCCCTAATCCCGGCCCTAGTGCTAGTGAACCGTGTCAGCTAAATTAAGATCTGACAACTTATTCTCCTCGGTTGTCTTGTTGCAGTGATATGAACCTCTCTGTGGGCCACTTTTTGCTGGCTCCAAAAATTCAGTTGACAAACATACGTTAAGGATTGATAATAATTCATGTAAACAAGCGCCACAGCTTTAGCGCTGGTTCCTTCGTCGTGACTCTGAATGCACCGTAATGCTGAGTGCTTTGGAATGATGTGGCTGAAATGAAGCCCAAACATGTTGTCTTGCACTGTTATAATTACATAATGGCATGATACATGCCGGTGATGGTACCGCAGAGGCAATGCCACTGTGGTGAAGTATAAGTGCCGTACCTCTGAAGCTACAGCAGTATTAGGAAATGTATTGAGTAACATGCAAAGGGAGCATCCTGTGTACACATAAAAACGAAACCCGAGTCTGCAAAATCCAGCTGTCGGAGGAAGTGCCACCATAGTACCTTTTTTGGGCATTAGCCTATCTGTTGCTCTAACTTTTTTCAACTGAAATGCTGAACAGATCTTTAGGTTCCATTTCAGCTTCATGCTTCTGCTTAGGCTGAGGAATTTTTAAGTGCTTAGTTTCTGCTTGTATGCAGAAGGCTGACATTTTCTAGACGACGAATCCTCGTGATGCCTTTCTATTCATATTCAATGCCTGATGCTTTGATTTGTTCTTCGTATATGGCTGGAATGCTGGCCATCTCCTGAGTCGGGGACGTTCAGTATTAGGTCCATCCCCTGAGTAAGTAGTGTTCCTCAGACATGCAGCTGCCACTTGATGGTGATGCACTATTCATCGCATATATTTTTCCTTGGGAATCGCAAAAAAACTGCAGTGTAGCTGCAGTATAATATTAGATGGTGCCTAAACTATCATGCAATTATACTTATGCCAGGCTTACAGTCACTGGCAGGCTGAAGCAGCCAGGACCGACCTGAAGGGGCATGTCCGGTAGCTTCATCCCTTCAGGAGCATAGCTCAGCCCAGGAGTGTTCTCAGGGACACGGGATATTGACTTCATCTGAAGGAAGGGATGAAGCTACCCTTCAGATGAAGTCAATATCCCGTGTCCCTGAGAACACTCCTGGGCTGAGCTATGCTCCTGTTCACATTAATGGTAGACTCTGTGGTGCTTGTGACTCAAGGAACTGCCTTCGTAGGAGTCAGTGTGTCTTGGCCAAATTCCGCTAGTAACACATAGGTAATCTGCTCGACTTACATATTGCCCGTGTTGGCCCCCCATTTGTAAGTTATGCATCTATACATTCGCCTGTGTGCTTACTCGCAGATGCATACTCACTTATGCATGCAAGCGCATGTATCTGTGTATCCAGTTAAATTGCAGCCTTGGTTTTGCCCAGTGGATACGTGCTTGCCACTGGCTATTGAGGTTGTTGGCTCAAGCTCTACGGCGTATGTAGAGTGCCTGAATAGAGGTCAAGCTCTCTTTGAGTGCTACACAAATTAATTCGAATACACCCGTGAAGATTGCACGCGTATATGTTCTAATATATATTCATAAATATATGTGTGTGTGTCTGTGTGTGTGTGTGTGTGTGTGTGTGCACGCGCGCGGGTGTGTGTGTTGAGATGTGTAATAATGTCTTTTGTGTAGCATCGTAAGAGAACCAAATCTCTGCCTAGGCACTTAATGACTCTCTGGAAGAGAAGCAATAGCCACGAGGTTAATTGACAAGTGAGTCGTCAAGCTGACACAAGTATGCAAAAGTGCACAAGAAGACACTTAGGGCTGCTGGTTAGTAGGATTCCTAGTTATTAGCATGCACTGAATCATGCGTAGTTAAGTACTTAAAGTACACGAGGAACTCACTGCTCGTATGTCTACCGGCCTATGCAATCAGGTGGTTACAGCTGGAGTAAAACTCGCCAGCTAAGCTTGTCTGTCGTGAGCTTTGCGGCTGCCACATCACACCACTTCTTGCCGACCTGCACTGGCTCCCAGTCAAGCAACGCATCGACTTCAAGGTTCTGTCACATGCTTTTAGGTCTCTTCGTTCATTGGCTCCAGCCTACCTATCAGATCTACTCTCCCCACCAAGCTAGGCGGCGTACCACTTGCTTTTCGGAATCTAATCGTTTACAAATCCTTTGGAGACCGTGCCTTCAGTTTAGTTGCTCCCAGAGCCTGGAACTCACTTCCGACTTGCATCACGACATCCCCCTGACTTGACTACATTTCGAAAGAAACTAAAAAGCTTCTATTTGCTTCTATAATGCTTCTATTTGTCACATCATTTAGTGGGTCCCTCTGACTCGTCCTTGATGTGCTTATGCATACTGACACTGTGCATGCTGCTACTAACCATATTTGCGTGTTAACCCTGTGCATGTAACCCCCTAACCATGTTATTCTTGTTGTCATTGAGCATGCTACCACTAACCACTCGATCATGCTTCCTTTGTAGCTAATGTAAAGTGCCTAGAAAGAGATTGAGTTCTCTGAGGGCGCTATATCAAACTTGTGCAAACAGATGCATCTTTAGCTTAGACTCAATAGATGTACATACAGGTGTGTACAATATACATAGGTACATTTCAAAGCTCTTGTCTCACAAACCAGCCCCAGGCGACAAACAGTGTATGACTGGTCTCCAGTGGCAACTGTAGAGTATATATACTTTATATTTACACGTATATAGTGTACAGGTATATGTTCTTTCATCCTTACCGGCAGCAAATTTTCTGGCAGGCTTATGATAATAAAGATGATTTATTCGTATAGCACCCTAAGAAAACTTACTGTTCGTTACTCCGTTCATGGCAGATTGACCTAACTCGTTAATTCATTATACTATTTGCCATCCCCTGATTGCAATAACGGAGAAGTTATGTGGAGGGTGTTGCAGGAGACAAGATCGAATGCCACAAATGCATGGACTTAGTTGGAGGTGATACCATTATCTTATAACGTCCCTAAACTTAGCAATATTGTGTAGCTGAAAGTAGGTAGACTTGTCTAAGAAGCTGACATTGTCACCCAGTTAAAGATTATTTTGGAATGTAAGGCATGATACTAATAATGAAAATAATACTTATTGAGTCTTTCTTAGCACCCTAAGATAACTGAATCTCTATTTGGGGGCCTTACAATTTGCTGCAAGAGAAGCAATAATCAAGAGCTATGGCAAGCAAGGTATCGTGTTTGAGCTAGTGCACAAAAGTAAAGCGTAGCTGATTTAATAGCCTCATTTATCTAGCGACAGGAGCTTGCCTTAACGGCTATCACTGCCTCTTGCAGTAGTCAATAACCGGTTGCCTACTGCATAACTCGAACCCACGACTGAGTTGTGGAAAGCAAGCACCTAATGACTGGGTTAAGGACCCAGCCACGTAGGAAGACACTCGCGTGGGGGGCTGGTTAGTACTTTTATGTAAAAACGCAAGCGAACAGAGGGCAATTCACTCGAAGCAAAAATATAATTTATGTAGAGGCTGTGTGAGAGATGTTGACCTTTCAGGTGAAAGGTGGGGCCTTCCCGTGTATGAGTGATACTCGGTTGTTCATAATTATTAGATAATTGCCCTGCCGTTATTCAGTATCAGAAAGTAAGCTGCCATCCAAGTGCACGTCTTGACGGAACCAGTTTCCATGGAGTGCCGAAAATCTAGGGTGCTGGAAAATGCAGGTCAGCTAGAGGTCAGAGATGTCGACTAGAACCGCTGGAGCCGAGTGTCATTTGTGTATAAATGAAACCCTACCTTATGCTTCACAGCTACAGTGGTAACAAGGGATAGTGTAAGTTGTGGGGAAAAAAGAACATATAGCAGGTCTCTGGGATACTCCATTTTTCAAACGCTTGCATGATGACCGAAGGATGTTTACAGCTGTGCTCACAAATTCTCTAGATAAGACGTAATAACCTCTACAGGAAAATTGCAACGATGTCTAGGCAAGGCGTCCAGCAGTAGCAATGCAGTGGAGCTGTAGCCAGATGGTCGAATAGTGGCTACTCAGTCTGGTGGCTGGGTCTGGCTTACTTTCTGGTAAGCTGGGCTCGGCAGTTCTGCAACTCGGCCCACCGGGCTAGTTGTCTTTGTAGACTTGGGAGATGAAGCTGAGGTAGGCTTGGGAGTTGAATTGAAAAAGGAAATCTCCGAAGGAATGTGAAATCTGTTGTGGGATGTGGTGTTTGTGAGGGATTTACTAGAACTTGGGTGGGTAGTCGTTCAAACAGTGCTGCTTGAGTCTGCACTAAAATGCAAGCAGCTCCTTGCGTCATTCGCTCAGAGCTTCTATGAGAGCCGAGCGAGTTTGATTAGTTGGTGCAACCTCGTGTTCTTGGAATTATGGATACTTTGCTTGTCATATGCTGGTGGACCTAACAATTTCAAGTACTGCTTACCATTTACGTGGTGCGGTCGATTGGCCCGGGCATGGTGCCGATTAGCAGCACCGATCGCCGTCATTGGTTACTGTTTCTTTCGGTAGTACCAGAAGCCAAGCCGGAGGCTTCCTCTTTTAATAAAGCGTTTTGAGCACGTTTCAGCCTCGAGATAATAGTACTAAAAATTAACAAGACGTTTGTGTAGCATCCTAAGAGAACTAAATGTCGTGCTAGGCACTTTGTTTCTGTTGCAAGGGAAGAATGTTGATTGCTTAGTGATGCATGCACTGTGTCAGCACCTTAAGCACATACATGAAAGTTCATGCAGATAGATCAAATGCCTTGAGGTTTTTCGCGCCTTTTGGAAATGTTGTGGTGATGTCAGTCAGAAGTGAGTTCTAGGCTTTGGGAGCATAAGCATGATCTCGAAAGGATTTTGGGCAGGTTAGAGGCACAGCCAAATGTCTCGAGTCAGAAGGTTGGGTGGCGTAATGCCTAGTCTGATTAGGAAGTTGTTCAGATTGGTAGGCCAGAGCAAGAGAATACAAGAATACAGGAGTCTTAAAATGAGTGGCAAAACCTTGAAGTCGGTGAGCTGCTTGATGGAAAGACAGTGCAGGTCAGTGAGAAATAGTGTTATGTGACAATTGCAACTTTCAGTTTTGCACCAACTGTAAGCATCTTAAGTGTTTAGATTTCGAGAAAGCCGCCAGGGTTAGCAGCAGCCCACACGGCCTGCGCCTTTGACTTGTTCGAATCCTGCAGTGAGCGATCCTTTATTGCCAGCTGCAAGCTGTGGTGATAACCGTGTAGGCTCTTCTACCTCAATGTAAAATGTTACATCAGCTAATATACTTTTTGCACACGAGCCACAAATTGCCGAGGCTTTAACTCTGGTCATTACTGCGACTCTCCCCTGCTGTTAGGCACCCATTCTATCGGGTGCTTACGATGACAGCTTGATGATTATATCGCGCTGGTTGTCTATCCTTTTGCCAGTAACTTGGCAGCCACATTGAAACGTCGGCTATGCAATATTTGCATTCGTCAGCCAAGCTTCGAAACCTCGAAACGGAGCTGCGCTGAGAGCTTTGCCATGAGCAGCACACAGCCTCTGCACTTCGTCCATCGCTCTCGGCATAGACCTCTCGCTCGTGGTCTACGCCGAGAGCAATCTGCTGAAATCGCTGAATTGCTGAAATCGCTGCGTCGGTGTAGCAGTCGTTCGCCGCCCGGTGCTAGTCTAGAGAGGCAGCTCTATGCTGCAATTCGCCTAGGTGGCAAGCAACTGCAACGGAGCCAATATCGACTGGTGGAGTGCACAGCTGTAGGTCACGAGGCTTCACTCGCTGGCTGCAAGGTTCGAGCCGCCAGTAGCTGACACTAGTCTGAGCGTTTGCTCCGATTGGTAAACACGAAGTCCAGTGGACCAGGCGTGAGTTGGCACCCACATTCTGCCAATGGACTCTGTGGTCAGTGTGACTGGAGTCGCTGTCACATTCCATCTGCTATGGCTTTTTTTAGAAGCAGATGTAGTTGATATGCTGGTTAGAGATGATGTGACTGAGGTAGAAGAATCAAAGATTCGGAGGAGTGAGAGCGGTAGAGAGCCTCTTGTGAGGCAATTTGCAATCCATCAAGCATGAATGTGAAGAATAGGAAGCTGTGTTACGCCAGTAATGTAGATTTACGAGCAGTTCTTCTTAACTAGTCGGTAAGGAATGCTGTCGATGGACAGCTTTAAACTTAAAGGACTCGTTGCCTGCTTGTGTGGTACCGCCAGATCGCTCACATTGGCGCATCCAAGATCACCAGCAAAATGCGTCGTGCATTTGGAGCTTAATCGTATTAAAGTCAAGTCAAGTGAAAATCGCAATCTGAATTAGAGGCAAGGAAATTTGAAATTGATGCCCTGCTCCGCCTGCAGCCGGAGCATATGGTCAAGGTTGGGGAAGCATGGGCAAAAATGTAGGACTGCCCTGAGAGATTTTGGCAGGGCTGCACAAGAGCTCAGAGTAGCAGTAAATCAATCTTGACCTGCTAACGACTAGCCAGTCAACTGCATGAGCCATTAGCGCTTGGGTACAGGCTTCTTACACCTCACGACGTTATACCTCGTTGGTTCGAGTCCTGCTGCCAGTACTGCCATATTGCCCATTCTAAGCAGGTGGATATTTGCTAAGGCTGCCAGCCACTATGTGCAGATGCCATCATAAGTTCGATTAAGGGGTAAAAATTACAAAGTGCATGTCCATGATTGCAGAATAAAAAGGTCAAGGACATTTGATGACATTTAGCCAAACACATCAAACTAAAATCATAAATGAGCTGCTGCAATGGTGTACAAGCAGAGCTGAACTCACTTTTGAGATTTCACGTCGATCCATGTATTATTGGTAGAGTTATGGAATTTATAGAAGTTATGGAATTTATAAGGCACAAAGCTACACTGTTGTAAGTGAAGTTGTTTAAAATTCACCAGACTACCTCAGCAAGCTGCCATCATGTACCTCCATGTATCAAGGCACAACAAGTTGGGACACTAGCTCATATAATGCATAGATAGGGAATTTTTATATTGGAACTATTTTCTTAGTATTCTTTCCACACTTGCCCTTAATATTAAAACACCTACACTGCTTCGAGATGATAAGCACTCTATCAAAGCTTATCTAGTAGCCTGCCAAATGTGATATCCACATTTTTTTCATATAGGCAGAAGACTTCCTTTCCCTATCTCTCTGTCCTTGTTAGCTACTCGAGCACCCTTAAATACGTTGGCAAGTGGAAGTTACCTTAACTAGTTCTCTTGGATATATATACCATCTCAGACGAAAGGACATTACCATTCGATAACTTTGCACACTGAGGTATTACTAGTAATAATACGACGTTTATTTATTGACCTAAGAGAACGAACTCGCTTTCTGGGCACTTCACGTAGGCTGCAGAGAAAGTATGTCAATTGCTTAGTGATAACATGCGCACAACCATAATGCCAGCGCTCATAAGTGCACAAAGGACAGCTCACGCCGATTGAGCAAAAGCTATGGCGAACAATTGCATTTACAGCTTCTTGTAAATGTCAAGTTAGGGATTCTGCGACTGACGTCACAGAATGGGTTTCCGAGCTTTAGGAGCATACAAAGTGAATGTACCATTGGCAAAGGACTCGATGTTGGTTCTCGACACAGCTAAGCGACTTGAGTCAGAAGGACTGTGGTAGGCTGCTAAGCCTGATTAGGCCTGCTTAGCCCAATTCTAACATTAGGCTTTCCACTTTCCCGGGAACACAAGGCTTGCCCATAACTATTAGTAAGTCGGACGAAGGCATCAGACGACCGCCTGTCACCGATTCATCAGTATCGTGCGTTTGCATGCGATTTTGTACTCCAATTTTAATCTGTGCTGGCATGCTTTCGACATGCTTTTTCTTCTCCTGCCCTCCCTCCCCCAAAGGAAATTTGAGAACGACACCAAACTTGGACCAGTCATTTCTGACGGCAAGAGGCCAATTTCTAGTAGACTAGGATGGATCAACTTCCACGTCCTTGTACCAAAGCGTTGACCTGCCATGCTTTCACCTCCATCTTCAAAAAGGGCCGGATATGCATCGTTGGTCTTGGGTGGTGAAACACGGCCTCCTGGCAAATGAAACGCGGCCTGGCAAATGCATTGCATTCTGTGCTCCCAATTCTAACCTGGCCCAGTCTCGTGAGCTATCGTGGTTGCCTGAGCTGTGGCACTCACTGGCCCCGTGTGTCTTGAACAAGTTGCATGCTGCCAGAAGTTCTTGGTTGCCTGGGATAATCTAGGCCGAGCAGACTCCGAGCAGCAGCAGCAGCAGCTTGCCTGAAGACTTCTTGAATTATTCAAGTGTCCCCCTGACGGCTGCGACCAGCAGGCTGGCTGAGTGGTGCTCAGCCAGCTAGCCCAGTGCTGAGTCCGGGGAGTGCTTTTGCAGCAGCTGCAACATCAGCTGCATGCGCTGCGCTGCCAGCCTGGTGGCTGGCTGCGTAACGTTGCAAGCAGCAGTGGGTAGCCCAGCTAGTTCTGTTCAAGCACAGTTAGCCTTAAGGCCAGAACAAGACTGGTTCACATGGGGTAGGGGGTTCTCACTGGACGGGTGCTGCTTTCGGGACGTTGCCGCGCGTCAGTGCAATGACGGCCACAATGACGGGGCCGCAGGATACTGCGCACTGGTTTGGCAATGCTAGGGGTAGTGTCGTCGAGAATTCCTCGCTACTATGAGAAGAGCCGGTAACGGCAGCTGTTCGGATTCAGGCCTTCTCGCCGTGGCAGTTGCCAGTGCAAAGCTGAAAGTGGTGGCATAATGAAAATAAAATATTTGTATAGCGCTGCAGTGAGCTAAATCTCTGTCTTAGGTAGCACTTTACATATGCTGTAAAGAAAGCGTGTCAATATGGTTAATGATAGTATTAACATTGTCAGCATGCATAAGCTGACAAAGGGCAATTCACATGGACCCATCAAGTGCTGTGAGGAACTAGTGCGTTTTAGCTTATTTTTAAATGTCGCCAAGTCAGCGCATGTCGCGACGTTGGTCGGGAGTAAGTTCTGTGCTTTGGGGTCATAGGAACTAAACGCACGATCTCCAAAGGGTTTGGGGTTATTTTGTGGCCGCACCTTGATAATTTTTAATTAGCGTTGGTGAAGTATTCATTGCCAGCTCTAATCGCTTAATGGCTTTTTTCGGCAACCCAGACAAAATGGAATTGCAATAACCAGCCTAGACAGAACCGTAGAGCTAGTTCAATTTTTTTGCAAGCCATCTTGATAGACAGTCCTTAATTTTAGATGTGGATCAGACGTGATGGCTAGCTGTGGAGGCAGTCTTCCCAATGAAACTTCCAAAATGTAGGCAGTTGCTTAACGACTTGGGTCAGAACAACAGGTGGTGCGGTGCTTAGCCTGATTGGGGGAGCTGTTTAGATATGTAGACTGGAGCAAAAGAATAAAAAAACTAAAAGTGAGTGAAAAAACCTTAAGTCGATCGGCTGCTTGATTGGGAGCCAGTGCATGTAGGCAAGAAGTGTTATGGTGTGGTAACTGCCAAGATCATGATCAACAAGCCTGGCGGAAGAGTTTTGTACCAGCTGTAAGCGCCTTATTGCACAGGCCAGAAGACCTGAAAGCTGAGACTCACAGAAGTCGATATGGAATGTCACGAATGCATGGGCCAACTTGGATGTAGTTTCACTGTCCAAGGAAACTCGAAGTTTTGGAATGTAATCTAGCTGAAAGTAGACAGACATGACTGCGGATGTGGTTTTCTAATGAAAGGTCATTTTAAAACAGGACATACTCAGATTTCGTTCCGATGCTGCAGGGACTGGTAGAGCCCATTTTAGAGGATAAGTTTTCTAATTTCCAAGAAATGCCCATAAGTAGTTTGCTTTATTGTTAGTAAATTGGGGACATTTTCCTGCCATTTAAGTGCGAATGGAGCAGTGCATGCAGCTAGGGAGTTGAGGCAATGTGATGTGCTGGATGGCTGTGAGGGATCAAAGCATCGGTACAGCTATGTGTCGTAGGCATAGAAATGAAAGCCGAGATTGTGCTAGTGATTGTAGCAGCAGGAGCAAAGTAGAAATTGTGAAAAGAACCGATTTAGCATAGAGCCCTGGGGTGCCCGTACTTCAGCGGCTCTCCCCTGATAATTGTTGCACGATGATATGGATGTTCTGTAGTCTCCCACTGAGCTAGGACCTGAACCATTGCATTGCAGCATGCCAGTGATGCTCAGGCGAGATGAGAGGTGCTCGAGAAGGTCTTGGGGATCAATTGTATCAAACGCTGCCAAAAGATCGAGACAAATTATAGATCCTTTACCCAAGTGTGGATTCTGGAAAATGTTATTCACCTGAATGAATGCTGAGTCTATGGAGAGATTAGCTCTCAAACTTCCTGGATCTTGCTAGGTTTGAAGTTCCAACATATGATTTTAAATGGTTTCCCACAGTACTCGTTTGTACGTAAGTTAGTAGTCTTATTTAAGAGTGGCGATGGGAAGATTAGGCGAAGGTTGCTCAAGTCCTACTGGTCTAGTGTTGCCTTCTTACTGAGCGGCCTAACAGCAGCCTTTTTTATGTGGCTCAGGGACAAGACCCGAGGCTACAGACATATTTATTATGTTAATTGTGCATGACAGCAGCAAATCAAAGCATCTCATAAGGAGAACGGTGTGTACGGCGTATAGAGGGCTAGTAGTCTTCTTAGACTGTGAGATGAACTTCGACATGAGGTCTTTAGTGGCAGGCTTGCGTGTGGACGTTGAGGTGGTGAAAGGAATCAAGGGAGATGCTGTTCCCATTGGGATGGACGTTCTGATCGTGGATGCTTTTTGTCTTGCTGACAAAGAAGCTAGAGAAACGATCAGCTAGACCAACGCACGGATGGCTAGGTAATGTGCTAACCTTGGAGCTGTTAAGATGATCGATGGTAGATATATGCATCTTTGGATTGTGCATCTGTGATTCAACATCTTTGACATAGTAGCTAGATTCGGCCTTTGCTTGGATAGATTGGTATGATATACAGTAGCCATCATATGCCAGTCGTTGGGCAGTCTGTCCTGATCTTTTGTATGCTTTCTTAAGCTTTCACTTAGTAGACCTGGCTAGTTTAATGTCTGGAGTAAACAATGGGCCGTCTGTGCGATGGGGCACAGTGTGCTTAGCCAGAGGCAAAAACTCGTCAACATCGTCAGCTAGTATCCTGTTGTAAGACTACACTAGTATGAACAGGGCGGAAGGAGGATTAAGCAGCAGTGTGGAGGAAGATATTTTCGCAAGGGCAGAATCAATGTCAAGAGTCTTAAGGTTTGACGATTCACAGATTATTTTTTTATACAGAGAAAGATACAAGCTGCAGACTGGTGGAGATTGCACGTGTAATGTAATGTATCTCCGTCTGTAACTCCACAAAGTTATAGAGACCATGTGGGTGTTACGTAGGAGAGTTTTGTATAGCGCACTCAGAGCCTAAGCGGCTTTCGGTACGCATTCAGTAGCCAACAGACTTCGTCTCACGCAACAAAGAGAAAGTGGGAAGCATAGCAGAGTCAGGAGAACACTTGAGGTAGTGAGTAGCATGGAAGTAGCAGCTCAGGACCGCTGAAGAGGATGAGCCATAGTCGGCAGTAGGAGAGTAGTTGTCGTTGCGTAAGAATTGTGGAAGCGAGTTCCACAGTCTAGGAACGTGGTCAGATATGCAGAATTTGGTACTGATAGGAGACGATAGAGTTCATTCGTGAGAGAATATTTGATGAAGTGTGACTTTTGTTGTGAGTCGGATCATGCACATGAGCCACGTTAGGAAATTCATCAGTACACGAAATTGGGTACTTAGGGCATCAATTAAGTCGTCGAAATGAATGTTAAAATCGCCCAGGATGAGTAAGGGACGATTTTCTTGCCAATTACCTGTCGCCAGTGACATTGCTGGCTTGCGGCACCTATTGTGCCATCTCGTGGCATTATATTGACTTTGAGATTGTAGGCAGGGAGAGTATCCAGAGGTTTCAAGCGAAGCGCCCGCAGGATGTGAGTTTTTTGTGCCGTATTGTGTACTTCTCCCTTTAGTGGTATGCAAACAGTGTGTTCAGGCACTGTAGTAAAAGTAGTAGCCAGGATTTTTTCAATGGCGTCGTTACAGGCAGTGCAGAGTCGTTGTCGGACGATTCGAACCGAAGTTAGACCATTTTGCCAGTGGACTCACATAGCCATTACTTAATGCAATCAGTGGCACATCCATATACGTATTGTTGCAACTGCAAACCCAGGCCTGCGCCCAGATTGGCAAGGTGCTAGCACTAATCTGGAGCTGAATGATGCGCCATAGCTATGTATGTGCTGCAGTTGGCTGCGTGAATGCTACATGTGTGCATGCACGCGAGCAAGCAGACGGCTCCAATAACAGCCAAGCCACAGACATACAGGCCCCTGTCAAGACTCCAATAGTCGTGCAGCATGCACAGCACCACGATCAACCCATCATTCTAAGGTGAAGTTGGTTGTAGCAGCAGATTCCCCCTATATGTAGAGGTCGTCGGAGTCATCCTGACAATGGACCAGGTGTGCTTACAGTAGCATCTGACATCCCAGGCACTTATTTGTATGACACTGCACCAACGAGGCTTTCGAGATTGGGTCAGTTCCAGAAATGTGAATGCCTGAGACACCCTTTCTGCAGGCAGCCTTCTGCCCTCGATATGCCCTTGTTAGCTCTGGCCCTGAAGCAGATCGATTGCTGAGTGCTTTCTCCGCTCCCACCCCACACTACAGCTACAAGCCAAGTGCCCCCTCTGGGAGATTGACTCCGGAGCCGAGTACTGCCCAGCAGGCCTCTTTAGCCCTGTCGTCAAAAACACTAGCTAGTCCCCTCTAGGAACCTTGAAAACATCACACCTGCTTGGGCCTCTTCAATCTGCCATAAAAAACCTGGTAGCCCCATGTGAAAACAGACCCTGTTGCTGTGCACTAATGGCAGTCAGCCCGACAAGCCTCTTTAATCCTTTCTAAAGAAAAGGGGGCATAGTTGGGGGAAACAAGTGCTCCCACTATCGCCCAGAGACTTGCCGGAGCTGCATACCTTGGTTTGCAGCTCGGCCGACTCTTCTGTAGACTCTCGAAACAAGTGGCAGCCATTTCCGGTGGCATCCTGTGAAGTCAGCAAATGTAAAGTGCCTAGAAAGAGATTGAGTTCTCTGAGGGCACTATATCAAATGTATTATTATTACTATTATCGTTATTATTTAAGTTCTCTGTTTAAGGTGCTGTCCGACAAGCATCTATGTAGACATTGTGTAAACATCATGCGTCATTTGCATACAAACGAACGGCTTGTTGTTTTCTATTATATGCTTGTACATTAGCCCTGTAGCACCCCTTTCTCAGGGAAAGGCTATATGGGTATACTGTTCGGTGCCCCCTCCCCCAGATCAGCCGACCCCCGGGTCAGCTTCCCACCCAGGACCTCTAACTGAAAAGGTAGTCAGCATGTGCCTAGAAATAGATTGAGTTCTCTGAGGGCGTTATATTAAATGTATTATTATATTCTTGTATTTGCAGGCAACACACTGGAGTGGTGTAAGCCCGACTACTTGCGCCACCCGGGCATGGAGTTCAAAGCAATTCCTAATGGTGCTCATGGCATGGACAGAGACTTTGTGTAAGTGCAGCTCATGCTAAACGTGTGCTATCCTCGTTTATTTATTTATTTTTGTACAGTGCTCCTTGGCCTGGCTCTTCGATCAGGTGTCAGCTGAGTGAGAGAGGGTATGCATTTTGCACATTGCTCATATGTTTCCACAGCGCCAAGCCGGTCGACCTACGTAGCCACTCGATCATAGTAAATAAATAAATACTAGCTGATTTAACAGCCTCTTTTTTGTATAGCGACAGAAGAGCTTTTACGGCTATCACTACCGCTTGCAGTGGCGATGAAGGATTGCCCACCACATGATTCGAACCCACTACCTCGAGGCCGTGGTCGTGAAATCAACTGCCTTACCCAGTGAGCCATAAATATTCTTCTAATGTAATGTATCTCCGTCTGTAACTCTGCAAAGCGACTAAGACTATGTGGGCGTTGCGCAGGAGAGTTTTATATAGCGCTTTTGTATACCTTCTGACATTGGTATCCAAGTCACTCGATCGAGTGGGGGCCCAGCAACTACATAAATAAATATATATATATATATATATATATATAATTCATTTGTATAACGCCCTGAGAGAACTTAATCTCTATTCCGATGCCTCACATATGTCACAGGGCTCGAGCCCACGACCTCGGCCAGACCTTGATCGCTGGGCCAAACCAGCTCTCGGCACATCAGTTCGTCAGGTAAAGTTGTAATTGGGGTGTAGAGTTAACCGTTCCTCAGAAACTGCCATACTTCAGCTTTGTATTGATGACCTGGTGAGCAATGCCCATCAGGTTAGGGCCTCTGTGCTAGCTGTCCTAGATATATCATCAGCATGCGACACAATTTGCCACCATATCCGTTTGGAGCTTGGCCTGCTTGGGTATCACTGGCGCAGTGCTTAGCTGGCATAGGTCGTACCTGAGTGTAAGATGTCAAGAGTGTAGGTATGAGTGGCAAGCACACGGTAACTGAATGTAGCTTGTAACTGGACAACTCATCTACGATTGCTCACGATGATGGTTGCTCTTCGGCACCTTCAAGTAGGAGGAGAGAAAACTAACTTATTGCAGTTGCTTCCGGTCTTTCTTAAGTGAGGAATAGTTTGAACTGAGGAAATGTACATGTCATTAACTCGTTATGTTGGTGTTGCCGGTCTTAACATTGAAAGCCTTCGATCACGGGAACTCACTCGTGACTGACGTCACGACATCCTTCTCTGACTTGACTCAACATTTTAAGAGAAGCTAGAAATGCACCTGTTCCTCACAGCATTTGCTGGATCCTTTTTATTTGTTCTTGGTGTGTTTATGAGTGCTGACACTTGGCATTTTACCACCTACCGTAGTATGCATGTGTGTTGACGTTTGCATGTGACCACTAACCACTTTATGCATGTTACTGTTAAGAGCATGGTCGTGCTTCTTTTACAGTGCTTATAAAGTGCCCAGACACAGACTAAGTTCCCAGAGGGTGCTGTACAAATCTATTACCATTGTTATTTTTTTTTTATTACTGGGATTCCTAAAGATGGCAGGAGTCTTCATTCACGAGGAAGCTAGGGGGCCTCAAAGGGTTGGGATTTCCTGTGTACTTGGAAGATGCAGAATGCCAATCCAGTGCCACGGCTGTGGGCAAGGCTTGGCCCCTCGCACTGGCAAACGTCAGAGGCCTCATAGTTAACCTCAGCATGTAAACATGAAACTGGCAGCACATAGCTAGTGTCGAAGAGTATAGCACACTCTGAAGTGCCTGCAAACTTCTAACGGCTTTGATAATCGTACTGGTCTTACTCAGCCAATGAGGGATTAGCAAACCAATTATTCTTCAAAATACGTATGTGCACGTTGGTACGTACATACTTTTAAAAAAACTCTTTGATGCCTTATACCTCGGTGCCTATCGAAATGATAAAATAATGATCTTCGAAGCTCTGCGAATCAGCTAGAATCTAAACCCAACGGCAGCACCCCAGCGAGGCTGTAAGGGCAGTATGCCTGACTAAATTTGGCAGTTCAGTTGCCAGATGCATCTATGGCCAGCTATGGGCTGAGCAGTGTGCTGCACAAGTCTGTGTATACAAACGGCTTTCGGTCATCCGGGAAGCCCACACGTGTGGGATATTACCTCCGGGCTCGGTCATAAGGCCCCTTCTTTTAAATAATAAATAAATAAATCCTAGCTGATTAAACAGCCTCTTTTTGTATAGCAACAGAAGAGCCTTTACGGCTTTCACCACCGCTTGCAGTGGCGATAAATGATCGCCCATCGCAGGAATCGAACCCACGACCTCGGGACCGAGGTCGTGTAAGCAACCGCCTTACCTAGTGTGCCATCACGGCTCACTTTTCAGTACCTATACCGTCTCCTTGGCCGAGGTCATCCTCTAACTCAGTTGGCTTTTAGGCCATTGTCACTCAGCTCTATCTGTGCTGGGACCCTTCTAAGTCTCGTTCCTATTGCGACTGACTTAAAGCCCTCTCAGCCTGCATCCACGACATTCACATTTGGATGGCTACTAACTTCCTACATCTTCACGACAGTAAGACCAACTTAATTGGAAGAACTCACTCTCAATATCAGTTCATTTCATCTAGCATCACTCTAGTGGCATCTGCCTACCTTTAATCTGGGCATGCTATGCCAAAGCGACTTTTTGTTGGATGAGGGAGCACATTGCCTCCGTTGTCCAGCCAACCTAGTTCGTGCGTTCGGAACAATATATCTAGATTTCTGAAATTCTCTTTATTCGTGACTCTGCCTGTGCCCTTAATTGCCTTCAGTTTGTGTGAAACTCAACAGCTCGTCTGGTCTGTCTGTCGTCAACGGCATACCTGTCACAGAGCACTACTTCTGCCTGAGCTTCACTTGCTCCCTAGCAAGCTTGAATCGACTTAAACCTCTTTGGCTGCTTCTCGTGCTTGCACCGGCCTATCCTGTCCGACCTCCTTGTTCTTCCAGCCTGCTGCTGCATCACTCCTTGCTGTCTTCCTGTCCTTGTCTTCCTATCATCGTGTGGGTCTTTGCACTCAATGGAAATCTTTTTGCGATCGGACCTTCGGTTCATGTGCACTGAAGGTCGGAACTGGCTTCCAGCTTCTGTCACCACCTACACTGACTGTACATCATTTAGTATTAGCTAAAGATGCATCTGTTCCTCTTAGCCTTCCCGGCTCTCCAGGGAAGTTGTCTTTTCTTTTGTTTCTGTGTGCTTTGCGCACTTTACCTGAGTCATTCCAGATTTTAAACCTGAAGTCCTGCTACCCGGTGGCCCTGAGTGTTTTCTTTAGCACGGTGCTTTTTCACGCCTGTCTAAGCATGATGCTGTTGGGCGTTTGTCTGCTCGTCTAGTATGATACTTTGAATATCATCAACACTTGGTTATTGCTTCTCTTGCAGTGAGTTGTAAATCACTTGCGTAGAGAATTGCTTCTGTTTGGGCACTTTACAAACGACTTATTGTAATTATTATTGTTGTTGTTGTTATTATTGTTATTATTGACTAGTACTAGTTGACGTTTATGCTATTTCTGCTGCACCATAGTGATCCTAACCATCCAATCTTGTTGGGCTACAATGTTTCACCTCTTTATTTCGGCTTACATGGTCTTCTGACCGTAGGTCATTCTGTGCAAGCATTCAGTGGCACTTAAAGTGGTGCTGGGAAGGTCACTGCTAGAAACCCACTAGTGGGAGCATCTTGGCCTGCTGACCTGCCAGTAGTCGCCCACATTTCGTGTTCATTGCACTGAAGACACGGCTTGCATGCATTGGACTGAAGACTGGTGCTAACATGTGTGATCAGGTGCTCACTGATCCCCTAGATGAAGACCTGCCGTCGAGCCTGCCTGCTCTTGATGTAGGCTCCAGCTAGGCCCCTTGATGAGTTTGCTGTCTGCTGATGGGCTGCTAGCCAGAAGCTAGTTGTTTGGCTTTCTATTGGAAATTCATTATCAGCTGGAAGCCTAACAGTGCAGGTGGCAAGCACGGCCAGTTTGTGGCACCTGTGCATTTGGAAAATTCTGTTTTTCCAGCTGGAGCTTCAGCAGGTCCACAGCTGCCGTGACTTCCTAAGGGACAAGCCTGAAAGCTGTCAGCCACCATTCCGGACATATTTCGGTGTTGAGTAAACTTCGAGTCACTTTGTAGAGCTCCCTAAAACTTACCTGTAAATCGCATCACAAATACAGGGGAGCCACGAGGCTGTGGAACTCGCTTGAAGTGGTGCTGCTTTCGACATTGTGTGACCTCCGGGCTGGTCGACCAATTAGAATCATGTACAGCCGGAATGAGCTGCTGCCTCATCAGCTAGCTGCCTCACATCCGGGAGCCTCGAAGCCGCTCGCAGCTTTGTAATTGGGAGTATAAAGTATATAATATTAAATAAAGATTATATTAGTTATATTATATAATATTATATTATATTATTTTATTTTAATTAAATAATAATGATTATAATTACGTAATTAAGAAGCTAGCTTCTTAATTGGGAATATATGCATGTATTCGCCTGCCTCACTTGGTACACCTCAAAACGGACGAGAGAGGGTGCCGAGAGCTTTCTTGTTGAATGCCTTGAAGTACGGTGATGGAAGGTCATTGCAGAATTCATTGCTGGCAGCATTCCTGAGCGCCTGTGCAATTGTACATCACACACGGACAAGCAAAGACGACTTTTGCCCTTTCTTATGCACTTCTTGTGGGCACTCTGTTCCCTTTGCCACATGCCGGTTGCTTGGGCACTGTATGCCTTGGTGAGGCCGAGCGATCAACGTGCTCACCTTTAGCGACCAGGGTCGTGCGCTCAAACCCAGCAGCCTATGTGAAGCGCCTCAATAGAAATTAAGTTCTCTTCGGGTGCTGTACAAATGAAGTATTTGTGGTATGCTGAAGGTTCATGTTCTACTCGTTAGTTAAGGTTCGAGCAGAGGAGAGCCCAAGTAGCCGGAAGCATTGGCGAGCTTTGTGCTCAGCGAAGCTCTCGGCAGCTCGTACTGGTAACCTTTGACGTCTTCAGGGTCTAGTTAAATTCAACTCAATAAACCTCATGTTATGACCTGGATTTGTGCAACTGTACAATACGATACGGGCGTTGGCAGTAACTGTTTGCTAATACTAGGGGCTGGTTACTGCATTTTAAACACTTGAGTAGGTTAACCCTTCTCTCTGGTTTCTGAAGTCGAGATGGCATTAATTCCACGAGAGTGGTTGGGCATATTTTTCCTCCTCTCTGCCGTAACGGTATTGGCCTGTCGGATTCTTAGGGCTTTATATCAATCCGGCTGCCGATCCTGCATCTCCGAGGTGAGTTTCCCTCCTTGAGGGTGGAATCTTCCTTGCTGATCCTGCTCCCAAGGCCCAGTCTTTGTCCTCTCTTTTCTGTCCTTCGCTGCAGTGTCCTTTGCTGCTGCGAGTTCAGAGGTGCCGATAAAAACGCTAACGTAGACTACAAATGCGAGAAACTAATCGTTTCACTGCAGTCGAAAGTTGACCAGCAAATACTGTAGCCTGCCACCGGGAGTCGAAATAGTCGCAACTCGGTACTCGATTTTAATGTAAGATGCAATCGTGCACTCGCACAATACACGGGTTCGGCTCCTGCACAACGGTGGTCATCCAAAGTCAGGGCGTCAGCACTGGCCTTGGAGAGTGGGACGATGGAATAGCGATCGCTCCACTGTTGCTAGAGCGCCGGCCCGGCAAACCGAATGCAGCTGGATCATTCCCACTCTGTGTGGCCCACAATGTTCCACTCTCAGGCCGCGGCAGACGGTGTTGGACTTCTATGTTTGTAGCTATGTAATAAAAAAATTATAAATCCGGCTGTCGCCCCAGCCAAGTCGACATTGTGCACATTTCTGACAAAAATGCATGCATTCATTTCGTACTATCATAGCTTAGGACCTACAGCACGACCTTATTGCACCACCGTAGCACTTGCTAACATGTGGCAGCATGCTACTCTGGCACATACCTTTCGGTGCATCGCACGTGCCCCCCCCCCCCCCCCCCGCAGGAACACGGGTCTGCGCAGGGGCGCCTATGCACATGGATGCGCTGAGCCGTTTCGGTCGTTCCTTTGGCTGCAGGGGTCGGATACTCGAACAGCGGGTGGTTCGGGCAGTTTCCGTGAACGTGAGCGTGTGTGCAACTTTTCAATTTTTCCCTGCGTTTGCACGTGTGCACGTAGCTCGTGTGAGGGTGCGATGCTCTTTCGGACGGCGCTATATCTACGGCGTCTCAGGACCGCAGAGCCTTGCTCAAGTGACTCGCACGGCGAGCGGCTCTGCTGCTACTTCAGGCTGTGTTAGCTGCAGGCATGGCGGTCGCCGGCTTCTGCAGGTTCCTCTTTGATGATGGTCTCTATGGCTGCGCCTGCTACGAGAAGCTGGCACTGAATGTGGACAGCGAAGAGAGAGGCGCGCGGATGAAGTCGGCCGGCATCTTGACTCGGTCGTGCTCACTGCTGCACGTTCACCAGGAGCAGCTGAGGGCCTTGGTCCCGTAAGCCGCTGCCCTCCCCCTCCCAACGATCCCACTCTTGTGATCCAGTGGTCTTTTTCTGATCGCATCGCGCATGATGGTCGTGTATTTTACTATGCGCGAAAGCGATCGTGACAGATCTCTTTGTCTCTTTCACCTAGATCCATCTTGTCAAGGCCTGGTGATTACTCACCACTAGAGCTCTATTATAGTAAGTGGTCAGGAAGTATGACAAACGCCGACATATCCTTGGTCCCTGAGGTAAGTGTCTACTTGTACTTGAGTCGTCGCATGGTATTCATTGCACCTACCCTTATTCCACAGCTCGATATCTTTGGTGGCGGCGTGCCAGCAAACTCTGCTGCAATTTGGTCTGATTTCAAAGTGTTGTCGATATGCCGGCTGCTGCTACCAGGTCGTATCCCTGCTAGTAAGTTACCCACGTCGTGGGTTTAAGTGGTGCGGTAGGCCATTTCAAATTGCCTGCTGCAAGTGAGGGTAAAAGGCCTTAAGTAAGACTTGTCTGCAACTGTGTGTCAGTATGTACTTACTGTATGCATATACTGCACGTCAATGGGGTTGTCAGGTTGTGCTGATCTTTACTGTGCTTACTCGTTTTATTACTTTGAGCAGACGCCGCTGGCCCCACTGCACTCTGGGTCTCGTCCAAAAATTAGGAGAAATCGATAACGTCATGTTCCAGTCAGATCTCAATATTATATGTATGCGTTGAGCTAACTGTACTTAATCAGCTGCCCAGGCCCAAGCGATCTGCACCGAGCAAGCTCACCTGCTGCAAGAGAGCCTCGGCCGCCACCGCTCGGGTGCTTCAGAACTGTAGCTCAGCAATGCTGAAGCAGTGGTGGCTCTGCTGTCCGCCAATGTCGACCGGTTGGCCACAGTGGTCTGCCGTCCCAGCTGCCCTGTTTTATCCCAGTTGTTAAGTTGCTTGCCTTTGACGATCGATGTCGTGGGCTTGAGCTCTGCGGCATAGGTGAAGCACCCGGATAGAGATTTAGTTCGCCTTGGGTGCTATACAAATGAAATATATATTAATTTGTTATGACTGCTTAGGGAGTTTCCTGCCACCTGAGTCCATTATCACGTGGCTTATCACAAGAGAGCCACTCCGTACAACCTTGCAGCAGAGCTTGACTCTCCATATTGCTGCTGTGAATGCCCGCTCCAAGGGCTTGAAGCCCCAGCTTTTACCGCCGACGTTATCTTGTCAGCCACTCAGGTGTTGGGTTCGAGTCCTGCTGCAGGCCATTTTGTATTGCCGAGTTTGACTTGCCGCCACCTTGTGGTTTTGCTCTGTTTTAGCTGGGTCTGCCGCAACCATTGGTCCAACAGTTCCTCTCACAATTTTCTATGCTCGTCATGACGCTGTGGAAAGGCATCCTGCTTCGAAAGCGAGTGCTGCTGTGCTTCTCGCCACCCGCCGGCCGCATGTGCTTGTGGGGTAGGCAGCTGCTGAGCTTGTGATGCCGTTGCACCGCAGCAGCCGCTACAGCTTAAGGGGCCATGTCAACAAAATACTTATTCAGTTGGTCAAACAATTGAATATTATGTATGGTACCTATCAAAAGTTAAAACATGTTAAAAAGGGGAACAGAAGTTCTGACGACTTCCTCATGTGAGAAAGAAATGATCATGCAAACCACATCTAACTCGGACGTTAACCGGAGGCAACATCGCTACAAATGACAAATTTACCGATCTCTGCATCAAACCGATCTCTGCATCACATGCGAATTGTGTCTCAACTTGTTGATCCGTGTAGGATCGAGATACATATGTGAAGCTTGTTGAAGTGCATGCTTGTGACCTTTAGACAGCTGCATTTATAATTTAGCTTTGTGCCTTGTAAAATCCTTAACTAAGCCAATACTTTGCAGATCAGACTGAAATTGGAAATTCCAGTTCATCTCACTTTGTATCACATTGCGCTAGTTTATTTCTGATTTTGGTTGCTTTAAATTTTGCTTTACATGCCCTTTATTGCAGAAAATTAAGCTCCAGGACGTCTGATGATACGTATAGCAAAACTTAATTTGTAATGGTAAAGCCATTCCCATTTGCTTATGTGTTCCCATGCACATTCTGGGAAAACAAAGCCGAATTTTTTTGAAGCATTTAGATGCTAGCAGCATCAGAAGCTGCAGTTGCAGCCTTCCTCCTAGTGCCCATGCCGAGCCTGAACTGATGCCTGATGCATCTGCTTCGGTCTCTTAGCATCAATTCTTTGCTTAACTGGTCTGTCTCTACCAGCATTCACCCTCATTTACTTTGTGCCAACAGATGGTCTTTGCTCCTTCATGCGTAGGTGTGAGAAAGATCGTTCCTGGAAAGCTGTGTGGGTAATGTGTGCTGCATGCCTATGTGGGTAGCTGAAGGGAGTATAGGTAATTTTTGGTACGAAAATGCACGACACCTACTTCGGTCATTTCCAGATAGAAGTTGAAAAAAGGACAAAAACTTTAGCAGAGCCGTTGTCGGTGATTGACCCTCTGGTGCTGCTTGCCTGGTCAGTCGTGCAAAATTGTGCTCCAAGTCCTGAAACATTTTATGCATCTTATAGTTCTGCAATTATGGCCAGGGCCGACGCTGATTCCAAGTACACTATTCAACATATATTTTTTTGTTAGTAACTGTTATTTCTTTTCTGCTTATATGTTGGGTATATAGAAAATGGCCACTATTCCCTGCAAACTTCACTCGAGTTATCTGGGCAGCAATTAACTTGGAATTAATCCATTTCCGGTGAGAAAACTGACAATTTTGCATCTCATGGTTCATTTGTAGTCAGCAAGAACAGCAAATGAATCAAAATTAGTGTATCATTACTCTGAAGTGCTTCCTTTGCAGAAAATATAAAGCACCTAGAAAGAGATTGAATTCTCTTAGGGTGCTTTATTAAATGTATTATTATTGTTATTATTATTATACACAAATGATCGCTCAAAAGAATTCAGAAATGAGTAAATGTTCTAGATTGTTGGGTACATTGCAAATCACGTACTCGAAGAAACCCTCAGACATAGCCCCCTATTATGTTTTAATAATAATTATAATAATGATACATTTTTTATATAGCACCCTCAGAGAACTCAATCTCTTTCTAGGACTTTTCATTTGCTGCAAAGGAAGCACGATCGAATGGCTAGTCGTAGTATGCTCAATAACAACAGGAATAACATAGTTAGTGACATGCGCAGGGTCAGCATGCAAGTATGGTTAGTGGCAGCATGCATAAGCACATAAAGGACGAATCACGTGGACCCACTAAATGCTGTGATAAATAGATGTGTTTTTAGTTGCTTTGTAGAATGGGTCAAGTCAGGGAATGTCGTGATGCAAGACGAAAGTGAGTTCCATACTAAACTAAAGGCACGGTCTCCAAAGGATTAGAGGCTCGTACGAGGTATAGGTAAACGATTAGATTCCGAAAAGCGAGTGGTGCAATGTTTAGCTTGGTGGTTTGTAGATCCGATAGGTAGGCTGGGGGCCAAGAATGAATTTTTTCACTATACTGTCCTTGGTAATAACGTTTGAAGTCCAGTATATCCTGGTGAAAGCGCCCTCTCTCCTTCTCCGCTGAGTAAGCTTCCGTGTTCTCCTTGAATTGTTCAAAAATGAGAATCGAGGATATGAACTCCAAGGGACATTCTGCATTCCAATTTTACATAGTTCGTAACGAGAACCTGGGCTGGCTGCTCTTACTTTTCAGCCTTGCAATAGCCCAGAGAGCCGTGAACCAGTGAAGCCAAACTTCTCCAAGCCGCTTTCTCTGTCCTACTCAGCTTCTTAGGAAATTTGACACACTCTGGGATCTTATTAATCTACAGGGCAACGAATATACCAGCTTTGACCTTTGCCTGAGACAGTTGTGGAAAGACATGACTGAGTTGCTTGAAAGCTGCTGACTGATTATCTAGAGCCGTAGTCGATTGCTTGATGAGGCCTGCCTGGATATGCAGCGATGGCATCAGCTTCTTCCGAGAGTCTACTAGCGGCTCCCATTCGTTGTTCTTCCCAACAGAGAACTCGGTGTGCTGTAGAAAGACTTTGCAATGTTAGTGCGCCTTAGTGTATCGGCTATCCCATATGCGAAGAAAACAAGGCAACTTCGTGAAATTACCTTGGAGGCCCATCAGAAATGACAAATTTTGAATTCTCTAATGACCTTCCTTCCATGGTCGCCATACTTCAAGGCACTCGGCAACATCACGGTGTAGCGCACTGACTGCACCAGAGAGGAAAGTCTGGTATTTGATTCTGTTACGAAGCAGTATGGCTCCTGAGCCTCCTGGATTAACTATCCGTGAATAGATATCATTTACTCATTTTTCAGGTGATTCCTACAGCCTCAAATAGACTGGACATACGTGTGGCAAAGCACAGCTCATCTTGCCAACTGTAGGAGGCGGGGAAATGTTGGGGATGATTTCTCTGATCTGTTACTTTCACACTTTTCAGCCAACACGTTTCCTGGCTCGAGGCTAGATGTCAGAAGCTCAGCATTGGTCTTGTTAAGGCCAAGGTGTCTTAATAGATTGTTGAGGGCTTTCTGGTCGGAGAAATGTGACTTTCCCTTCTCAGCCGCATCTGTGCAATTGGAATCGTGAACTGCAGTGTCTTTCCTGCCATCTTATTTGCTGCTCTCTCCTGGAGATGGCGTATTCCTGTCTGGGATGGAGTCCGGAGCTCAGGGCAGTATGGTATGTGGGCGATGGATGAAGCAATTTGTGGATACATGATAGTAGAGTCCCATCAGGTTTTGGCCCAAGGACAGGGCACTCGCCCTTCTTCATGACCCAGGTCGTGTGTTCGGGTCCTGAAACGGGCAATCCTTTATTGTGAACTGCAAGTGGTGGTGATAGCCGTTAAGGCTCTGCCGATATATAAATGAAGCTGTTAGGTCAGCTAAGCTTTACTTGTCTTTACTCTACTTACTGGTTTGACGTTTGAAATGGTACACCATGCAGAAGAAGCAGTCGCTTGAGCGGTCAGTCAGTTCCGTCCCTCCAAACTCTTAGGATAGTCAATTTAATGGCTCTCTCTTCTCCCCTTTACTAGTTTGTAAGCATGCCAGAGATATTTCACACATTGCCTACCTCAGTTTGCTCTAGAAACGTCGTCTAGCAAGCAGCAATTGTTCACCTTACCTTCAAAAGATCTCTGGTGCTGTTTTCATGTGAGAGGATGAGCCCAGGTCTTGTCTTCATCCCCGAGACAGGCATGTTGAAGTGTGCTTTGCAGGCTTCACACATCTTCAGAAGCTTTCATGGGATACTTTTTTTGGTTCGTCTTGATCATTGTCCACACGTGAAGCAAAAATGCATCTGCTTGGCACAAGCAATCTCGATGCCATGTCAATCAAATATAATAACAATATAATAATAATAATAATGCATTTGATATAGTGCCCTCAGAGAACTCAATCTCTTTCTAGGCACTTTACATCTGCTGCAAAGGAAGCACGATCGAATGGTTAGTGGTAGCATGCTCAATAAACTACACGAATAAATGGTTAGGGGTGACATACACAGGGTCAGCGTGCAAGTTTGGTTAGTGACAGCATACACAGTGTCAGCATGTGTAGGCACATAGAGGACGAATCACAAATAGAATAACGGCAGCTGCTTCATTAAAAAAATGCAGTTAAGCAGGGTGTGAGAGGTTATGAGTGACACAGCTTTTATGGTGCTGCCTAGATGGCCAGCCAAAGCACGTTCAGTGCCAGGACTTTTCCGAGTGCCGGAAAAAAAGTAGCAGCAGTAGACACTTTCTGGTGGAAGTGCAGAAGCACAAAAAGACACAACTATAGAAAACTCTCTATAAGTAAAGGTATGGCAGCCGAAAGCATCCAATCCTTTGGGCACAGTGCCTTAGTTTCTGCATAGTGATCTGCACTAAGGACTGCGCTGAAACGGCAACCAATTACGCAGCCACGCTCAGTTACCTTGTTGCAGCACTAAGCATCACAATGCTCAATCTGCAACGCCGTTATTGAGACTCGGCAGGCCGAAATTTACAATGCATGCCCACAACACGGCAGAATAATGGCTGGCAACGAACTCTGCTGAACCGAGTGAGTAAAGCCGTAGGCACACAAGCCAATTTGCATTACATGCATTGTTTATGCACACTACCAACGCAGTGCAGGATTGACAGAGAGCTTTTAAAAATAATCACACACTAAGCTGACAACAATCTTGGCAAATATGCAACAGCTACTCGCTCACTCACAAATATGGCTATTCACTATTCAGCTACTCTGATAAATCATGAACTAAAGCCTTCATTTAATGTCTCTGGGCTGTTATACTTGTATGGATATTACTCTGTTGTGTTCTGTCGGCCTAACCTCACTAATTCGGATAGCAGCACAACACCTGCTGTACGTGCAAATGTCAAGGTGCTCACCATGCCTAACAGCAAATGCTGAGAGTTTCAAAATGTCTCGGCCTGACCATAAAAGCAAAGTTTTTTGAAGAGCAATAGTTCTTATTTTCTATTAATTTTAGGTATAAGGTATTAGGAAAACACTATTCATCCGAGGTGAAAAATTAAAATAAATTGAAATTTGTTACCTAGTGTTATGGGATGCTTTTGGGTTGGTTGCATGGAGCTGGTCTAGTCACGTGGGCTTTCCAGCGGTTGCACGTTTTCGCTTGCACCATCGCCCTGCCCCGCCTGCTTGCTACACTCGACCCTTTCGCCTGCAACCTGTAGGTTGTCGCGCGCTCGCTGCTCGCCCGATGCACATCATTCAGCTCGCAGCCTACACTCTGCTGAAGAAGCTGTCAGTGCGCTGACCCCGAGTTTGCTGGAACTGTCTAGCGCCATGCAGTCATTTCATGCCGGCAGTCGTTTCCGCCATGATGTCCTTGCAGTGCACTGCCTGGCCTTGCTTGGCGCTCTTCCACTCGGTGGCGGCGGCAGCGGATCCGCTGAGTCGGAGCAGCAAAGCAGTCCGACCTGTCAGCCTCTGTTCTTCGTGTCAGTGGCCGACGTGGACTCGCTTGCCCTGCGCTCGGCGTACATTGCTTGTAAGTCGCAGCAGCCAAGCTTCAAGGTTGCCGAGCAGTTGCATTTTTTTCGTATGCGTGCCTACTGCTGTGCCGCCTCGCCGCCGGTCGAGTGCTGCTGATGCGGCTGAAATCGCGGCACAGGCACCACTGACAAGATCCTGGAGACCAAGACGCGTCTATACGATGTGTGCGTTTCTGATGGAGCACAGCTGAACATACCGTCCAAGCAGCTGCAGACCGCTCTCGGGTATACCGAGGGTGACAGGCGGCGCCAGTTGCATCTGGATGCGATGATCAGGTGAGCGAGCGTGCCTGGAATTCCCTGAGATTAGGCATGCACGAGGCGACTGCGGGTTTGTGCGCTAGAGCACGTGCATGCTGTGCTACTCCTCCTTTGCCGCATCTTGTGACCGTGATCATGTGACCATCTTGTGATCATGCCGTGAGCTGCTGGGTGGGCCTTGCTGTTGGCGTTTTTCTTGATGAGCGAGCATGTTACATTGCTCGCGCATATTACATTGCACGGCGAATGCCACTCGTATTCGAGCCGAGAGATAAGCTTATGGGGCTGGGCAGTGCATTGCACAATCAATCGATACACCTTGCCTAGAGACACGGAGACACGGACAGAGAGAGAGAGAGAGAGAGAGAGAGAGAGAGAGAGAGAGAGAGAGAGAGAGAGAGAGAGAGGTGCCAGCAGCAACTAGTCGGAGCAAGCTTCATGTATATGGCAAAGCTTGGCAAAGAAAGGGGCCTTTTGGCTGGTCAGTAATGGTGGTGCACGGCTGCCCAGCATTTGTATGTCGGACGCCTTATCACCCTGCTAAAAGATACGAAGTTCAGCATTGTGTACCGTTGCAATGACTCTTGTTTCTGCGTGCAGAAGACGAGATATGAGGGTGGCAAGATATCCGTGCATGCTTTCGTCCAAGGAAAGACCGTTCACCAAGGATGATGTGACGGTTGCTTAGCGGTGGTGTGCCCCTGTGCATTATTGGAACGAACGAAGAACAGCATTGTCTGTGGACGGCGTGCTATGTTGGCAGGTGGAGGACACCAGCAGTCTATGCAATGTGCCTCTTAAATGATTAAGACTTATGCTAGCTTGCAACATGTTTATTGAATCGATCCGGGGTATAGGAATGCCCAAGTGGTGAAAACATGGGGGAGGGCCCCCCCCCCGAGGTGGAATCTGCAGACAACTGCTGATGCACTACATAAAGGTAAGTTACTAAGGTAGAGCAGATATAACACCTAACATAATAACTATACAAGCACAACACGGTGGGAGATTAGTATGAGAAATGGTTTGAATGAGTGGAAGTATGCTGCGAGGTGTCGAATGCAATGAATTTGGGAGCATATAACTCGTCGTCGTCTGTTCAATGAGCCAACGCCCAACCGTCGTCGTCGTCCAATCATTGAGTAAGATCAACTAGATGCATTCTTTTCATGTAGAAAGAGCATCGCATGACTACTCCAAGGATCTCATTTGTGCTGTGCATGTTTAGTCATGGTTCGACTTATTTGTACCGTCTTTTTTTAACCGGTTCGTGGTGGCCTTGAAGGCAAAAAACTACGGCTTTACAAAAGCCTAGTTTAAGATAGTCGCCAACCCGTCAGCAAAATCGATTGGCTGTTCTAGCCACTGCAAACGTATCCTTTTTTAATAGTAACAATAGTAATAATAATGCACTTGATAAAGCACCCTCAGAGAACTCAATCTCTCTATAGGTGCTTTACATTTGCTGCAAAGGGAAACACGATTGAATGGTGAGTAATATCATGCTTGATAAACAACATGAATAACATGGTTAGGGGTGACATGCACAGGGTCAGCATGCACGTGTGGTTAGTGGCAGCATGCAAGAGGGTCAGCACACATAAGCATATAAGGGACGAATCTCGGTACCCAGTAAATGCTGTCCTAAAGAGGTGTGTTTTTTAGTTTCTTTTTAAATGTGGTCAAGTCAGGGGATGATGTTCTGACGCAAGTCGGGAGGGAGTTCCAGGCTTTGGGAGCATACGAACTAAATGCATGGTCTCCAAAGGGTTTGAGGTTTGTACGAGGTATTGGTAAACTGTTGGATTCCGAAAAGCGAGTGGTACGATGCTTGGCCTGGTGAGGGAGTAGATCTGAGAGATAGGCTGGAGCCAAAGAATGAAGTGACCTAAAAGTGAGCAATAAAACCTTGAAGTCGATGCATTGCTTGACTGGGTGCCAGTGCAGGTCGACAAGAAGTGGTGTGATGTGGCAACTGCGCCGCTCTCGACAGACAAGCCTTGCTTCGGAGTTTTGCACCAGCTGTAAACGCCTGAGTGCACAGGCCGGTAGACCAGTAAGTCGAGAGTTGCAGAAGTCACGACGGGATGTCACAAATGAATGGACCAACTTGGACGTGGTATCTTTATCTAAACAAGCCCGAGTTTTAGCAATGTTATGTAGCTGAAAGTAGGCAGACTTGACTGTGGAGCTGATGTGGTCGTCTAACGAGAGGTCACTTTGGAGCATGACACCCAGATTTCGAGCGGATTTTTTTACACGGCATGCCATTGCTTTTGAGGTGGTTAATCGTTAATTCGGGGCTGAAACTTGTCCAAATATCATCGTAGGCTGTTTACTCGTTGCCTGGCTAGGTTTAGGGCTCACTGCCCCTGGGGGGGGTGCTATTCGGTCGGTGGGAATACAATTCCGCACGACCTTGCCGACATCCTAGCACTTGCCCTGGCAAGCGGTCCCTAGAATTCGTCCCACGATGGGCACAAACCGGCAAGCCCACGCCCCGGTGAGCTGCGCCGCAAGTCACCCGCACCCTGGCGAACGCCTTTATCACCAGCCGGTTCGCTCATGCCTCAGGGACTGCCTCGTCGACGACGGTGGTGGCAGCTGCCTGCACTCGGCCGAGGATGCGTTTGCGTCCTACTTCTCGAGCCTGAACAAAGGCCTCGTCGGCCTGCTGAATCGTGGCGCACAGTCGGACGAGAGGGCGGTGACTGCCCGTGAGCTCCAGTGGGCCGGCATGCATCCCAGCGACGCCGGCTTCCTCGAGGCGCTGGTCGACCTCGAAGGTATCGATGTCAACCTGCCTCGTGTTCAGTGCTGCTGAGAAAAACTGTCATTCAAACCATGTTCGAATGTAAAGCTCGGGACCGGGTGCCTTCGTCGTCATCGTCGTCTTCATCATCGCCGACGCTCGCACGCATCCCTATCTGGAATCGTGAGCTCTACATTGGCTGCACTTCCGTTGGGCTGCACTAGTGGCTGTCACAGCCCGATGGTGGCGCATCGCCATGCCTAGCAGTGGCGGATGTGCGCAGCCTGAAGAGTCGGCGGTGGCTTCGCTCTAGCTCGGCGATCGGTGCGTTTTCAAGCGAAGCTCACGTGAGCTTTGCTTCGACCTTCGCAGCTGCAGCTCGAGCCGAGCTGCGGCTGAGGCCACTGCTACAGCTTCGCCCGAGCTTTAAAGATGGCAGGCGACTGGGCTGCCACCGCATTACCGGTGTGTGTGCTGCTGCTGCAACCGCTGGTGTGAGAGGACGTTGCCAAAACCCGGGCGCCGTTTTTTGGGCGCATTTGTCGGGGGGGGGGTGTGGTGCATCTCTTGCGTGCGTCATTTCTGCTGCTCTTCGTCTGCCGCACGACAAGCAGCGGTTACTCTTGTGCAAAGTGACCTCGCAGTGTTTACTCGTGGTCTTTATTCCTACTGAGACTTGATGTGTGTGTGTGTGTGTGTGTGTGTGTGTGTGTGTGTGCGCGCGCGTGCGTGTGTGTGTGTGTGTGTGTGCAGCTTGTTTGCATCTTTGAAGCTGTCTCTTCACGTGGCCGTGCGAGACATTTAACGTCATGTTCCGATCGGTGCTAGTCAAGGTGGCACAGCGCCGTGTCCCCTGCCGGCATGCCTACCTAGCAGCCACGGTCGAAGCTGCGCCCTGCGAGACCTGCAGACCATCAGAATGTGCTCGCCCAGCGAGTTACTTGCTCACGTCCTAACCGATTTATGATGAAGTGCAGATGAACCACGTTCGTGAATTACTGGAATCTTCATTTTTGTTGAGTGCCCAGTAGCAGCGAGGCTCGAGCGTTTGGTTGCGGTTCGAGTTTTGCTCCACTTGAGCTCAAGTGCAGCTGGCTAAAACTATCAGCAAATTTGAGACCGCTATTTCTGCCGTGCATGCAAGATCGATCTCTTAGTGCTGAGGAACTGCAACTCCAGAACAGGCCTCAAACATAGATAGCCGAAAGGCCGAGGTGTGAATTCACACTGCGGCTGGAAGCTTGGCCGAGAGCCTCTGTCAAATAAACTCCTCTTCATTCGACCGAACTGCAGTTTTCACAGGGTTCACAAATTCACTAAGATTAAGGCACGATCGAACGCGACGGTCGAAGCTTTAGCCACCTGCACTCATTCGCGGTGCAGCTGTGATTGGACTGAGTTCTGTGGTCGCAGGTCGTAGCTGTTCACGTGTCATCCCCCTTTGGCATCTTGAAAGCATTTTCAGAAGAGGCGAACTCCAAGCACGTACTGCGGTCGGCTACTGCAATCGGTCAGTCTTATTCTGCTTTGTGATTGTGGTCTTATATAGATTTTTAATTTTTAATTTTAAGTACCTTAATTGCTGTAGTACTGCAGAGCCTAACTCACTGTGTCAGTGCCTTAGCTTCCTTAAGGTCCTTGCGAAGGCAGCAGATTCTGTGGATTGGCTGGAGACTTGTCAATCAATGCACGAGCTTCAGTCGTTAGGACAGCTACAAACTTTTGCAGCATTCGAACCTTAAGTCTATTCTATTGCGTATCACTTTGCAGCAAATGTAAAGCGCCTAGAAAGAGATTAAGTTCTCTGAGGGCGCTTTATCAAGTGCAATATTATTATTATTATTATTATTAAGTTTCCAGAAACGAAGATGGAGCTCTGAAGTTACAGGGGGCGTCACAGATTCAGAAGCGGCAAGAAGATCCGGATGGAAAGGATCTAGAACGAAAATTAAAAAGACCGAACTGGTTGAATGCAATGACTAATATTATGCCTCTCCATCTGTGCCTTCACTCGGACTACGTCACCAAATTCTACAGGCGTTCCTTGTCCGTTGCAGAATTTTCTTCCGAAAACCGAAATTCCCGCGAACATTGTAAACGGAAACCGATACAGCTAAGACCTTTTTAAAGCATATCTGTTTGTCGTTTGACGGTAGCACAGTTAGAAACTACGTGCCTATGAATATCTAAACGCTCCCTTCTTGAAGCTGAGACTCCTACCTTCATGTGGTTGGTGGCTTCAGAGTCGTCGATTGTTAGTAACCCTGCCTATATCGTTTCGTCATCGTCGTTCTAATGCATTCTTGTTGCTGTTGCTAGGATCAGTGAATTTGGCATTACCAGAAAGAAAACCTTCGCGAATCGAGTTCATTAGTCCTGCTTACTTGGTATCTGCAGCATTGTCTCGAGCCGACCTGTGCGATCTTGTTTCAAGCACTGCTGCGAATCACTCTTAGTGGTCATCAGGCCTGCTATAACCCCCAGCGGCCCATGGCTACCCTTGTCTTTGGAGGTCTTGCTCAATGTGCAATAAACCCCTAATAATGAATGACATGATAATTGACGACAATCTCGCGCTGTTTGTTTGCTTTGACCAAGGCCTGGTTTAAATCGGCGAAACGTCCGACCATAACGAATGCCACTCCGACAGGCTTCATCTTCTTTCATACCCCTAGATCAATCAAACAGTGGCCGAGTTGCCATTTTATCACTCGTTCCTCCCTTAATTTCAAACTGTTTGCAGTCTCCTCAAAGCAGTTCTCCGAATCTGTTGTTTTTGAGTCACTCCGAAATCAAGCTACCGATTGAGGCAGTAATTTATCGCCCCCGGGTACCAAGTCCTCGTTTGAATTTCATGCACTGACTGACTCAATATAGCTCACGTGCTTGACCGTACTCACGTCACAACAAGAGTAACTCTCGATCAAATATTCTCCCACAAGGGTTTGCTATCATTCCCAATTATTACCAAATTCTGCTTATCTGACCACCTGCAGATCTAATTCAGTCGACAGTGTGTGGCTCCCTCCACATCCAAAATCATCTGTGAATCGCGAAACCTCAAAACTCGTGACGTCGATGCTGTCAGCTCGAGAATCTGTTTCACCTCTGCTGCTCAATCTGCCTTCGACCTGTCATCATTGGTGGAATACTACAACACGGCACCAGTTGACTTGCTCAACGTGTTTTCACGTGAGACTAAGCATAGTGTGTGCCCTCGCCCATATGGCCTATTGTTTTAATGAAAACACTTAACTGGCAAGGTCTTCTACAAGCTTTAGAAAGCATACAAAAAAGCAGGACTGGCTTGTTCATCAACAGGCATGCGAGGACTGATGTAGATCCTACCACTGTAATGCAGCATCCCCACTGCACTATCGCATATCTCTCAGATCTACAAGCCCACCAGGCCAAGCATCTTGCCACCCGCTTTTCGGAATCCAACAGTTTACCAATACCTCGTACAAACGTCAAATCCTTTGGAGACCGTGCATTTAGTTCGTATGTTCCCAAAGCCTGGAACTCACTCCCGACTTGTGTCACAACATCCCCTGACTTGACCACATTTGAAAAGAACTTAAAAACACACCTCTTTAGGACAGCATTTAGTGGGTCCCTGTGATTCGTCCTTTATGTGCTTGTGCATGGTGACACTATGCATGCTGCCGCTAACCACACTTGGATGCTGACCCTGTGCATGTCACCCCTAACCATGTTATTCATTTTGTTTATCAAGCATGCTACCACTAACATTCGATCGCGCTTTGCAGCAAATGTGAAGCGCCCAGAAAGAGATTAAGTTCTCCGAGATCGTTTTATCAAGTGTAGTCTTATTAGTATTGTCCCTCAATTCCGTGCAGTACCTATATCTACATTCAAGGAGGCCACGCTTGACCTCATCGTGAAATTCATCCATCAATCAGACAACTAGTCCTCTAGACCTTATCCCCACTGACCTGCTTCTACTATGCTGCTATGTGTTGCTGCCTTGTATAACTAACTTAATAAATATGTCCTTAGCCTCAGGTCATGTCCCAGCACCTTTCACAAAGGCTATAGTCAGGCCTCTACTCAAGAAAGCAACACTAGACCAAGAGAACTTGAACTATTTTCGCCCGGTCTCTTATCTACCGTTCCTATCGAAGACACGTGAACCAGTTGTGGCAGACCAGCTGAACTCTTATTACATTAATACTTCAAGCCTAGCTAAGACGCCCCAGTGCTGTTTTAGAGGTAATCTCTCCACATAGTCAGCATTGCTTTGGGTTTGTAACGACCCTTGAAATGCAAACTTTGTTACTATAGATCGCCGAGTCCTTCTCGAGCGCCTTTCATCTTGCCTTGTTATCGCTAACTCCATAAAGCCATAAAGTCTATGTGGGTGTTACGCAGGAGAGTTTTGTATAGCCCACTCACAGCCTGAGCGGCTTTCGGTAGCCAACAGACTTCGTCTCACGTAGCAAAGAGAGAGTGGGAAGGATAGCAGAGTCAGGAGACCACTTGAGAAAGTGAGTAGCGTGGAAGTAGCAGCTCAAAGCGGCTGGAAAAGATGTGCCATAGTCGACAGCAAGAGAGTAATGATCGTTGCGTAAGAAACTCAAGGGTATTGATTTGAACGGACAAGGTTATTCGAGAAACCTCTGAAATACGGAGTACCTCAGGGCTCTGTGGTTGGTCCACTTCCATTCACAGTTTATACTTTCCCTCTTGCCGATGTGATCGCCAAGCACAATCTAGGCTTTCATCTCTACGAAGACGACACTCAGTTGCACCATTGGTTACATCCCTCCTAAACCTCCTGCAAACCCTCCAGTCAAATTCTCTCAAACGTCTTGCTGCATGTATTTCCGATATCCACACATAGACGGCAGCAAACTTTCTTGAATTTAATGATGATAAAACCGACTTGCGAGTTTTGGACACACGAAGTGTCACTCAGAACTGGAAAGGTTACTGCTCACAAGTGGCTCTGCCAGCATACGTCCTTTCGATCTGCACAAAATCTATGTATCCTGTTCCAAAGTGACCTTTTGTTAGATGACCCCATCAGTTCCGCAATCAAGTCTGCCTACTTTCAGCTACATAAAGTTGCTAAAATTTGGGCTTGCTTAGGTAGGGAAACCACATATAAGTTGGGCCGCGTATTTGTGACATCCCGTCTTGACTTCTGTAACTTACTGCTTGATGGCTTACCGGCTTGTGCAATCAGGCGCTTGCAGCTGGTGTAAAACTCTGCAGCTAGGCTTGTCTGTCGTGGGCGTCGCATTTGCCACATCATACCACTTCTTGTCGACCTGCACTGGCTACCAGTCAAGCAACGCATCGACTTCAACGTTTTGTCACTCACTTTTAGGTTCCTTAATGCACTGGATCCAGCTTATCTTTTACAACCACTCCCCTTAGGCATCGTAGCACTTGCTTTTCTGAGCCAAATAATTTAGCTACACCTCGTACGAACCGAAATTCTTCGGATA
Organism: Cristatella mucedo; assembly: GCA_009760855.2. NCBI lineage: Eukaryota > Metazoa > Bryozoa > Phylactolaemata > Cristatellidae > Cristatella > Cristatella mucedo. The sequence goes on along the minus strand of WPIO01000011.1, from coordinate 7,795,860 downwards.
CCGTGTCTTGTAGTACATATGCTACCTAAGCCTGGAATTCACTTTTGAGTGGAGTCACGACATCTCCTGACTTTTCGACATTTAAAGAAGCTAAAAACGCACCTAGTTATGACAGCATTTAGTCGATTCCTGTGATTCGTTCTTTATGTGCTTATGTGTGCTGACACTTTGCATGCTGCTACTAATCACACTTGCATGCTGACCATGTACATGTTACCTCTAACCATGTAAGCTAGTTGACATTGTGCATGTTACCACTACTTGACCATGCTTTCTTTACAGCTTATGTTAAGTTCCTTGAGAGATTACATTTTCTGAGGGCGCTATATGAATGTATCGTTTTTATTATTAGTATTACGCGGTGTTATGCTTCTATTGCCCATTCAAAGCCCAGGAGGCTGTGCGAATATGATAACCAAAAAACCTAATCACCCCCAACAGAAAGTGGGAAGCAACGCTGAGTCAGGATGGCAGTCATTGAAGCGAATTGCATGGAAGTGGTAGCTTAAAACTGCTTGAAAGGATGTGCCATTGTTGGCAGCAGGAACGAAGATGTACCGTAAGTATTGCTGAAGCCAGTTAACTGTCAGTGACCTGCAGAGCAACAGCATCAGTCGCCAGCTGTCACTAAGTGAAGGCAAGGAACCGCTAATTTATTGTCCATGAGGGACCTGGGGGCACGACGTGGCTGCAACTGGTGCAGTTCATCTACGTAGGAAGGAACATGGCGGGCCTTGTAGGACAGAGTAAGACTATAGCTCTGCACCCATTGATCGAACGGGACCCATCGAAGCTCCTTCACGAAAAGAGACTGAATCTCTGATTGACTGAATTTGTTGATTGACTTTGCATCCTTATTCATCGCCAGCGGCCGAGGCTCAATTGCTTTTGTCAGTAGCCCAGTCACAACTCTATTACAGTAGTCCAGCCTAGACAGAAACAGGAAGCAAGTAAAATTTTAGCCAGCCATTGTTATAGACACTCCCTGATGTTGGATAGGTATCAGACGAGATGGCTAACCATGAAGGCGATCTTTATAATGAAGGTTTCCAACGTTAAGCAGTAATCAAAGCACACAGATAAATTCAGAGCACATTATGACGGATGCACGGCTGCATGCTCGCTTACTAGCAGAGCAAAGTCTTTTAGTCCAACCGTGAACTTGGAGTGTCCTGTGAATTTGATTTTATCGCCGTTAGATTTTCGCTATCTGGCTGGCATACAGCATCAAATTTTTACAAGGCAATCAAAAGAGCCTGACCACTTTTCCGAGAGGCTCGGTATAAATTGAGAACAGCTCTTCTTGCTCGAGTCAGAAGACCGAGTAGTACGGCCCCAGCCTGATGGGTTAAGCTTCGACAGGCAGGCCAAAGCAGGAAAATGGAAACTAAAATGATTATATTATTCTTCAATAATTTATTTATCATTATTGTATATTATTGAAATTATAAATAATAATAATTCTTTAGTAAAGCACACTCAGGGAACTTATTCTCTTTCTGGGCACTTTAAATGCGCTCTAAAAGAAACATGACCTTATGGTTACTGGTTACTTGTACAGTGTCAACTTGCAAAATATGGGTAGTCGTAGTATGTGTAGTTTCATCAGCTCACAAAGGAAAAATCAATAAGACCCAGAAAATATTGTAATTTACAGGTTTTAGCTTCTTTTTTTAATATCGTCAAGTCTCGGGATGTCGTAACGTCAGTCGCGAGTGAGTTCCAGGCTTTGGGATCGTGCCAACTAAATGCACGGCCTCCAATGGATTTTGTGTTATTTCGAGGCCTAGCCAGACGACTTGAGTCAGAAGACCGGGTAGTACGGCCCTAGCCTGGTGGGACGAAGCTCCGACAGGTGCTAGGCTGAAGCAGGAAGGAAACTTACAGCGAGTGACAGAACCTTAGAGGCGATGCATTGCTGGAGTGGGGGCCAGTGAGGGTCGGCAAGAAGTGTCTATGGTGTGGAAAATGCACCGCTAACGATAGACAAGCCTAGCTGCAGAGTTTTGCACCAGCTGTAAGTGCCTGATTGCACCGGCCGATAGACCAGCGAGTTACAAAAGTCGAGACTGGTTGCTGCAAATGCATGGACCAATTTAGACGTGGTATCCCTGTCTAAACAAGCCCGAATTTCAGCAATGTTATATAGCTGAAAGTAGGCAGACTTTGCTGTGGTGCTAATATGATGTCCAATGAAAGGCCACTTCTTTTTAGCGTTAGCCTTTCCAATTTCGGAACCAGACTTGGTTTGCAACCAGTATACTCTGAGTGTTGCACCAACTGCAAGGCCTAATTATGCAGGCTGCATGACCTGCAAGCAGTATGTTATAGAAGTCGAAATATTACAAATGCATGACCAGACTATGATGTAGCAATGCCTGTTTTAGCATTAAGCTTATGTTAGACAGAATTGAATGTGGATCTGAGGCCGTAGTCTAGTGAAAGGGTACTTTGGAACAGGACGTCTATATCTGGATTGTGTGCTGATGCAAAAGGATATATTGTGGCAAAGCCGATTTCAAGCTACGGGAACTCCAATCTCTTAGATTGAGGCTTCACAAGACTTTTGATAACTTAAACGTGGATGAATGTTCCTGTTATTCCGAGGAAATACAGTTATTGAAAGCTTACAGTATTAAGACAGGTAACCCCTTAAGCGTACAGGCCTCGATTCAAGCTTCTCCATCAGAAAGCTCCAAAGAAATGGTGGGGATAATTCAATTTGCTCTCTTCACTAGAGTTACTGTACTACGGGCATAAGCGAGTGTGCTCGTTATTAAGCCGTCCTCTAAGACTTCTGCTTTCTTTGCAAGATTGTATATAGAAAAAACCTTATCGAGTCCTCGTGTTCGACGCCTGTCCTGAACTAAGGAATACTCGCCGAAGTGGTTGGAAAACGATCTCCTCGCCAGCATTTGCAACGTTTCTAGAAATAGAATGCATTGTATTTGCGATATGCGAACCTCGCTACATTATTGTTATTATTATCATGTCGCCGCTTCCCAGTTCTGTCGCGACTGGGCTGCTCTAACTCACTATTTGCGTGGCTAGCAAGAAGCCATTGAGCCTTTATAGTTGACGATGAATTGTAACCGCGCAGAGAAGCACGTCCCCCGGTTCTCTACCGGTGGACTGTGTGATGCAGTGCTGCAGTGCGGTTAAAACACAGGCGGCCACAAATGGGTGCCGAAAGCAATAGTTTATTGTGGGCCTGTTAGTAGTGGTTACGCGCCGGCGCAAGCGCTTTACGCGGCGCGTACCGGACCAATGGAGTTAACTGCGCGAACTCCCGAAGCCCGAGTATGACCAACTACCCTGTGCGTTTACGCGGCACGTATCGGTCCGACGGAGTTAACTGCGCGAACTCCCGAAGCCCGACTATAATAACTACCCTACGCGTTTACACGGCGTGTACCGGACCGACGGAGTTAACTTCGCGAACTCCTGAAGTCCGAATATAACTAACTACCCTATGCGCGCGTCGCTACAGCACCCCAAGATACGAGCAGCTAACTGAGTAGCCCGCAGAACACAACTGCGCAGCCTAAGTTGCACTTAGCTGTCCGTCGCCGTAGGTTCGCCTCTCGTGCTCTTGAAGCGTAGTCTCGCATCGACTACCGAAGCTGCAGCCCTGAGCTCTGTCAGTCGTCTCGTTTATATCTCTCTCTCCCCGCCTCTTGACCTTGAGCGTAGCTGCTATTTTTGTCGGACCCTAGCTCTCGGTGTCCGTCATCGGCCTATTCGCATCTGCCTGTAATTTATTAGATGGCTCCTCCGCCAGCTCGCCATCCTTTAGCTCTTTTGTCTAGTGGAGCCCGTAACCTAAGCGGATCTCGCTGTCAACTGACGCCTCGCTCCGCTCCCGGTTTAACTAATGTGTCCCCCCCTACCCAATTCTTCTTGGCTAGTCCGCCTCGCTACGGTTGCTCCAGGTACCCTAGTTAGGCCCACTAAGGCAAGGGCTAATATCGCGGCTAGCCTGAGAGCTGCTCCGTTGCAGAATAGAGCCTCAATGTTGGCCTCTAAATACAAGCAATTAAATCACGTGCCCGTGTCTCATTTGATAAGGCAACTGCTGTAGCTCTTAGTACTCTCGGGGCAATAAAGTAGCTATAAAGTTCTTTCACTCTAAGACTGTCGAACTCACTTCCTCGCTAATGCAATGGCATTTTTTACCTACAGTCGGCTCCGGCATATCCTTCGTTGCCACGAAGCGGCATGGCTACCCATTCGTGTTACTTCCTTCACAGCTCTGCAAATTTGGCTACGCTTCAGCTTATTTGTTCATCTAAATAATAAGCTTTTTGGTAACTACATGCTTGCCGAGTAAACTTGAAGCGCACGCTGTAGAAGGATCACAAGAGTAGCATCGCCTTGTTCGGCGAGGCTCGTCATAAGCTGAGGTCAAACTCAAACATGTGCAGTGCATGTTTCTTTTTGCCGTGCAACTGCATTCCAACTTTAGAGATAACCTAGAGGACTAGTTTTATTTTGATTTTAAATGTCTGACTGTTTCAGGCTATATGAGATCACACCAAACCAGTACTGCTCACTGCAAGCAGTAGAGATAGCCGTTAACCCTGCAGTAACTGATTGCTGGCATACCGGCATGCGAAACCAGGCACTTACAGCTGGTGCAAAACTCTGCAGCTAGGCTTGTCTGTTGTGAGCATCACAATTGCCAAATCACACCACTTTTCGCCGACCTGAACTGGCTACGAGGCAAGCAACGGATCGACTTCAAGGTTTTGTCGCTCACTTTCAGGTCACTTCATTCTTTGGCTCCAGCCTACTTATCAGATATAATCCCCCACCAGGCCAGGCATCGTACCCGCTTTTCGTAAATTTTCTATTTACCTATACCTCGTACTAACCTCAAATCTTTTGGAGACCCTGCATTTAGTTCGTATGCTCCCAAAGCCTGGAACTCACTCTCGACGTTGGTTTATGACAGAATTTAGTGGGTCCCTGGGGTTCTTTCTTCATGTGCTTATGTGTGCTGACACTGTGCATGCTGCCGCTAACAACACTGACATGCTGACCCCGTGCATGTCACCCCTAACCACGTTATTCATGTTATTTATCAAGCATGATACCATTCACCATTCGATCGTGTTTCATTTGTAGCAAATTTAAAGCGTCTAGAAAGAGATTGAGTTCTCTGAGGGCGCTTTATCAAGTGAATTATTTTTATTATAACCCTTAACTTTAGCTTTAACAGCAACATATATAAGCACTACAGTCATAAGCAGACAATACAGGATAAAGACATGGTTTGTGTCTGCGGAAGGCTACGAGGCGTAAGGTGAAGCATAGCTCAAAAACCGGTTCCGGACTAGGACAAGACTATCAGAAAACTTGGCACGAGTCACTGTTCCGCATGATGACCAGCGATGTCGCGCGAGCAAAGAGATATATCTGAAGTAAAATAAAGTTGGGACCCTAATTTGAACAATAACTTTAAATATTTATGAGAAAATACTGCTCCTTAAAAAAATTTAAAGCGCGAAGAGCTCAAAAAGCTCGATTTTCGTTACTCGTGAGTGTCCTGAGTTCGTGCTAAGATGGCTTTCCAAGATGAGATCCTAGTGGGACAAATGTGAGTCGTCAGATCCAACGCTAGGTCGTCTAAGCCAAGTTTGAGTCGCTCAGCTCCGTTTTTGGCTTCCTGAAGAGATTACGATTAGTTAGCTTCGCAGGAAAAGGCGATGCCTGGATTAGCAGATGTACTACGTAAGCGGAAGTGCAGCAGACGAGCAAAGCCACAGCGAATGCCCAAGGAAAAATGAATTAAATGTATACCATTGAGCGCGAGTCTCGACACACGAAATTCAGCAAGGCATTTTTCTCGCCGTACGCGTGTCCGTTGCTCTGTACCCGTAATCTATGAAGAGTCGCCGGCCACGGCCGAATCCAGCGGATGGGAATCGCACCGCCGCGGTCCACCCCGGGTTACCGGTCGGTGTGTAGGTACGCTATGGTTTCGTACTATCAGTTTTGAGTAATATAGATTATTAATTTGAATTTTTATAGACCCGAAGTGATACTTAGTCCGTTGAGGGCTCTGTGTTTGCAGCAATAATACCGTCTCTTGACGAAGTCAGGGGTCACAAGCCAGCTGCTTGACTCTCTTCTTTAGTGGAGGTATGAAAACGCACTTCTCCGGCCCGTCATGGCAGCGCGGTCCTGTTGGGCAGTTGCCGTCCGCCGGTCTTTGGTAAAGCCATGTTTCCCTTCGGTAAATATCTTTATTGTGTGCCCTGCGCGTAGGTGTATAATAATCTTCGTCTGCATTCCGTGGTTAAGAGGATATGATTTTAGGGACTAGCTTCGCCGTCGGTGCGTCGGTCATGAGGAAGAGTTCGCACTTTCGAATCGCTTTCATGTCAGTGTATTAAGCTGGAGATTCTGGCGGGATTAATATCAAGTGCTGTAACCATGCGCACGTGATCCGAGCGGCGACTCGAGTATCGAGCGAACAGTGTGCGGAGGCAGAGGCTCTACTCGTCTAATCGCAGCCTAGTTAACCGCAACTTGGTTACATTGCGAGTATGCAGCTATGGGACCGTAATTACAGTACGTTTTCGCTGTAGAAGCGACCCCCTATCGCCCCAAGGGTTTGGTTTTCAGGCTATGCGAAATTCAACTGTGTATCTATCTGTTAAGCAAGTTGTGTTGGTCCGAATGAACTTTGCGTTAAGACCAGCAAGTGACTATTTCTCCTCTGGGGACTAAGATATCTAGCGCCTGTGAACTAGTAAGTCTCGTTGACCTGCATTCACGCAGCGGAGAGTTGTCCTTTGCGTGCCGGATCTTGCTATTCCGTAGGCCGCCATCACTTTGCTGTTGGCCGTCAGAGCAGCAGTGTTACTTGCAACTGCAAACCGTGCGGCTATCCTGCTTACAGAGAATAATAGTGATGTAACTAGAGCGTCGTTTTTATAGCGCTCAATGAGAATTAAATATCTTTCCAAGTTATTTACAGATGCTGAAGAAGGGAAGCATCTAAAGTGATCAGGGATGATAACCATCGCAATTATAGGGCCCACAAGTTTAGACAGGATGGAGGAAGCATGCTGTAAGGCACACGTGTTTTTAGCTTTGCATTTTGTCAAAGTCGAGGATGTCGTGATGTCACTCGGCAGTGATTTCAGGACTAGTTATCTAGGAACTGATGGCAGTCTCCAATGGATTTGAGGTTTGGCAGAGCTGGACTAGTCGGAAGAGGTGGTGTGAAGGGGGTTACTAGGACGACATGAAAGTATAATGATTTAAGTCTAGACAAGATGTCACACATGCATGAACGAATTTGGCTGTGGTGGCCTCGTGTGAGCATGTCCCAATTTTTGAAGCATTACTCAACTGCAAGTAGGCTGGCATAAATGTAGAGTTGATGCAGTCATCCAACCTAAATGTCTTATTGGAATGGGCTGCCCAGATTTTGTGCTGACACTACAGGACATATACTGGCTAAGCCAATTTTGAGGTTGAGGCTTTCCATTTTCCTTGTGATACTAGGTTAGTCCAAATCCACAATGCTGGTCATAAATTTTAAGCAAGGTTGCTTCTATCCATGCGCAATAGTAGGCACTGCTAATCACGCCCGTCTGGATTCCTAGTCCCCCACATGGAGTGTGCCTGTGCATGCTCGCAACTTAAGCTTCATCGTGTGCTACACCAGAGTAATGAGCAAAGGTGCCATTGAGAAATATAGCTGGGCTCTGGTATTGCTTTCTCTACTGTCTAAAGGTGGCCACTTCAAGCCTCTCCATTTAATGCAATATTTTGCTCTGCTAATGTGTAACCGCGATGTTTCAATTTTGTGTCAGCAAATGTAAAGTGCCTAGAAAGAGATTTTGAGCTCTGAGGGTGCTATATCAAGTGTATTATTATTATTATTATGCTGTGCTAGGGGTGGGGTGGGTGAAATTCAGTTTCGTTTTACTACACAATGGTGCTAGCCTGCAGAAACGTTAGCTCTAGATATAAGTGTGGAAGTCGGTGTCTGCAGCAGTGGCATGACAGCAGGAAGGGGCTGTATGCTAGCTAGGCAGCAGCATTCATCGGCAAGGCCTAGTTAAAATCTGCTGTCGTCTGGTGCATCGTGACCACACAGTCTGCCACTCGGGCGACTTATAACCCGTCCCTGCCTGCAGTCTTGAGTAAGCATCTGCCGTCCAAGCCGTGCAGCTCTTTGTATATTGCAACATCATGAGGAGTGTGGTGGCTCAGCCTAGCATGTGTAGGTGCATCTGTCAAAGGTAGACTGGCTGTCCCTTGTGAACAACCAGAATTGACCCAGACCTAGGGATAGTCTTAAGCCTGCATCAGATCCGCGTTGGTGCACTTGCACCACTCTGCTATGGTGGGTGGTCTGTGACTGGTATTATCACAACGTGCTGGATCATGCTGGTGGGTGGCTGCCAGTAGGTGGTGTTCATGCCCCCCCCCCCCCCAGTGGTGGCCTGGGTTGCTGCTGGAGGCTGCATACGGGTCTGCTCCCACTCGACTGTGCACATACTATGCGGACGCACGTGCGCACACCATCTGGTTGCGGGAACGGTTCCTCCCTCATCTTGAAGCCAGCTGCATTCACTGTCTGCTAAAAATGAAAGCAGTTTCCTTTTTCTGATTGCAGGCGAGCCTCAGACACGAGCCGTTTCTCGGTTCGTCTTCGGCCTCCCACCAGGTGCTGCTCGCCGCCCGTCTCTGGTGCCGTGCCAGGCAGGCGCCGGCGCTCTGCACAGTGGGCCGAGCGCCACTGCAGTGGCTTGAGCGGCAGTCTGGCGCCGTGGGCGGCATTGCCAACGTCCGTGGCCGACTGGCATCAACAGACGCATCCGCCAGGAGCGAATCTGGCGACCTGGGGCGAGTCATCTACGTGGGACCACTGTCCAGGATGATCAGGACAGTGAAGATCTTCTCTCTTTCTACCAGCATTCTCGGTCTGTGCTTTCAGCCGATGGTGCTGTTTTCAGCCAGCGAGACGGAGCTCTCGCTCAAGCTGGCCGTGGCCACTTTCCTCGGCCTTTTCATCTTTTGCACACCCCTAGCGCTGCACTTCGTCACGAAGAAGTACGTCACGCGGCTCCATTACAACGATCGCAGCAAGGCGTTCACCGCCGTGACACTGTCACTGCTGCTGAGGGAGAAGCGCACTGCGTTCACGCCGGCAGACGTCGACCATTCGGAGCTCGGTGGAGCGTTCGACACGATGAAGATCAAAGGCGTGCCGTTCTTCATCGATGGCAACATGGTGACGGACAGGCAGGCCTACGTCACTCTGATGAGCTACGACAAGCCCATGGACCTAAAAATCACACCGGCCGACGTCGAAGAAGCGCTCAAAGGCAAAACTAGGCCGTCGTGAGCAAGCGCCAGGCAAGCAACTGGCACGGCCGTCTGGTGCCGAGTGCTGGCACTGCTTCGCCCCAACGATGGCAGCTTTTAAGCAACTCGCCGTAGTCGCGAAAATGCTGTCTTGGGCGCCAGTCGTTATTTAAAGGAGTTTTACGAAGCAGCCCGCTATTAAAAAAAAAGATTTATTGATCTTAGAGGTACAGAGTCGTGCCTCAAATCAATCGGGAACATGCATTGCGCGACGACAAACGGATCGGACACAAAGGCAGCAAGTTCGCGAGTGGCTGCAACATCATAGCTCGTCCCGTGGCTCCTCCTGCGGCGACACGTTGTCCATTTGCTGAGGTTGGTCTGCGATGCCTGGCGCTTCCTCCACGCCTGCCGGCGGATGCCGTTTGGCAGCGCTACAAGAGCATACGATTAAGTGTGTAGCACATAGTTTTTCAACAGAGCACAGACGAATGCAGTCAATCTCGAAGGTTTACCCATTGACGAAGGCCATTCGGATTACAGTCACGGTCATCGCAGACCACTTCGGCAGTTCCATTGGCACCCTTCAGGTGTCGCGTCAACACCATAGGGCGATTCTCGTATCCCCCCCATTAAATTAAATACCTGCCTGGTTGCGTGCTCTGCACGTCCTAGACTGGGCAATTCTTTTTCAACAACACGACGATGCCATCTTCTGCCCACCAGTTCTAGTGCTTCTTTCAAGTAAATCTATGCTGCTGTTTTTACTCATCTATTTCAGCCATGCTTCAAAATTTTCTCGGTTGATCTTATTAAGGCTGCTGGCAAGCAAACAGTAAACTTGCCACGGAATGAGTAACAGTAAACTTGCCAGTGTAGTAACTGCTTTGTCGTCAAGTTCTATGAAGGTACAGATAGAGACAGATTAGCATAAATAGTTGTTGTAATTGACTTCTCACACCTAAAAGGTGGCCACACATTCTGTACAATCCTGACCACAGTCATAACAACTAGGGCCAGATGGAATCGTCGAGAAAAAGAAGCGTGATCTTTGCAAAAAAAAGTCCGAAATCTGCTCAATTAATTTAGAAATCTGCAAAACATCGATGCAAGGTTGTCACACGTGCTGTTTTTGGCCAAGAAGTAATTTTTTAATGGAAAATAGTCACTAAACATCAAGACTATTACAAGGCAAAAACACTTGATGCCAATTTGGCAGGCTGGAGATAAAAAAAGAAAATCCTAGCTGCTTAAACAGCCTCTTTTTGTATAGCGACAGAAGAGCTTTTACGGCTAACACCACCACTTGCAGTGGCAATAAAGGATCGCCCACCACAGGAATCGAACCCACGACCTCGGTCATGAAAGCAACTGCCTTACCTAGTGTGCCATTACGGCCTGAGCTCAACTGATCTGCCCTGTTTTACCAACTGAACTAGCTGATTGAACAGCCTCTTGTATAGACAGAAGAGTCTTCACGGCTAGCACCACCGCTTGCAGCTGTGATAAGGGATCGCCCTCCGAAGGATTCGAACCCACAACCGAGGTCGTGAAAAGCAACCGCCTTACCTGGTGAGCCAGTTTTATGCCTGCGATTCACAGTCCCTCTAGGCATTCGGCATTTTTCACTAGCCGAAATCAGATCATTTTTATTTTCTTTGCTTTTCTTAGTCTGAACAGAAAACTGCCACGGCTCAAGCACTGTCGGGTTGGCCATGCCAGCTTTTTTCCAGATTTGCCTCGGACAGCACGAAAAAGACCGACACAGGCGGTCTGCTAACACTTAATGCAAGCTAAATATTGACCCAGTACTTGCAGATCAAGCCCTTATATACCAGTATCGGCAATTGCATGAAGTCATACAGTAAGCAAACAATTTGAGTCGCCAGCAGGCTAGCCGGAGGCTGTATTTTCAGCAATGCAGTGCAACACTTCTTAGCATGCATGACTAGAGTCAGTTTGATTTGAAAGAAATTATCATAACTATTTACAAAAATGTAAAGTGCGTAAAAAGAGATTAAGTTCTACGAGGGAGCTACATCAAATGTATTATTATTATTAAAAATTTCGCACGGAAGTAGCTCTCAGCCAAGTTTACGACAGCCCTGACCTATGAGACCCTACAGGCACTAGAACCGTAAGGTAAATCAGCTTGGGGCTGAGCATGCCTTTCACAAAGTCTTCGGCGATTTTTTGAACCACGGTTACATTGCTCTTTCCAAGACACTCGAGCGTGCTCACCATGTGCGCAAGATCTCTAGTAGGAGATAGGGCAAACTTACCAAGCACCTAACATGAATTGAGCATTGCGTTAAATCGATCAAAATACCATTGAAGGTTTTTTACATGCAGATTGCTCCAGTCACTAACGTTGGCACAATACTGCACGGGTTCGGATAATCTATAGGTTGATGAACGATGAACACACGTTTGATGGAGTTTGGTTAGCGGCTTCAGCTACGATAGAAGTGTTTGAAGTGGAAATGTTGTGCCACCATCTAAACAGTGAGTGCAGTACGGGATGTGCAGAAGCCGGATCTGCTGTTTTTGCGCTGCAGCGGAGTTTGCTTTCACAAGATGTAACTCAACTTTAATAATTATTATTATTGTGATACCACGTTAGTAATATTAGAACTAAGTCTCTTTCTCCGAACTTGATATGAAGATAGATAGAAGAATAGATAGATAGAAGATAGATAGCATGCACAAGTGCAGCAGGCAAAAGCACCTAAAGGACAATTCACACAAACTGAGCAAAAGCTCGGGAGGGGAGGGGAAGGGTAAGTTCGTGGCTTCCTTTGAAATGTCAAGCAAGGGGTGTCGCGATCTCAGTTGGTGGCAAGTTGCAAGCCTTGGCAGCATACGAACCGAAAGCCATTCTCCAAAGGATTTGAGATTGGCTAGAGGCACAGCTAAACGACGAGAGTAAGACAAGCCAGTGGTAGGACTCAACTGTAGCCAATTATTGCTGTGCTAAGGATGCAAGGGGTTGTAGGTTTTTCAAAATTCCATTTCAGCCAAAAACTTTCAAGCCCGAAAGGAAAATCCGTAAGGATTGGGATCTTCTGCAGGAGTTTCTCACTGTGTGCATGATATAATCTGGAAGACTATTAGGTCATTTGCGGAACTTCACAAGAGTATGAACGCAAAATGGTGTAAGGGTCTGTTGATACATGTTATGATTCGAGAACTGCCAAATGTTAACAAGGTACCCGGTGGCTGCCGATGAAGGAGGAGGCATCGATGGGTGACATGTGACGGTACCTTGCTCAATCTACCGAGAAGATCAGGGCTGATAACAAGGCTATGTCCATCATCGTTCACCTGGCCTAGAGACAAGTATGCATAATAATACTAATAAAGACAGCAGATATGTGTACAATCTGAATGCTACATAAACCATAAGAATGTTTACAAAGCATGCAGGGGGGGGGCATTTCCCTTGACCATGGGCCTATTCAAGCGAGATGTATACGATGCAGGCCTGGATCACAGCAGAAATCCGAGCGAGCACTTATGCTGTCAGCATTCTGAGCAGTACTTACTTTTCCTCCATGAAAGCAACAATTTTGTCGAGAGTTCTTTCACTGAATTCTGATGCAAACTCGCCTTGCCTGCACGAAAAAGAATGCACAGCTAACTATACTAGCTCGCTAGGATCACAGCTAGCTGCTCAGAATCCCGTACATCAGGTGAGCATCCAGTGAAAAGATTTTACTCACGAGAAGTACTTAAGCGTGGGAAAGCCTCGGACATCGAATTCACCTGCCAGCTCTCGGTCGATGGTAGCATCGACAGCTGCTAAGGTGCCTTCAATCTGGAATGAGTGTTGACTCTTTCAGTGCCATGCCTGCGAGCCTTTGCACAACATGACACATCGGCAACCCTCCACGACTTCGTGTCATGGCAGCAGCAAGTGGCAGAAATGTGTTAGCCCAGGGCCAAAGCCGTGATGAACCCAGCGGGGGGGGGGGGGGGGGGGGGGGGGGGTCACAGCCAGACAATGAAACTTTGCACTTTAACTGGCCAGACAGAGCCTCAGGTTGTGCATTTCGCCACCCAAGCACCGGCACCAAGCACCGAGGGAAGAGCCGACTATCTCGGAGGTAGTCACTTTTCAAAGGTCACGTGGTGCAGCAAGCTCTGCAGCAGGACATGAACTACCCCATCAGGCCAAGCATCGTACCACCCGCTTTTCGTAATCCAACAGTCTAGAAATACCTCGTACAAACCTTAAATCCTTTGGAGACCGTGCATTTAGTTCGTATGCTCCCAAAGCCTGGAACACCATCCCGACCTGCATCAGAACATCCCCTGACCTGACCACATTTAAAAGGAACTTAAAAACACACCTATTTAGGACAGCATTTAGTGGGTCCCTGTGATTCGTCCTTCATGTGCTTATGCGTGCTGACACTGTGCATGCTGCGACTAACCACATTTGCATGCTGACCCTGTGCATGTCACCCCTAACCATATTATTCATTTTGTTTGTTTTTCAAGCATGATTTTACTTACCATTCAATTGCATTTCCCTTTGCAGCAAATGTAAAGCGCCTAGAAAGAGATTAAGTTCTCTGAGGGCGCTTTATCAAGTGCATTATTATTATTATTATTAACTCTGAAGTGTGAAGCGATTGACCAGGCCGCGGCCATCGATGCAGCAGCAGTCACATGCCAGGTCCTCAAGCAGTCATGCGCTACCGAAGATGCAGCAGCGGCAGCAATGCCTGGCCAGCTGAAGCTGGATAGGCAGCACTCGATTGGGTGGTATTTGACGGACCGGCGCTGTGGTGGACATGGCTGCTTTTGCATGATCGCCAAGTGAGACAAAAATCCACGCGAGACTACACTAGCGACTCAACAGAAGCCTACAGCCGGCGTCATGCAAAAAGACTTAAAAATATAATCCATTTGTATAGCGCCCCCTGAGAGAACTTGTCTCTATTCAGGCGCGTCACATGTCCCACCGGGCTCGAGATCACTACATCGGCCTTCAAATGCATCACGCTTCCTTTGCAGCAAATGTAAAGCGACTAGAAAGAGATTGAGTTCTACGAGAGTGCTTTATCGAGTGTGCTATTATTATTGTAATTATTCTTCACCATTACCTTAGTCGGGCCGAGCACATTAAACACTGGACCAAATCAGCGTGGTGACTGGAAGAGGGATCAAGCCGTATGCTAAAGCAAAAGCATGCCAGACTTCCACGTGACATTTCATGAGCTGGCCGGACATCTATCAGGGTTTTGCCACTTGAACCGCAGTCATGGACAGAGATGCACATGGCTGCTGCTCTGCTCTAGGTGAAAATGAAGCCGATAGAACTGGCCCATTCAAGCCTTTCACTCATCGGAGCAGAAGCCAGCACAGATGCCATAAAAATAGGCGAACCGTGATTTAGCAGATTTACTTACAGAAAACAGCCTATAGGCTTCTTACCAATCAACTCTGCCAACAGCAAAATGCCGAGCAAGCTGTAAAGGGAGATTAAACAAACTAATTGTTGGCTCTCTCTAAACCGCACGAGTATTAAATGAACAGTGAAGCACGAGCAGTCAACAGCCCATGCAATCAACAAATAAGATCGATTAAACTTATTTCAGGCTTTTTCAACCGAATTACTGACCGCACAGTATGTGCAAGTGCAAACAAGCTGAGGCCCGCAGCACATAACTGCGCACCCACCCAAGCGAACACAAGAGGGGGAGGGGAGTACAAACTGCTTTTGAAAGCAGTGTACAAAGTCATCGACTGCGTGAAAAAACCTAAAAATAAACATGCTGCGACTGTTAGAGCAGCAATCTGCCGCCCATAATCTAGGCTGCGACACAGAGGCATGAAAGGGCACATTGGCGCCGATGCACGGTCCAAGCCTTAGCCACCTGTAAAACACAGCAGCTGCTGGGTCATGGATTTCAGTAACTTACATTTCGATTTTTCAAATCAGCTGCAGCCGAGGCGTAGGCAGCTTTCATACTCTTGCAATGGCCGCACCCTACGACAGATGCAAATCGTTAGGCACAAAAACGGCTAGAACAAAGCCGTCGGCTCCCAGACCGGAAAACGAGGAAAAGACCGGGACCACGGCACTTACACGGAGCATAGAACATCACAAGGACCGACGGATTGCTGGCCACAAAGTCCTTGAAGTTGGCGTTACCAAGTCTCACCACGGCTTCAGCGCCCACCACGCCATCCCACAGGTCTCCCACAGCTGGCGGAGTGGGCGCTTTCGGATTTGCAGGGTCCATCATGAAACCGACGAAGTCTTCCTCCTGACAGACGCAAGTGGGCGCATGCGAGGAACGCTTTGAGGCAAGCTATACGGCGGCTACAGCTACTTGGTAACTGCAGGCAGCTCGGCAGCCAAACGAACCTCCCTGCCTAGGGCGTAGCTCTGCGGATTCTTGCCATAGGCAAAGTATTTGAATGTAGGATAGCCTTTGACGTCATACTCGGCGCACACGGCAGTATTCACAGTGCAGTCCACGGCTGCAAATGCAACCTGTAATAGAAAAAAATTGGTGGCAAAGCCATGAGCACTTCAACCAGTCCAGCTTCATAGCCACGGCAGAAGAGCAAGCAATTCTTGTGGGGGGGGGGAGCATCTGCTCCACAGCAGCAGCCAAAATCGAAAAGCTCTTAGGCAAATTACAAGCGATGCTAGACAGCAGCTGGGGTAGACAACGTGGTGCAGGCAGCGTGTGCTAGTGCTCAGTAATGACATAGGAGACGCCAGAGCAAAAATAAAAACACAGATAGAGACGCCCCATTATTATCGACCGAAGGCAGGCTCGAGCACTTGGCCAATCGTTTGCCAAACATAGGGCTAATTAACTCGGCCGAATACACTGGGTAGCAAATTCACTGGACAGGCGTTCTCGGCGTGCACGAAAATTTCAACGATCGAAGTGCTAGATAGAAGGATTACCTGTCAACTCAAGCAGCCACTGACCTGCAGCAGATACGTGGCCAACCCTATGGCAATGAACACGATGAAAACACACGAACGTACCCACTCGGCCAGAACGCAATTCGGTTGGTACATCTAAGCAGACACATACAGCACCAAGGCTTCAAAGCCCTGAGCTGAATACCGTGGCACAGCAGTCTCTACAGCTACATCGATCGGCCGCTGTATGGGGGGAGAATGAGGGGAGGTTGTGGCATCGTGAGCCATTAGATTTTGCCTGTACATGGCCTTCGGTCAATCTGTGCTTTGAAATGCAAAAAAAGAAACGCATTACAATTTACCGAAATCGATTCTATATTTTATGGAAAGCAGGTGAGGTATGCATCGAAGCAATGAGGTTGATTGAGATGAAATGCAGTTTACACACGAATGTGAGCACAATAATGCCAGGGAAAGAAAACGGCATCACAGATATTTCCATATAAATGTAAAGGTAGGTTCATCTAGAAAGCCAAGGCTAGGCTGTAAGAGAAAATGATAGCATGGTCAAGTCAGAACTAGCTGAGGGATTAGAACACTACACCTGCTGTATTTCCAATCGCTGGATATCAAAATGGCATTGTAGCACATCCGGAACTTCGACCACTTGTCTGAGCAGTGATGCGCTTTATCCTTCACACCTTGGCATACTTGATCACCCAGGGAATATAGTCACCATGTACTCTCAGAATAGATGCTCCTTACGAACTTTCACTTAACTAGAGGTTAGCTTAACTTGAAGTTAACTTAACTACACGGCCACGTAAATGTTCAAGCAGCAGTACAAAACTGATTCTAAAAGACAAAACCAATGTTGGCTGGCAATTTGAGACAATGGTCAAAAGCTTGAATAAAGGCACTTGCTCTACTAACTAAATTACCTCAAATCCATAGTTGGAGTAAATGTCCATAATAGACAACGTTCTTAACACACACACAAACTTTCCAGTGATCCTAATGGTTATCAGAGTGGTTCTCCTAACCCTTTGCAGATAAGATAGAACCGATTGGGGACTCTATCCCTCTCACTGCCGTCCCTGACGTTCTGAAACCCAACAGCATCTCCTTTCTTCATCTCTCTGCTTCATGCCTGTCTGTGAGGGAACATGACTCTGCGGCCTTCGAGCACTGGGCGGAGGACCCTACGAAGACTCAGATTGCCTAAGCAGCCGCAGGCCAACGAGTGGTGGAGGGCGGACGATGACTCGGCAGTCCTGCTCAAATCCATGGATTGACAGCATCTGCGGGACATCCATCTACCGCAAACTGCCTTCAGCTGTCTGGCAGGTTCTGAATGAAAAGTGGCTCAACAGTGCGAAAAAAAACGCATGCGTGGAATATAAGGGCTGCCGAAGGAGTACGAGGAAGGGAGGCCCAGATCCCTCGACGCCGTCTAGTGTGTACAGACTGGGCTTGGCCGGCGTGGTTTGGAGAATAAAGTGTTAGGTGTTGGAGCCAGCAGACTTATTGCTTGGCAGTGCTACCCAGCCCGACGACAGGTCGTGCGGAGGGCTGTGCACACTGCCTCTGTTAATCTCATCGCTAAATGTCTCGTGCTAAAAAAAGCCACAAGCCATCTCGATCATGTCTCAACTATTCTCTTCTCGAGGAACTTAGATCTGTTGCTGCCCACCATAAAAAATATTGTAAATATGTCAGTGTTTACAAGTGAAGTCCCGGACCACCTGGAAACAACCATTGTCGGGCCATAATTAAAAAGCCGACCATAGATCACGACAACCTTAGTAACATTAGTCCCGGCTTCTTTCTGCCATGCTAATCAAAGACCGAGCTTCAACTAGTGGTGGCCAAGCAGCTTCCTAAGACCTTGCATGCAAGTTTCAATTGGGCTCAAGGGCTAACAATCCCGTGGAACTGCACTGTTTTGGGTTGACAAAGACCTTATTGACAACGCTGATCGGAGGGTGGAGCCTCTTTGCTGTTACTCCTGGATCTACCAGCAGCATTAGATGCAGTTGACTACTTCCAGATTCTTCTGGAGCTTCTCTGCACAGGCCTAGGCATCACTGGGCATCACAGTGCTGATCTGGGCTAATCCTACTGCAGTAACAGATCTAAGGACTTTAGATGTAAATGACAACTTCGGGTAGCCCCTTAAATATGGGGTACGTCAGGGTCAAGTCCTTGGACCTTTGCTTTTCAGTATCTACTCTCGCTCTGGTAATGTCCTTGCCAAACAATATTGCCTTTCATTCTTACATTGATGACACTCAGGCCGACCGATCCGTGGACCCTTTCCAGCAGTGCACCACTTCCGACACACTTAATTCACTCGAAGCCTGCATCGACGAGATTCCGCACTCGAATCGCAACAAATTCGTCGAAGCCTAATGACGACAAGACCAACCGAACATGCAAGAGAGTAAATCTAGTGTCACCCTCAAGTTGAAAGACCTTACTGGCAAGATTGGTTCATCTGGTCCCCCACTCCAGTGACATCTGCTCATAGCCTAGGCATAGTATTCCAAGTCGATTTACAATTTGATAAGTATGTTCCCATCATATCTAAGCATCGAATCAACATCAAAATACCCTCTCCCACATACATACAGGTCGCTTTGCTCTCGCTTCCTTCTATTCGACATCGTTGCTCTTCCAGTCATCATGCTCTCGCACCATCTACTCCTCGGCTTTCACTTGTCTCATCGCTTTAGGCTTATCCATGTATAGGCTTTTTATGATTATGCCTTTATTTTGTATGCACCGGAAGCATAAAACTGGCTTCCATGCTTCAGTTGCCATCTGATATGACTTGGCACTATTCAACTTCGCGTGATTCAGTGCACACTACTCACCACGGTTCCAACTGACCGACGGCCCTGAGCGTCTACTGGTTGCATGCTTTCGCATGCTCCACTATGCAATGATGCTCCTGTGCTTTTTGCTTGCTCGTCAAAGCAAGCTTACCTGGAAAGACATTTAGTTCTCTCAGGGTGCTGCACAAATGACCTATTACTATTATTGTTATCTTTAATTAGACCCACCGAGGAAATACGGGATCGTTTCGAACGTTGGTTGCGACGTCGAAGTGCCCAACGTGTAGGGGCATGACAGAAGTGCACGTTAGCGGCTCTGAGGTGGGTGCCATACGCCAGCTGCCGAAACATTACTCGGGCATCTTACACCCAGCTGCTAGCATGGTCTGGAAAAGGCAATAATTTCGAGGTTTCGCATGAAATTGCCAATGACTTAAAAATGATTCGTTTTGATTTCGCGAGTAAACGAGCTCAAAAATCAATCTATGCACAGCCATTTTTTTACGGTCTTCAAGTAGCCGAGATAATGCAAGGAACATATAGCCTTTGCTATTATTGCTCAAATCTGGAGCTGGTATTTGGATTTTAAAATCACGGCAGCATACATTTGCTTAAAGCTATGTTTCTTTTTACTGCTGCAGTCATGCAGCGATTGTTCATTCAAGTTTCCATACTGGTGCACCAATAGCAATCAAGTTTTTGTACTACCCTAAAGTAATTGAATCTCTTACTATGAGCAGTATTAATATATTGCAAAGGAAGCATGCCAACTGATTGGTAATAGCATACACAAATTAAGCATGCATAAGCACACGATAGGCAATTTACTAGGACAGAAGAAATGCTATGAGGAACAGGTGGCTGTTTAGCTTCTTTTTAAATGTCATCAAGGCGGAGGGAAGTCGAGATGTCAGTCGGTGAGCTCCAGGCTCGGGGAGCAATAGAAACTGAAGACACGGTGTGCAAAGGACTGGATGCACAGCTGGACGACTGAGTCAGAGGAGGAGAGGTTGGTCGACAGGATTAGAGCCTCAGTAGGGAAATATTTCAGCAATATAAGCCGGAGCAGGAGAATGAAAGAACCTAAACGTGTATGCCACAAGCTCAAATTCTTCCAGTTACCGGCAAATGGCACCATCATTGAAACCTTGCAATGACATACGTTTGCATGTTTCTTTCCCCTTACACGCTAGTGAGCACCGGCACGTAAACCCCTCTTTTAAAGGATCCCCGATTTCCTTGATGCTGTTTAATTTAGGGTTTAGGCCACGTTAAGGGCAGAGTGCCTCGTTTTCAGGTTATTCTCGTTTTCAGGTTATTTTTTCATCAGCTCATATCACAGATTGCCGGTTTACTTTAGTTGTGGCTTCAGAACTAGTTCTAATATGCATTTGCATGTGTTAAAAGGTCGTGCTACCTCTAGTACTGAGAAAGGCAGCAGGAAATGAAAATTCAGTAGCTGCGGCACGACATTACGAACGTGATGCATGCAACAGCGTGGCCAAGCAACGGAGGGGCATGGTTCTAATGATGATTACTCTCACGGAACTCAAGAGCATACTTATCTTTCTGTATGCATCGGGTCGGTCGGAGATTAGGCACACTGTGAAACCATATATATTAATACCTGCAGGGTACTAATACAAATTGTTCTGATATTTCGTATTAAAACACGTTGCAAAGCAGGAGCCTATGAAACTCTTCTTCACAACCCTGGCCTGTACAGCCAGAGCTCTGAAAGTTGCAGTGCGCCTGAGTTTGTGTGTGCACATGTACTTGTGTGCATGCAGAGGTGTGTGTGTGTGTGTGTGCGCGCGCGCGCGGAAATGCATATGGTCTGGGTGCTTATACATCTCGAGCCCAGTGCAAGCATGACTATATCTATTCTGTTAGCAGTTTCCACTAAGCAGTGAAGATTCGGTTGGAGTGCTGTTGGCCAATTATCGACTGACTATTGTCATGAACCTGTTGTCTTGTATTGTGCCACAGGACACATTAGGCCACTGGATAAATGGATAGAAACGTCTTAAATCTGCCGGTCTAAGATTAAAATCAATCAGCTCGGCAGATAAAAGTACACACTGAGTTTTGATTCTGTTCCCGAAACCAACTTTACATATGCTGCAAAGGAAGCATGGTCGAATGTTTAGTATTACCAAGGCCGACAACAGATGTACGGGCAACATCGGGCAGCAAACGCACAGAAAAAAGGACCACATGCCGACGAATGGCGGCGGCAGCAGCAGCGGTTCGCACCGAAATGCTCATGACAGCACGAACTGATGCCATCCATAAGCTTCGCCGGCAGTGGTGGTTTATAAGGCAGAAAGCATGCTAAAAACAAACGCGCGCAAACACAAATACACAGGCACACTCATACAACCTTTGTATCATCCTTGAACCTGGCAGCAGCCTTGGTGTAGTGCGGTTTGGCGTTCTTGCAGTGACCACACCCTACAATTAATTTTCCTTTAGGCTTTCGGCACGACAGAACCGTTAAATGTAGAAGCACCACACATGTAGGATAAAAGGAAAAGGACTCACACAGATGGTGCAACAAAGAAAGAGACAACGAGAGACATGGGCTGAGACAGACACGACAGGTAAGAAGCAGCAGGATTCACCCAAAATCGCCACTCTGTTAGCATATAACATGCAGTAAGAAAGAAAAGAAAATACTAGCTTATTCAACAGCCTCCTTTTGTATAGCGACAGAAGAGCCTTAGCGGCTATCCCCACCACTTGCAGTGGCAATAGAGGATCGCCCACTGCAGGATTCGAAGCAACCGCCTACCTAGTGTGCCGCCGCAGCTCACAATCAGAACAGGAAGAATGAATTCAACAGACAATACAGCTTATACAAATGGTTTATCTGGCCCTTAATTAAAAACAGCTGGATCTGGGTTTCTGAGGATGCTGGCAAAGCAGCTCCCTAATTAGTTAGTGTTTTAAGGAAGCTCTCAAACTTTGAAGCTTCCTCAAATGGGATGTCTGCTTGAACGAAACCTTCAACCAGATCCAGAACAATAAGGTCATGAATGCCGGATGCTGTCGATTTAGTAGTCGCGATCTGCTATTGTTAACTGCTACGCAGGAACATTATCGATATCAAATAAAATACAATTCATTCGTATAGCACCCTAAGAGAAGTGAATACGAGTGGAAAACTGAACAATAATGAACCCTTGATTCACATGCCTCATTACGTTTTCTTGGCATTTTAACTTGAGCAACAATTCTTTAAAGTTGCGTGCTCCAGGGCAGTCAGCCACCGGGTATAGTAAAAAAATGATCAAACAACTTGCAAAACATTATTCTAGAAACAGGCTCGATGTGTGACGGAAACTCGGCATATATAGGCTGCTAATTACACTGCTGACACATGCTTTCTTATAATAATAATACACTCGATAAAGCGCCCTCAGAGAAGTCAATCTCTTTCTAGGCTTTTCACATCTGCCGATGGTAGAGCTGTGAGACTTTTTAAACTTGTAATAATAATAATAATAATAACATACATTTGTTATAGCTCCCTCAAAGAAGTCGATCTCTTTCTAGGCACTTTACATTTGTTAAAAAGGAAGCATAGTCGAATGGTTAGTGGTAGCATGCTCAATGACAACAAGAGCCAAGGCAGGACGTTTGAATAGAAAACGCTTTGCTACCACATATCCACTAGATGTTATGCCGGATGTTCTAATATATAATTACAATTCATTTGTATAGCGCCCCAAGAGAACTACATCTCTATTCAGGCGCTTCACATGTGCCTCAGGGCTCGAGCCCACGATCTCGGCCAGACCTTAGTCGGGGCGAGCACCTTAACCGCTGGACCATTCTAACACACAGGCAGGCTCTTACTTATGTACCGATCGCAGACACAAAAGTCCAAATTCAACCTAAGGTTCGTACCACTGTGTGGAGTAGGACAGCAAATGGCAGCCTACAGACTAAGCCTTTTCAAGATTCTGACTGAGGTCAGTCGAAAAAAAAGATGCAAATTCGGCTTACGGCGCAGAAAATCCATGCTCCGAGTCAAAATCAACAAAGAGCACGGATTTCTTCAAGAGCGGACTCTGTCTGGCCCGGCTCACGGGAGAACGGCATAAGACCATTCACCATCAACTGCACCAACTATGGCCACCCAACCGGCTGGCATTTGAGAAGTTGGTTATTCAGCAAGAAAGGGTCAAAGACACACAACTACTAATGGCCGGCTGGCATCTCGTCATCATTCTCGGTCGAAGCAAGTGAAATATTTCCAGCATGGACATTGAATGGATCGACACGATAAGCAGGAATGGACGGCGCATATAGGTATCATAGGCCAGTGTCATACAAGCACACGCTCACGATGCTTGTGAATAGTGGGATCCCAAGCCACACTGCGCTCCCGTGCGCTTGCACAGTGGTCCCGCCGGTGCTTTACCAGCACCGAGAGGACACGTGAAGAGGACACGTACATGGGGCATAGAACATCACCAGCGCATGCTTCTTCTTCTTGAGCGCTGCTTTGAACGTATCGTCCGTTAAGTGAAGAACGTCGCTCTCAACCTCCTCCCATGCAGGCTCCGGCGGAGGTGGAGGCGGTGGAGCCTTGGGACTGAAACATTCATTTGCACTCCGACAAGCTGGCCAAGAACGTAGCGGGCAGCTCGAAAGATGCACACGGATTGTCAGCTGCAAGAACTCACTCTTTCATGAATCTGACAATTTGGTCTGCCGTTCGTTCGTTCATCTCGAATTCATAGCTGCCGTTCCTACAACGAGCGCCGAGGACGCGCTAAGCGCGATACGCAGGAGTCGCCTGTTCGGCACACAAGCTTCCCCAAAAGCGCAGCGACATTCCGAGGATCCGGGCTGCCTAACACTGTACCATCACCAAGTAGCAAATTGGGCGCGTGCGTGTGCTCGTGCGGGTTAGTCATTGGAAAAAAATAAATTAAGGCGCAACACAGCCGTACGGGCCTGCTGAACCACTGGACATGATGGGGGGGGGAGGAAGAGGAGGAGGAGGAGGAGGAGGAGGAGGAGGAGGAGGAGGAGGAGGAGAAAGAGGCTGGTTGGCACACCTGCCCCCAGAGGCTAGACCCCTCTTGGCCACCCGCCAGTACAGCAGATGCCTGCTAATTCGGTGCAGCGCCGAACTGCTCGCAGGAGCAGGCGCAGGCCAAAAGCTCCGGACAGAAGCTGCAGATGCGAGATCAAAATCCAAGGTCAAAGTGTTGCAAAAAAACGTTACCAGCAGAGCTAAGCTGACCGAAAATTGAAAAGACTGCAGCTGCACATTTTTGCAGCCGTGTTATTTGAACAGAGCAGACCTGACGGCCGACCAAGCACGTGTACAAGAGCACCGAGGGGGGGGGGAATGCCAGCGTACAGCGGACCGGCATCAGCTCGGCATGAGCCGAGCAGCTGCAATGCCATCTCCAGCACTCGGCTCAGCACACGAGCCGGCCGAGAGACGAGAGCACGGCCGCGCTCTGCTTCCGAAGCGCTGACCTCGTGAGCGAAGAGCTCGCGGTCGGTCCTCCTAAACAGCCATGCAAGCGAGCGAGCAAGCAGGCCCAGCTCACCTGAAGTATTTGACAGTGGGAAAGCCCTGGATGGCAAACTTTTGAGTGAGCTCCTTCTCTTTCGTAGCATCCACAGCTGCTATTACGGCATCCACCTAAACGAAAAGCAGACTGTGCTACTCATGCATGCCCAGGCATGCCCGGCCCGGCAGCAGCCACATCAGACACTTCTACCAGGGCAGACGCAGCAGTGGCAACGATGAATCTTAGCCAACGGCTCGTCCACATACATGTTCTTTCAGCGAGCCACTCTGAAGGGGCTTCTTGCAGCACGATCACATCGGTATCGACAATGGGTCGAGACGAAAGGACTCCTGCTGCGGTCCGGGTCGCCCCTCCTCTTAGCCCAGGGGCACCGAGGGTGCTCACGCTGCATGACCCAGCTCATGGGTGCGAGTCATGCAGCAGGCAATCACTTATCGCCAACCACAAGCGAAGGCAATAGCCGCTGAGGGTCTGCGGATACCGTGGAAACGAGGCTTCTAAATCGGTGGACGTTTCCTTTAGGAGCGCTTAGGTTTCTTATGAAACGTCAGCTACTCTCCTGTTGCCGACTATGGAATCCTTTCCAGCTGTCCAGAGCTGATTCTTCCATGCTAATCACCAGCTAAATTGCTCTCCTGAACCTGCTATGCTTCCTACTTTCTCTTTGTTGCATGAGATGAAGTCAATTGGCAACCGAATGTGTACCGAAAGCTGCTTAGGCTGTGAGTGCTCCGTACAAAACCCTTCGTAATACCCACACAGTCTTAGTGGCTTTGAGGAGTTACAGATAAAGATACATTAGGTGACAAGACACTATTGAGGAATTTTACCGATTATGTCAGTCGGAGTACAGCTAGATACCGTTTTGTAGCGGCGACGCACTCGATGCATGCTTGTCACAACATCGAAGCAGCTTCAGCGCAGCGCCTCGCAGCAGCTGTCGAGGTAGCTCTGCATCATGCCAGCCAGCATGTGATGTGATGTCAGCGTCACTGCAGCAATGGAGCTGCCGCAGCGGCACTACGCACCCCCTCACGCTTGAGCTGTGCAGCAGCTTCTTCATACTCAGGCTTCATTTTCTTGCAGTGTCCACACCCTTGAAAGAAATACTCATGTCTGTGAATGATGTGAAGCAGCAGAACAAGATTTTGATCAGGTCACTGCAAGGAATCGACTTGATACGAAACAAAAAGGCAATTATGCTGCTAAAGCAACATCATGCAACGATTGCTGTCAAGTAAAGAATTACAGGAGGATTTATACAGTTACAAAAAGAGTACCCACGCCTCAAGTCTTGCTATAAGGACAAACCTAGTGCCACTGACAAACTGATAGGCCAACCTCTCAAAACAGGCTCGGCCAGCAGATTTCCCATAGCACGTGTGTAGAATATGGCAGTCACATTACACCAAAGTGACCGTATGGTAGATTCATCATGACAGATAGAAACGAGTGTGTTGCTGTAACTCTCAACTCTGATTTCAGAGATCGTGGATTCAATTACCCACGACGACATGACATCTGCTTGGTGAACGTGAGTAAACTGTCAATAGTTGCTGCACCAAGCACGACCAATAAGCCTGCTGAGGCTACACAACATTCATTCTCTGAGATATTGACTGCCTACGAGCTGTGCAGGCTTAAGAAGTCATAGCCAAACACTGCCGATGGAGGGCAGTCGCAGCTCAATTAATGTCTCTACATAGCACACGACAAGAGACAGGAAAAAAAAGGTCGACAGAGTATGATTCCAGATACATGCACGACTTACAGGGTGCGTAAAACATCACGAGCACGGCTGGCGAGGCAGAGACAATCAGGTCAAATGTGTCTGCCGACAAATGAACGACGTCAGTGACTTTGTCGGACCACGCCTCCTCGGCCGCTTCTTCTTTCGCATCAGTGGGGCTGTAGCAGAGGACGCATGGCACTTGGCCTGACTGCATAGGAAACTGGCATGCGCTCAACCAAGGATGCCAAGTTTGCAAATTGATAACCCAACAGACAGAGAATGGGGCGGCGGCAGAGCCTGGGCAATGGTGCAGTGGCAGCACAGTCCGGCTGCATTGACTTTTAATCTGTGCTAGTGTCATGCTATCAGCAAGGTAACGATATTATGTCACGACGGCATTAGCGAAATCGAAGTGCCATCGAAAGCAAACAGCATGCAAGGCTTGATATGCTTGAGATGAATGCCACTCTTTTGGTTTTACAGCACGGCAGCTCTATTTACTAAGACAGGGCCAGAGCAAGGATGGAGACATACACACCTGGCAAAGTAAAACTTAATCGCCAGCCATCTCTCTCACAAAATTTAAACAAACCATATTAAGTAAAGGTTAGCTCATTTGGCAACATCATTTATATAGGCGGCAAAAGAGCCTTTGCGGCTATCATCACTGCTAGCAGTGGGCAATAAAGGATTGCCCAGTGAAGGACTTACAAACGTAACACCTGGATCGTGAAGGGCATGCGCCTTACGGTGGAGAGCGAAAGAGCACCAGTTGAAGGCAAGAAACTACTACTAATCAAGTGCAGCAGCTAAGACTATGCCAGCAGAAAACGCCACGAGTTCACATTGGCAACAGGAATAGCCATACGTGAACCAAGAAGCCAGATTGCTCTCAAGCCCAAAGCAAGTAAGCTATCTGTTTAGACTTTACTGCTTTTCGGGATGGATGCAGGAACTGCTTCCTCGTTGGTCACCTGGGAGGCAAAGCAATTCTATTAATTGACCCGACAGTTTCCATTGCCCAAAGGACTGTCGAGACACACTTCCAACAAAGGAGTCTGCCACGTCCTGCTACATGACGAGTGAATATCTCTCAGTTCACCCACAGCAATAATCACCTGTAGGCCAATGACAGAAGCTTTCCGGATAAGGGAGCTTGGGAAGTGTGGGGCTTCTAATAAATCGCCGGTAAGCCTCCTCGTGCAGAACGAATCTGCAGGTCCCCCAACCAACAGTGACAAGCGCTACACCAGCCTTTGCCACGCGGACACAGCTCAACCATTCCAACTTCATACTCATGAACTGCAGTAAATTAGAGTATTTCCGCATGCAGATTCGACTAGACTCACAGATGATGAATAGGCAACAATGTAGGCTTAACCAACATCTCCTGGAAAGACCAGCTGCAGCATTTTCGTTGCTACATCAAGCTCTACCATCTATGTACTTGTGCGCATGCATGCACACGCGCGCGCACACACACACACACACACACACACACACACACACACACACACACACACACACACACACACACACACACACACACACACACACACACACACTAACACTCCCTCTCTGCCACACTCAAAACCCACCTAGGGAACCACCTAAAAATGTGGCACATAATCAATGCTTACATGAATCTTGCTGTGTATGCACCCATCGTTTTCTAACAGGCGATTTGCTCCAAGACGTATTGCATAATCCCCAATAATATGATCCTAGTAGTTCAATGATGTTTGTCGACGACGGGTGTGTCGATAAAGAAGCTCCATTCGACCCTGCCCCCAGGAAGCACGGCGGCAGCAGCCAAAGAAATCGATCGGGCGACCGCTGCCTCTTGCAGTCGCACTGCATGCCAGCAGGAGCATGCACAGCACGCACGTTTGGTAAAAATGCGGTGCTGCGGAGACACCGGGCAGCACTCACGGGCAGAAGGGCAATAGAGACCGCCAGGCAGCAGAGGCGGCGGTGCCATGCCCTCGAGTGCTATGCCACCGTTCTGCCTCCCTTCCCAGCCACAGCATAAAGCTGCTTTTTATTCTCCAGTCGAGACTGCACAAACCTCGCACGAGTGTACGTGCCCAATTATCATTTCGATGCAAGCTTCGTTTCATCTATGAGTATTGGCGATCTACTACTGTTGGCCTGGCATTACCATCACGTGATTCCGACCCCAGCCGCCGTTCTGCCCCACCCCCCTGGTCAACAGACACTTTTCATGCCAGCACGTGACCGTATTTTTGCCGCAAATTTCCACTTCTTGCTTGTGCGGTGGCCTGTACTCACGCCATCCACTCTCTCTCTCTCTCTCTCTCTCTCTCTCTCTCTCTCTCTCTCTCTCTCTCTCTCTCTCTCCTCTCTCTTCATGCAATGTGCTCAAGAGCAGCACGCCCTGAGGCTACCCTACAGTATGACCGCACACGGCACTGAAAATGCACCTGCCTAAAAATGCAGCTGCCGTCCCATCCAGAACATCGTTCACCGTTCTCTTCATCATGAAGCTTCGCATAGTGTGAGAGAGCCCCCACACTACTACGCTCGAGTGTGACTTAATCGCTGTCCTCCATTGACAGCTCACTGAGGTGGGCACGCCCACTCTCGGACTAATGACTGGCTGACTCCAGATTGCAGCAGCATTCTCTAGGGCACGTGCATCTCGGCGCTTTTATCGAGCTCATGTTTACTGACTATACGTTCGTTGCTCAGCCGGTGCGATCAGACTCAACTGATCGCGACACCGGGTGAATTGGAAATGGCAGGATGGCCAAGAAGAACGGTGCTATGGAGGAGCATGTGAGTTAATTGGAAAGGAACAGAGTCGGCCAGTTGCGCGAGGACATCGACACGCCCATCTGGGCAGGCAACACCAGAGCATGTACACACTCCGAGTGAAAGCTAGATCAATATGGCAGCAACTCGAGCAGTGCGGCAAGTGCTGGCAATAATGCATGGACATGCAGAAGCGACTCAGGAGAGGCTCAAGCCACACCCCCCCCCCCGAAGCCTACAGAGCCACAACGCATGCCTGCCAGCAGTGCTACCCGGGCAAACCCACTTGAGTATCAAGCATATGGCTCAACCAAGGTCAAGTTTTTAAGCCCATTCGAGAAATTCGGCATGTGCCCACGCACTCAAATTGCGGGACACAAGCATACGAAACTTGCAGAAATGCGGGAAATTCTATAACTGAACAACACATATTTGTTAACCTACATGCCAGTTAGGATGAGACATTTTGGCAGTGGGCTTTGGAGCCTAGCCATCTTCTGCAGACATAGCAATGCTGCTTGAGAATAACGGTGACAGCTTTACTCTAATGCCAACAAGACCATGGCCGATGTGTTTGCTGTCCATCAGGTGCAAATACAAAGCCTGGGTATCAGATAGGTGTGTGGGTAATGCAATCACAGGGTAGCTTCTATAAAGAGAGGGGAGAGACACAAAGCTACAATTACAGAGATTCGCATGCAATACTATCGTGGAAGCCACAGGCACCTAGAAGTAGGCTATGCATGGCACTGAACCCTAGTGGTGAGCTGAATGCATTCAACCATAGAGAATCCACATCGAACGAAGTTGAATACACTCACTTGGCAAGCCACTTGATAATGCCGTCTTTTGACAAATCACCACCATATTTGAACTTCGGTTGGCCTTTGCTGCAATAAGCAACCAGTGACGACGCAATAGCTGCTGCCCGGTTCATGCTAATGCTAACTGCAGACAGGTGCAGAGGCAGAAGCTTAGCACACAAGACAGGCAGGTACAAAAAACAAGGGCACTTGGCTAAGCACGCTTCAAACTAAACAAGCAGAAACAAGCAAAGGATCCAAACGTTGGCATATTTATCTAAACAGAAGCAACAATACAAGCAAAAAACGTAAGTAGTGGCAAATTATAGGAAAGCAAAACAAAACAAAAAACACAATGCCAAATAGCAAAAACCGTAGCCAGCTGCCGAATACCGCAATTTCCATGGCTGTACCTAGCATGAACACGACAGTTGTCAGCACAGGAAAGAAATTTGAAACATGCGCAAGGTGGTGGGCTGCATGCAGCAGATGCTTGGAAGTGTGCACCGCACGCACGTGCGCGTGCACACACACACACACACACACACACAGAGGCACACACACACAGAGGCACACACACACAGAGGCACACACACACAGAGGCACACACACACACAGAGGCACACACACACAGAGGCACACACACACAGAGGCACACACACACAGAGGCACACACACACACAGAGGCACACACACACACACAGAGGCACACACACACACACAGAGGCACACACACACAGAGGCACACACACACAGAGGCACACACACACACAGAGGCACACACACACACAGAGGCACACACACACACACACACACACACACACACAAACAGACACTCATTCACGTGCATGCACTTGAGCATGCTAATAAACATGACAAGCACACAAATTCACATACAGTTGGCTTACACCAGTGAGCAAATAACTAAAAGAGTGGGCATCTCCTCACGGAACAAGCATCAGCAAAGTAAAAATGAAACACTTAAGAAAGGCCACAGCCTTGATTCTGGGCTCTTCTGCAGTGAAAAGTTCTTTCGAAATGGCATGCACTTGCAGCCTGCATTCGATACTTTCCCATGCAGTTGCCGACGTCGGCGAAGCAGAATTTTGAAGACTCACGAGCTAGATGACCTGCCTTTTTTTCACAGCTGTTCATATATCTATATAGGAAGCAACAAGTCATCCTTGCATTTAGGCAAGTAAATAATTTACACCAATGCCACTGCACAACAGGAGAACCCGTCGATCGATGAATAAATTGATCCATAAAATCGTTGAGTCTGAGTGACTACCGTTGCTCTTGCAGCTAGTTGTAAATCACTTGGACAGAGATTCGGTTTTTTGGGGCGTCATAAGAACATCTATAATTATATCACTATTATCAGGAGATAAGTCAAGCGCAAGCAGAGTGCAGCAGATGTTTGCCATCTGGCTACAACACCCGGCACAACTCGAGCAGCAGGACAACATTCGACTCGATGCTGTCACGTGTCTCGTAGCCAATGCCTCATAGACCACGATTGTCTTTAGGCAGTGGATTCAGCACATAGTAAAAAGTCTGCCGACCAGACAGCCGTTTTCGTTACTACATCCACAGGAACGGCAGCCAAAGCTATTATGAGTAAACTGCATGCTCCTTGCTACTAAGGCAGCAGGCTCAGAAGCTTTGGGCACCAGGCCTAGAAGAGAAGCTAATCACACGTGCAGACGAACATTGCCGAAATAAAACTATGCAACGGCATGCTTACTCGAAGTAGATTAGCGTTGGAAAGCCAGTTATATTGAGAGCACCACGGAGAGGCTGCAAGTGAGGCTTGTCCACATCGATGCCGACGAGGGCCTGCAAATACATCAAGACTTAGACACTTGGCAGCATGTCTAACGATAACAACCCATGACATGCACTGTTCCTATTTTGTCGGCACCGTGGGTTCAGTTCGAAACATAGTGACAAGTGAGCAGAAAACAAGCAAGTAAAGATAAAACACACTTCAAGCTCAAGTATTGCATAAGCTCTACTTTGCCGCTGACCCGCAAGGCCCGTCACGGTTTGGCTCCTTCGTACCTAGCTGAACTGCTGCACTAGTTTCAGCCTCTTCGCGCTCTCAGGTCCTGTGTGGACAATAAATTAGCTGTTCCATTCCTCCGCTTAAAGACCGTTGGTGACAGAAGCTTTAGCTCTGCAGGTCCTGGACTGTGGAACTGGTTTCGACAATGCATATGCAACGACAACTACTCTCTTGCTGCGACTATGGCTCATCCTTTTCAGCGGTCCTGAGCTGCTACTTCCATGCTACTCACTACCTCAACTGCTCTCCTGACTCTGCTGTGCTTCCCACTTTCTCTGTGTTGCATGAGATGAAGTCTATTGGCTACCGAATGTGTACCGAAAGCCGCTTAGGCTGTGAGTGTGCAATACAAAACTCTCCCGCCTAACACTCGCATAGTCTTTGTAGCTTCGTGGGGTTAGAGACAGAGATACATTACATTTGCCCGTGTCACTGTTGGGCACAGTTTCCAAAGACAGGCATGGAAATCGATCATGCAGGGGTGCAACTGCTAACAAGTGCTGTGGCATATGTACAACGCCTTGATAGAGATCAAGTTCTCATAGGGAGCTATACAAATGAAGTAAATAATAATAAATAAATAAATAACTGATTTAACAGCCTCTTTTTGTATAGCGACAGAAGAGCCTTTACGGCTATCACCACCGCTTGCAGTGGCGATAAAGGATCGCCCACCTCAGAAATCGAACCACGACCTCGGGACCGAGGTCGTGAAAGCAACTGCCTTACCTAGTGTGCCAGTATATTTTTAAACGACGTGGAAGCATTAAGCGCTACCAGACAACACATTAGCACATCACTTCACAAGTCTAGAGGGCAATACAAATCGTTCAACAGTACTAATCAAGAAGGCAGATTACAGTGAATGCTACCCGATTGTTTACACGTACTGTAGGAGTCATGCTTAAGGGGTAATTGAATTGGCTTGCTAACATTTGCAGCCGGGATAGCATGTAAACCACAGGGCAGCTTCTTAAAAAGATGCATATACACATAATTCTTTATTAGACCGAATTGCTGCATGAGAAGAAGCATGCTAGAACACAGCAGTATCCCTTGAAATAACCGAAGCACAAAATAAGGTCTGCAACCCATTTTTGGTATGCCCAGGTTACGTCTTTGAAGTCTATATACCAAGCAGCTCAAATGATTCATGCGATGTACAATCAAAGCAGTTCAAATCTTAAAATGTAATGCTTCTGATGCTTACAAAGCAATGTTACTTAACAAGAAAGACAATACTTGTTAAAGTAAAATATGCCAAGTACATAGTGAGAGGTTCAGTTCTCTGAGGGGGCTATACTAACGTATTTTCAACATCACTATTAAAAAAGACAGCGGGAGAAGAAGGTAGACCAACAGACGCACGCCTATATAATACGTCGGCCATCCTAAGATGGTTATTTTAAGATTTAGCAATATAAAAGTATATGCAAAAATTATCCCATGCCTACAAATGTTAATATAAGTATTATGGGGATTCAGATATTGATATAAGTACACATATCCGATGCTCAATACAAATAATCGCAGTTTATCCAGCTTACATTGAAACTTACGAGACAGGTTTAAGTATTTGGCCTTTTGGGCACATTTCAAAAGGATATGAATACTGCTATACTAATTCGGAATCACACAAATGCAAACCCAGAAAACAGATACATAGAGAGAAAAAAACCGACGACAAGCATAAAGCAATGCTTACGAAGCACTAATATAACTCATAATATAATATAATTCGTTTGTATAGCATGCTAAGAGAATTCAACCTAACTAGATGCTTCACATATGCCGCAGGGCTCGAGCCAACGACCTCAAATGCCTAAGATAATTACTTTGACCTTGGTCATTAAAAACGGTGAGCATCTTCACCCCAGGGCCAAAAGTGAAACTTGTGACTGTTGTACCCAAGCATATCAATGAGTGTACAAGTAGATAGAAGTAGAATGCTCTCACATCCAAAAAATCCCAAGGTGCTGAATTTACGGAAACACAGAATCGGCCCTTCTTATAGAAGGAACTATCACAAGTAAGCCCAGCATAGACAAGACATGATCAACAAACTGAGCTATGGCCAGCTAGACACAAACAAACACAAACACACACACACACACACACACACACACACACACACACACACACACACACACACACACACACACACACACACACACACACACACACACACACACACACACACACACACACACACACACACACACACACACACACCCACACCCACACACACACACACACACACACACACACACACACACACACACACACACACACACACACACACACACACACAAACTAGAGCTCACTGACTGTGGTCTTGCTTAGCTGGGTCATAATATAATTACATGTCTATTACATTCCCGGAAGAACTGGTCGCCATCTTTCCACGTGACGGAATTGACACGTGACGAAAGGATGGACATAGTTTCTCCCTTTAATTAGCAGGGATATATAGTCATAATTTTCTTCCAGGGGACAAGACCAGAGATTTTTATGTAGGGGCAAGACCCACAAGATTTTCACGTAGGGGAGATCCGCTAGTAATGAAGAATTATAGCACATAATCCTTCTGTTTATTCGACATGAACTTAGCGGCTGCTCATCGAGTGGATGTAGGGCGTAATTTTGCAGTTAGTGAAGGCACAGGTTGCTAAATCGATGTAGGAGGAAATGCCATTGGTTCTGTCAATGTGCTCGTGCGTGTGTGCATACACATACAAATACGCTAATTAGTATTTACAGCTAGCCGTTGTCTATATTATTTGTCTGTATTAGCATCAAGACGAATCCCTTGCCAACTTCTGAGTCCTTCAAAGAAGCATTTGTCACTGCCAAGGCCTCCGCTCTCTCCAGTGGCATAATCCCCTTATACATTAACAAAGGAAATGACCACTGGCTTCTTAACCTCAAAGAGAGACACGGACACAGGCACAGCCTAAAATATGAGTTTGACTACAGACACCTTTGAGTGCACAACTGGCATATTCAACAATTATAAATAAATAAATCCTAGCTGATTAAACAGCCTCTTTTTGTATAGCGACAGAAGAGCCTTTACGGCTATCACCACTGCTTGCAGTAGCAACAAAGAATCGCCCACCGCAGGAATCAAACCCACGACCTCAAGACCGAGGTCGTGAAAGCAACCGCCTCACCTAATGTGCCATCACGGCTCACCATGTAGTGTTTGCAACAAAAATGGTGAGCAGAAGGAAACCAATAAATAAACTCACAGCAGTGGCCTTGACTTGAGTTGCAGCAGCTGCAAATTCTGGCTTCAGCCTCTTGCAATAGCCACACCCTACAAAGAGCAACGTAAAGAATTTAGCCTGCTCGGTGACTAGCTGCAGTAGCACAAATTGGCGCTGCAGTATAGGCAAAGTAACAGCATAAGTTAAGAGCAGCACTTGAATACAAGCATGCAAGCAAAGAACCTAGCAGTGCCTTACATGGCGCATAGAACATGACGAGCGACGGCAGCTTTTGCTTCCCCAGATGACGTTGAAATTCCTTACACATAAAAGAAAGCAGCATGCCTTTGAGCATCACGGAACAAAACGGGAGCGCACAGGCACGCACGCGTACACACACATACACACGCATGTGCACACACACACACACACACACACACACACACACACACACACACACACACACACACACACACACACACAAACGTACTCACAAGCACACAAACTCACACTCACGAAGAGTATTTAAAAGCAGTGGGTAACTCATGCAAGAAATCAAGCTGAAAGACAATGACTGAACAATTGAGGTCGCGCAAATGGCAACAGCGCTTGCCACAATAGACGATCAGAAAAACATGCCACAGAAGCTGCACTGTGATGACCGTAACGACCTTGACGTGGCAGCAGTAGAAATTTTGAAGTTTTACAGCAGTGAAAGGAAAACCACGAGTAAACAGCACTCTACTGTCCGAATTTCACACGGGACTAGACTCGAGCAAATGACTGACACGCAGCAAAGCACGGACGGGCCTGACAGACGACGATAGGGGCAGCACAGGATGGCGCCCAGAGATGAAGGTGAAGCTGCAGCCACCTCAATCGAGCCAATGTGTACGACGTCGGCAGCCTCTGGTTCTTCGTCCCACGGCGCGTCGCCGGTAGGGTCGCCGAGGAAGCTAATGATCGACTGCAATGAACCACAGGATGCATACTAAGCGAAAGCATACTGCAGCCCAGGCAGGCTGTGCACACCACGTGAGGAGGCATTTTAAGTCAATCAAACACACAAGGTAGTGGGGACGCCAAAGTCTGGATGACTGCCAATGCCGTTCTCGGCCGAATCGCATTGTCACTAAACGACGCAACGCCTCCCTGTAGCCATATAACATAACCCAGCTAGCAGTTACTTTGCATATACAAGAAACGCTGGCCAGAAGGCAGGAAAGAGCACGTCTTTGGTCCAAAAGGGGAAAAGCTCAATAAACCGATAGCACGTTATAAAGCAAAACTACAAAAGAGTGGCCAAGCCGACAAAGGCCCAAGGACTGCGACAGACAACACGAGCAATTAGTAATGCAGCAACTATTACCTTCAATATGTGAGGACGATCATAGTCACGGTTATATTCCCCATCTCTACAATAGTTTTAGCACGATGGCAAACAAGGTTCAGACTATAAGAGCTGGTAGCAGTAGCTCGATTTCATTCGTAACAGGCAGCAGCAGCACAGCTACAGCACAACAGAGCTAAGACTTTCTGTGTGGGGGGATGAGGATGGGGACATACCAACACAACTAGCCATGCTCTTTCTCTCTCTCTCTCTCTCACACGCGCGCGCACGCACGCACACACACACACACACAGGTTAGCAGCATATCGGAGCAGGCACAACGCACGCACACACACACACACACAGGTTAGCAGCATATCGGAGCAGGCTAAGCAGCGCTATGCCACTAGCAGAGCCGATGCAAGGCTACTGTCACTACCCTACTAGTTTGCAGATGTTATACCGGCTATTCGCACTGGCTATTGCCAAGAAACTGACGTGACCGGCTGGCTTTGATGTCATATTGTCCCGAGGATCTTAGCCCAGGGGTAAGGTGCTCACTCTTCACGACCCGGGTCGCAAGTTCCAGCCTTTCAGAGGCCGATCCTGTATTGCCCACTGTAATAGCCATTAAGGCTCTTCTGCCACTAGACAAATAAGGTTGCTGAATCAGCTCCACATTTATTTATTACATTTAGGGCAACTTTTGGTCATGCCCGATCGCGAGGCTTGTGTAGGAGGGACAGAATGGAGAGATGTAGGTAGGTGTGCAAGCACAGTATGGCTACTGACTGAACAGCCACGGGCAGAATCAGGATGAATGCATTCGTCCTGATTCTGCCCGACTCCATTTAGATATTGAATGACACATGGAAGCCGGCCAAGGCAGCGCCCCACAGACGCCACCAGGAGTGGAGCCTGCGGCTTAATTTGACTCAGACTTTGACTTAATTTGACGCCGAGACACAGATAAGCAGCCGAGGGTGTAGCAGAAACCAGGAGCCAATCACGGTGCGTGCTAAGTACTTGTGCAGATGGGCCTTGAGTACACAGGCAACCAGTTGATGAGATCTAGCCACGACTGTTCAATCTGTTCAAGTATTTATCCTAATGTTTCAGCACGGGCAAACAATATAATTCCGAAAGCCCCAATCAACCAACATTAAGATTGACTTGAGTGGCCAACGGCCGAGATAGAGAAACAGGCTAGAGCAGCCATGTAAATAAGTGAGCATGATTAAATATGCTCACATTTTCACGAGAGCATATAGCTCGAAAGCAGTATACATGTCTTGACTTGTTGAGCTTTGAGCACATGAACAGGCATCACTCCCGGTGACTCAGCTGTCACAATCCATGACAAAAAAGATTGAGGTAAAAGTTCTCCTTTTTATATCATTTACCGAGGTAGCATATTTTGATCAGCGACCTGAGCCTTCTGACAAGCAGTTTCTTGTGTGTTTGTCAGAGCACTTAAGGTGGCTACTGCGAAGTGCTTCAGTTATTCAATCGGTTGTTTCGAGAGCTACCAGTGAGTGGTTCCCTCTCAGGCTCATTAGATGATGAGCTGTGGCGATTCCCTTCCGAGTTAGAAATCCATTTATCTTAGGGCATGCAAAGAAGCCGGTGGGTCAAGCGGGTCTTCGGGCACCGTGTAAGCATGCTGTATTTGCATTTAGTCATCCACTAACAACAATTAGCAGCTTTCCTAGTGCTAACGAACTGCTGCTTAAAGACACTAGGAGAAAGCACCAAGCCAAGCAAAAAAAAAAGGAGTCAGATTACCAAAGAGCCATCACCATCGACACTATACGACGTTCACTGCTTTACCGTGGTAGCATGAGCTAAAACGGGTTTCGGTTTGACCACTCAATCACATCTACTAGATTTATGTTAATGAACTATCATAAACAAGTTTACAAAGTGAAGAGTTGTGCTTCTTCGTACGTGAGATCAGTTCAACAGAAAGCACACTTCATACCTAAACAGTTAAAATTCATGCCGTGGACACACGACACGGAAGACGTGGAGGAGCGTGTGGGCACACACATTTCCCAGGCTATATAACGTCAACTGTAAGTGAACTGCAACTAGCAACACTGAAGTTAGCCATACAAGACTGGGGTCATTGTCACGATGCATAATATAACGTGGCAGAACACAGCCAGATCAGCACAGTCACGTGCTGTGCTAGTAAATTACAATACTTATTTCTTGGAAGGCAGAGTAATAATAATAATAGTAATAATAACAATTAGTCCTTTGTATGTTGACCTAAGAGAAGCAAATCCACATGCTATTCACATGCTTTGCAACATGCTCCAAGAAAAGCAATATCCAAGACTTAATGACAAGTAAGGTACTGCACTATCACGCTAAGCATCCAAAAGCACAAAGATACTCAGGGCCTCTGCTTAGCAGGACTCCTGGTTTGTAACACAGAATCATGCACAGGTAAGCTCGCACAGCACAAAGGCAAGAACAGTAGATGCTGGCCCATTGGCGACCCCAATAGACAAGTACCCCAAAGACACGATTCAATATTCTACATGCATATCAACTTACTTATAGTGCTGAATAATCAACGGTGAGGGGGCGACTTTCAATTTTTTGCAAGCTTTAGGCGAGTCACTACAAAGCAAAAAACCAGTTCAGCAGGAGATACCTGCTAGCAGCCTGAACCAGACCGATGACAGATGATGAAGGTGACACAGCGAATTGAACGTTCATCGGCGTAGCCCTTCTGCGCAACAACTCGGCCCCCTACACCGAGCACGAATCTGAGAACACCTATGGACAGCAGCAGTGGCCACCCAACAGTATACAAGAAGAAATGTGAAAAAACACTGGGCACACACCCATACCTGCAGTCAAAGAATATTATGGTTGCCACACCCTTGGTAGCTTCTGCAGCTTCATCGAAGATCTTCAGTGTTTTGCTAGAGACTTTATCTACAAAACCCGAGCCACCGGCAGCGGTCAAAGTCTGGGCGTGAGCAGCTGCTCAAGTGTGCAAACGATTCCAGGCAGTTGCACTGCCTGCACTGAGTGCCGGAATAGCATCCCCAGGCCAACACAGCAGCCTCTAGATGGACATGACACGTGACACCCATGACAGGGTGGAGCTGACGGTCGGCCAGCAGCCCATTCTCACAGTGGCTTTCATCGTCTACAGTCACAAATTGATTCGTTTAAGCGCTGGCGAAGCAGAATTTTTTTTGCTGCCACCTGCACGCAGAATGGTAGCCCTGAAGGCTCCAAGGCCTCTGAATCAGCTAACCTTTAATGATAATAATAATAATGCACTTGATAAAGCGCCCTCAGAGAACTTTATCTCTTTCTAGGCGCTTTACATTTGCTGCAAAGGGAACTTTGTTATAATCAGTTTACCTTTTCCTTTATGCTGACATGATTTTTGTAGCACACGGACAACTAATGGAAGTGCAGCCCTACAAACAGACCTGAGAGGTGAAATGCATTCAGCAGAGTTTTGAAAGCCCTGCCGAGTTCGGAAGATGTACGAGGTAAGAAAAAGACATCAACAGATTGGCGTCCCATGCAAAGGATGTGCCTCCCCCTCCACTGTTTCAAGATGGCTAGCTATTAGGGTCAGCTTGTCCGACCCTGAAGATAAAAGAAAACTTGTACGAACATGAGCATGCACATTGATGGCTCCGAGGCATCACTTTGGCACACACAAAGTCAAGGTTAGCTGATTTAGCAGGGCTCATTTCTAAGGTGGCAGAAAAGCCTTAATACAGCGATCACCACAGCTTGCAACTCGAACCCGCAAGCTCGGTAATGAACAGTGAGCACCTAAGGGCCTGGGCTAACTTGCAACATAAGAGGAGAGCTCAATACAATGCCATCTGTACGACGGCAAAACCCAACTGACCAAAATGGCACTTAAAAAACAGACAGCTCCATAGACATAAACAGAAACGAGGGTGCTGAGCCTTGGTCTAGACTGAGGGCAAAGTAGCTGGAGAGGCACGAAGATGCAACTGGACGAATGCAAGCTCCTTCTGGACGATAAAGCATGAGTGGAAGGGTGAGTCAAAGCGAACGGCCTGTCCCCACAGCCCCCTACCAACTCCATCATGTAACAATACCGGCTTCAAACTGAACCGACCACATCAAGGCACCCATACAAACACATTAGAGTGATCAAACTTAATTGATTTCTAACAATGGTTAGCATGTCTTTTACTCCAGCTTGTGAGACACTAATACATTCGCCTCCTCTTACAAGAATATGCTAGTGGCGCGCAGATGGCCATTCCTATAGGCAGATTATTCCCATATGCGGAGTGAGACTATAGCTAGAGTAATAATAATTATAATAGTAATAATGATAATAATACATTTGATATAGCACCCTTAGAGAACTAAACCTCTTTCTAGGTACCTTACATTTGCTGCAGAGGAAGCACGATCGAATGGTTAGTGGTAGCTCAATAAACAACATCATTTGGATGGTGATGCTGTGCATGTCACCCCTAACCATGTTATTCATGTTGTTTATCAAGCACAATACCACTCACCATTCGATCGCGTTTCCTTTGCAGCAAATGT
This sequence comes from Cristatella mucedo, assembly GCA_009760855.2. NCBI lineage: Eukaryota > Metazoa > Bryozoa > Phylactolaemata > Cristatellidae > Cristatella > Cristatella mucedo. Next base: position 7,754,745 of record WPIO01000011.1, on the reverse strand, counting down.
AAAGTGCATAGAAAGAGATTGAGTTCTCTGAGGGTGCTTTATCAAGTGTATTATTACTATTATTACTATCATAGTTTAGGGTGACATGCACAGGGTCAGCATGCAAGTTAATCTGAGATGCAGGACTGCTATCCTTATAAGTAGAGTATTCCCATATCCCGATATTCTGACGTGTGGAGTCGACTGTACTCACCCAAACGAAATAAGCCAAGCACATATAAAAAAAATCAGGAAGGTCGACGTAATTTGTCTCTCCGGCTTGTTTTTACTAGATCCTTTGGCAGCACTTGAATTTACTACTACATATTGCTACTGCTACTGCTACTACTGCTGCTGCTACTACTTTCATCCCTACTACTACTACTAATAATAATCATAATGCAAATGAAATTCGTACAACATCCTAGGATAACTTAATCTCATTCTAGGCCCTTTACATATGCCGTAAGAACTACAAGAATACCTCTCGCTTCGCCAGGGCATTATCGGCAAAATACTGCAAAAGTTTGGATTCAACCTCAATGGGAGACTTCAGAGCATTGATGTCAACAGGCAGGCATGCAGGCAAAGCATCCAACGAGCCTCATAAGTAAGGGGATACCACAGGGATCTTTACTTGGTCCTCTCCCCCCCACAATGCATACTCTCCCTCTTGCCAATGTCATTGCCAAGCACAGTTCATTTTATGCAGATGGCACACAGGTGAACATGTGCCTTAATCTCACCGTGCCTTCTGGCACAACAAACTCTCTTAACTTCCTTGCTGCATGTATTGCTGACATTTGCACTAGACTGGCAGAAAACTTTCTCTGATTGAATGACGATAAAACTGACTTTCTAATTACAGGCAAGCTTAATGCTGTGAAAAAATAGGGAAACCTAGCCCTAAAAATGGGTTTGCCCAGCCTAGTTCTTGTAGTGGCTTCATGCATACTCGGTATCCTATTGCAAAGTGAACTTTCCTTTACGACCACATTAGCTCCTCAGTCAAGTCTGCCAACTTTAAGCTATGGAATATCGCACACATTTGGGCATGCTTAGACAGTAAAACCACATTCAAGTTGGTCCATGCATTTGTGACATCACCTCTCGACTTCTGTTACTTGCTACTTGCAGGTCCTCTGGCCTGTGCAGTAAGGTACTTTCAGTTAGTACAAAACTGTAGCCAGATTTGTCTGTAGTGAACATAGCAGTTGCCACATCACACCATTTCTAACCAACCTGAACCGGCCGCTTCCCATCAAGCAGCATTTTGACTTCGAGGTTTTGTCACTCACATCTAGGTTCCTTCATCCTTTTGCATTGGCCCACTTATCCAAAGAATTCCCTAACCATGCTAGGTATCATACCACCTGCACTTCTGACTCAAGCCGTTCAACTGCGCCTCCAAGCCAACTCAAATCCTATGAAGACTGTGCCTTTAGTCTATATGTTCCCAAAGCCTGGAACTTACTCTCGACTGATGGCAGGGCATCCCCTGACTTGACATTAAAAAAAGCAGAAAACACCCATGCTCCTCACAGCATTGGCTGGATGCATGCCTAAGCATCGTCTTCTGTGTGCTCATGAATGCTAGCACTATGTATGCTATTTTGAACGGATAAACGAATAAGAGATACACTTCCTTTGCATCACATGAATCATGCAATACCAAGGTCACAAGTAGTGGTCCTCGTAAAGCTGCTGTGCTTTTCATGCACAGAAAACAAAGGCATTTCGAGCTCGGGATATTTTTTCGATTTCGTATTTTTCCTACCACAACCACCACCACCACAACCCCGGTTGAGCAAAGGATACAGAGCAAAGTTCTTACGCTGACCCACAAGGCCCGCCACGGCTTGGCTCCTTCATACCTAGCTGAACTGCTGCATCAGTTTCAGCCTGTTCGCGCCCTCAGGTCCTGTGTGGACAATAAATTAGCTGTCCCATTCCTCCGCTTAAAGACAGTTGGCGACAGAAGCTTTAGCTCTGCAGGTCCTAGACTGTGGAACTCGCTTCCACAATTCTTACGCAACGACATCTACTCTCCTGATGCCGACTATGGCACATCTTTTTCAGCGGTCCTGAACTGCTACTTCTATGTTACTCACTACCTCAACTGCTCTCCTAACTCTGCTATGCTTCCCACTTTCTCTTTGTTGCGTGAGACGAAGTCTGTTGGCTACCGAATGCGTACCGAAAGCTGCTTAGGCTGTGAGTGCGCAATACAAAACTCTCCTGCGTAACACCCACATGGTCTTTATGACTTTGTGGAGTTACAGACGGAGATACATTACATTACATGATGCCACTACTAGCACTAAGAAGCTCAAGTTTTGCAACAATATAGACCACACACATGATATAACAACCAATACTAAGGAAGAAGGTTAACAGCTTATAAACCATTTACATCAACAACTAATTAGTAGCCTAACGATAGCATTTAATGATTGTCTTACTTGCTGAAGAGCACTGCTGATTGCTCTTAGAACGGTCACCTTCACCGGCATCCCAATACATTGCCAGTTACCAGAAAGCCTTAGCTGATTGCATAAGCCAGACAGCCAAAGTCTAATGCACATGCTACCACCCCACACAAGCCAAAACAAGCCACACGATGCACGCCTTCTATTAGGCTTCAGGAGAGCCATTCCACATTGAAGGGCCAAGGTCTTCGGACCCCTTCTTTTTAGAATCTATATTCTCACTCTGGTGATGCCATTGCCAAACAATCTTGCCTTTAATTTCTACACAGATGACACTGAGGCCGACCGATCCTTGGATCTTATCCAGGCTTCTCCACTTCCAATGCACTTTATTCACACTCAGCCCGCATCGACAACATTCTGCACTCGGATACCCACAGACTTGTCGAAGCCTAATGATGATAAGACCAGCCTAATAGGCATGGGCGTAAACCTGGAGTCACCCTCAAGTTGCCTCAAACAGCCAAACAAGTTCACGGGATTTTGTCATCATGTCTTGATTACTCTAATTTCCTTCATTCAGGACTCCCTACCAGTGCTACTAATCATCTGCAAATGTAATGTAATGTATCTCCGTCTGTAACTCCACAAAGTCATAAAGACCACGTGGGTGTTACGCAGAAGAGTTTTGTATTGCGCACTCACAGCCTAAGCGGCTTTCGGTACGCATTCGGTAGCCAACAGACTTCGTCTCACGCAACAAAGAGAAAGTGGGAAGCATAGCAGAGTCAGGAGAGCAGTTGACGTTGTGAGTAGCATAGAAGTAGCAGCTCAGGACCGCTGAAAAGTATGTGCCATAGTCGGCAGTAGGAGAGCAGTAGTCGTTTCGTAAGAATTGTGGAAGCGAGTTCCAACTGCAAAGGGTGCAAAACTCGGCAGCCCAGCTGCTTTGTCATCAAAGGCATAGCTACCACAGCAGACCACTTCAGGTCAGAGCTTCACTGGCTCCCTATCAAGCATCGAATCAATTTCAAGCTCATCTGGCTGGCTTGCAGGTTGCTTCACACGCTTTCACCAGCTTACCTATCGGACCTCGTAACTCCTCCACTGGGCTCTTGCACCACCCACCCGCCCTTAGCATCTAGTCGTATCGCTATCCCTCGAACTAAATTAAAACACTTGGGCACTGGAGCTTTGATATCGTATGGACCGATAGTCTGGAATGTGCTCCCGGTAATGTCAGTCAACTTCCAGTTATGACCTTGCAACCATTCAAGTGTCAGCTAAAGATGCCTCTATTTCAGACAGCAGCAAACTTGCCTTTTTTGTTCCAGTCTGCTTTGCGTGCATAACCGCACATGATATGGTGCACGTTACTAGCCGAAAGTATTACAAACCGGTGGCCATGAGTGTCTTCATGTTTGGTTTAGCATGCTGGCCTAATCGAGGCATTGGCTCGTTTGTGCATGCCTCACACTGTCTAAGTCGCTGGCCGGTCATTGATTCTCGGGCAACGAGTTGTAAAGGGCCTGGACAGCGATTTAGCTTTTGCTACACCAACAACGTGCTCTTCTCAAGGCAGATGTCATCGATGCCTGTCAGCTGCTGCCCCTACAGAGGGGGGATGAGATGAGGGTTGGTAGTAGCACCTACTTATAATAATAATAATAATAATGATAATGCACTTGATAAAGCGCCCTCGGAGAACTCAATCTCTTTCTAGGCGCTTTACATTTACTGCAAAAGAGGTTAAACCGATTGGTCGAGGCGAACAACGAGGAAAAGCCTGATCAAAGCTAGGTGTTACTCTATCGGCTCTTTTCTTTAATCGGTGCGCTCCTCGTATTTTAGGATACTATACCCCCATACGTCATCACCTTATGGTGAGGGGAGGAGCTAAATCAGCCGACTGTCATGAAGGAGAAGCTGTCTCTTCTTTCTGGCTCATTGTTGGACCAGCCGACCACACACCCATACGGCGCACATTACTTAGCACTATGCACTTTCCCAAAAAAAGCTTTAATATGCCCATCTCCGTTTTCTTTATACTCTTCTCATACTACTTTACAATGAAGACTGCAGCAGTGAACTCAGCTTCTTGGGGTTTTTTGGCTTGATGGCTTTCTAGGGAAACCCTCTTTCCTGCCAGCCTTCAGCTTTAAAGCAAGGCACTGTGGGTCGGCCATGATCGGTTTCTTAATCGATGCAGTTTGAACACTTCAACTAGGAGGAGAGTCGGCTTCGGCAAGAAGGAATGTCGATAGAGTAAACACAACCTCAGTAAACGTTAGCCGAGCAAGGTGGTGTACGGTCCGTTTTGAAAGACAGATTCAACAGATAAAGACATACCATTTTTGAGGAAGAGAATGAGAACGTTGGTCCTGGTTCGAAGCAGCTTCTTGAATTCCTGAACATCGGAGACTTTCTCCACATGAGCGAATTGCTTGCTCACACAATCTGCACTTGGAAGCTGAAAGAAACACATCTCGAGGTGTATACAAGATGGTCGATGCAAGCTCGGAAGTGCGAAACGACAATAGACAAGACACATCGGCAATGCATCGACAGGGCCGGTGCCACGCGAGTGCACATGTACTCAGATTCTCAAGCATGCAAGCTTTGCAGCAAATGTAAAGCTCCTAGAGAGAGAGATTGAGTTCTCTGAGGGCGCTTTATCAAGTGCATTATTATTATTATTTATTATTATTAAGCTGAAAGCGCTTTGCTTGGTCATTCCAAAATGGCAGAAGAAGCTTCGGTATGCGATGCAACCATTGCTGGGACCAAAAGTTACCACTTTCCACACATTAATAGCAATAACACTGTAAACGTGTAAAGGATAAGATGAGATGATGCAACAGGCCTGATTTATGCAGCTTTACACAAGCATCAACAAGCTTTCAGCCTCACTTGAAGCACCGAAGCCTGAGGCAGGATACGAACCCATAACCTGGGTCGTTAAGTGCAAATCAAACGACGACTGCTATAAATACTGCTGTTGAAGAGTAGAGCTGCAGCTTTGGTTTAGAAAGCAGTAAGCCTTAGAGAATAATCCGAGCCATCAATGGTAAGGGCAATGGATTAAGAACTACGAGGTTAAGCATTCGAATCCACTAAGAGGCAGACTGTTTGGCTGATCTAATGATACCCACCACTAAGTAGCCACCCATGCCATTGTTACACAAGGAGCAATACTGCACAAGAACAGTGCTGCCAAATGCCAGTCATTAGCTACACAAAGCTGACAATATAACCTCAATGAATGAGGTCACGAATAGCCTTTGAAGAGAACAATAATACAAGCGCAGCACCCTAAGGGAACTAAATCTCTCTCTGTGCACTTTACCAATGCTAGCAAATCAGTAAATGCCGGCAAATATAACCGCCTCATTTATATAGCTGCTGAAAAGCATAGGGGCTATGATTATTCTTGCAGCAGAAAATATCAGACTGTTTACAGGGGAGCTCGAACCCACGACCTAAATAGTAAAGAGCAAGCACCTAAACAGTAGCCCAAGGCCCAGAATACATAAAAAATGGTTAGTGATAACATACACAATTTTAGCATGCATAAGTACACGAAGATTAAATCCCATGGACTGAACCAATAATAATAATACATTTGATAAAGCGCCCTCAGAGAACTCTATCTCATTCTAGATGCTTTACATTTGCTGCAAAGGAAACACGGTCGAATAGTGAGTGGTATCATTATTGATAAACAAAATGAATAACATGGTTAGAGGTGACATGCACAGGGTCAGCACATATAAGCATATAAGGGACGAATCACGCTGACCCACTAAATGCTGTCATAAATAGGTGCGTTTTTAAGTTCTTTTTAAATGTGGTCAAGTCAGGAGATTTCGTGACGCAAGTCGGGAGTGAGTTCCAGGCTTTGGGAGCATACGAACTAAATGCATGGTCTCTAAAGGATTTGAGGTTTGTGGGAGGTGTAGGTAAACAGTTAGATTCGGAAAAGCAGGTGGTGTGATGCTTGGCCGGGTGGGGGAGTAGATCTGATAGGTAGGCTGGAGCCAAATAATGAAGTGACCTAAAAATGAGCTCAGCATGTCTTAATAATAATAATAATAATAATAATAATGCACTTGATAAAGCACCCTCAGAGAACTTAATCTCTTTCTAGGCGCTTTACATTTGCTGCAAAGGAAGCTCGATCAAACGGTTAGTGGTAGCATACTCAATAAACAACAGGAATAGCATGGTTAGGGGTGACATGCACAGGGTCAGCATGCAAGTGTGGTTAGTGGCAGCTTGCAGTGTCAGCACGCATAAGCACATGAAGAACGAATCACAGGGACCCACTAAATGCTGTCCTAAATAGGTGTTTTTAAGTTCTTTTTAAATGTGGTCAAGTCAGGGGATGTTCTGACGCAAGTCGGGAGGGAGTTCCAGGCTTTGGGAGCATACGAACTAAATGCACGGTCTCCAAAGGATTTGAGGTTTGTACAAAGTATAAGTAAACAGTTAGATTCCGCAGGAATAACGCAATAAAGCAGGTGATACGATGCTTAGCCTGGTGGGGCAGTAGATATGATAGGTACGCAGGAGCCCAAGAATGAAGTAACCTAAAAGTGGGTGACAAAACCTTAAAGTCGATAAGTTGCTAGACTGGGAGTCAGTACAGGTCGGCGAGAAGTGGTATGATGTGGCAACTGCGATGCTCACGACAGACAAGCCTAGCTGCGGAGTTTTGCACCAGCTGTAAGTGCCTGATTGAACAGGCCGGTAGACCAGCAAGAAGTGAATTACAGAAGTCGAGACGGGATGTTGCAAGTGCACGGATCAGTTTAGATGTGTTATCCCTGTCTAAAGAAGCCCGAATGAATTATAACAATGCCATGAGGCTGAAAGCAGGCAGACTTGACTGTGGTGCTAATATGGTGTTCCAAAATTTGGTTCCAATAAAAGGTCACTCTGGAACATGACAACTAGATTTCGTGCAGATTAAACAGAAGATATGCTGGCAGAGCGATTTTGAGCGTTAGCCTTTCCAATTTCTTAATCACACTTGGTTTGCAACTAGTAAGTTGGTTTTATCATCATTTAATTCAAGAAAGTTTGCTGCCATTCCTCGCAGATGCCATTAATACATACAGCAAGGAAGTTGAGAGAATTCGACAAGCTGGAGGGCTTGAACGGATCAAAGGTACAACGATTGTTGATACGAAAGGGACACACACTTCAGATTGGCCAAATTCCATATGGGAGTTGATTCGGAAGAATTTGGTAATACATAGCATAGCTAGAATCGATGGCGCCGACGAGCTCTTGGCAGAAGCCAGCCAAAACCTAACACCAAGCGGCAACCGCCCACACTGAGAGCATCTGTTCACTGTGATGCTGTTGTCTTGTCAGAAACTGCTTACCCACAGCATGCATGTTGGCAGCAGGGTTAGAGGCCCCTCTACTACCACACAAGATACAGTCCTAGTGATGCTCCACTCACTACAGCGACAGCACTAACCATGCTGTTGGCACAAGCTCTCGGTGCTTAGTGGCACCAAGGGCCTGTCAGAGGCTATGGCATGGTTAGGCTCTACAAACCTATCGAGGTTCAAACGGCTCCCAGACTAAATTGGCTGCTGGTTTGGCCCAGTGCTTAAGGTGCTTGCATTTGATGACCAAGGGCACAGTAGGGAGGAACCGATATCTGCTAGCTATGAATGTATCATAGTAGAACGCATCATATACCATTCCAGACTTTTTTTCGAAAATTCAACATATGACAGATTTTACGGTCCCTATCAATTTCGTAAGTCGGGACCAACCAAATATTGGACACTGTACAGGAAATGCCGTCACCAACTTACAGGTGGCAAACCTAAAATGGACAGCAAAGGGGAGGCAAACTTGACTTTCCCTATTGAACACAATACCGTAGGTTCCCCCATTTCTAAAATTGTTCAACTCGAGGAAATGAGCATAGAACACACCCACCGTGCATACTTATATACTGGAGTATAGTTACAAAGAAAATATGCCAACTGGCCAACATAGAAACAGCTGAGAATGGCTTTAGGGCACCATGAAAGCTGCAGTGCATGGGTCTACTAGACGAGAAACATGGTTCTTTGCCATATAAAAAATATATTAGCCGATTTAACAGCCTCATTTGTGTAGGCGACAGAAGAGCCTAACCGGCTATAACCACTGCTTGCAGTTGGCAATAAAGGATCGCCCACAGAAGAATTCTAACCCACGACCCCGATCGTGAATGAGTATCTTGCCTCCTGGGCTATCTAGCTGACATAAGAGCCTCATTGATAGAGTGGAAGAAGAGCCTTGCAGGCTTTCCCCAGGCTTGCAGTAGATAATAGAGAATTGTCCACTGTATGACTCAAACCCACGATCTGAGTCATCAAGAGCAAGCACCTTGGCCTTGGCTAAGACCCAGCAAGTACACCCAGCAGGACTGGCAGTACTAATCTGATAAAGAAAGCTTTCGAGCTGAGGATGAATTATACAGAGGGAGTTTTACTCTCACGGATATCGCCTACCCTTGAATTGGCCCCTTGATCATCTGAACGGCTTCACAAGTGTCATTCTGCCAGTACTCTCAGGACAATTCATTAGCTGTACCACTGTTGACTGCAGTTGGTGGCAGAGCTACTGTTTTGAACTTTACTGCCATAGCTCTTATACAACGACATCTTTAGCCGTTTCTGGCACATCTTTTCCAGCTATCCTGCACTGCTATTTCCATGCTGCTTACTTCCTCAACCGTGGTCCTTTATCGGCTATCCTTTCCACTTTCTCTTTGTTACGTGAGGTGAAGTCAGTTGGCCACGATATATGCACCCAGAGCTGCTAAGGTATAGACTGGGCTAATGTAACTCGCCAGTACAAATCTCATTCAGCACGTGTGGCTTGCAGGGCTACAGACAAAAACACCCAAGCTGTGCACCTGGGCATGTCCTGCACCTATTCGTGGCTGCTTCAGATGTTCATATGATAGATATGAGGAACTGCTAAATCAAGCAGCCAGCAACTTTGGATCACGTGACTGGCAAACCGGTTCATTATAAATGCAGGAGCAAACTAATTCCACAGACTTAATTGCTAGATTGCAGATATGTGGTGCATACATACACACACACACACACACACACACACACATATATATATATATATATGTATATATATATATATATATGTATGCATCACATATCTGAATATATATATATATATGTGTGTGTGTGTGTGTGTGTGTGTGTGTGTGTGTGTATTAACTTCTTACAGTATTCTGGAATATCAAGTTTTGCAAGCATGCTGCTACAAATGATTATCCACAAATGCGTCTTCTGCATGCACAGCCCCTGGAATTGTTGGAGAAATTTGAGCGATGGGAGGGGTTGAGAGTTCTCTCCATCGTCTGCCTCGACCATTGTGATGCAGCTTAAGCAGCGGTTCTCAGTAGCACCTTGACGAAGCTCATCTGAAAAGATGTGGTCAACCGGTGCTGCTTCTGCGAAAAACCAGCAGCTGATTCAACAGCCTCATTTCTATAGCAGTAGATGAGCTTTATCGGTATTCATCTAACTGGCGGAGGGTAACAACTGAATTGCTTGCTGCAGGACTCGAACCCGTGACTTTGGTTACAAAGTGTGCTGGGGCTCACAGCCACCCAAAGGGACGTCTAAAAGCACCATTTTAGTCTTGCTCCAGTTGCGGCCATCTGCCAAAAGAAGACGCTTTTGTTATTTCTGATGGCTCCCTTGCCCCACATAAAGTAAAAAGTAAAGTTCGGCCGGTCTAACGGCATCATTCGTGTGTCGGCAAATGTGAAGTGCCAAGAAAGAGACTAAGTTCTTTTTAGGACCCTACACAGATATATTATTATTTTATTATCATTATTATTATGGCAGAACAAGAGCCTTAACGGCAATTATCCCTCTTGCAAGTGGACAATGAAGGATTGCCTGCTGCAGAACGCACGACCTAAGGCGTCAAGTTCGAGCACCGTACCCCTAGGCTCTACAAGACTGATCCATTCTGCGAGCCTCGAGAGCGATCCAGGGTCAGCTCCGGTGTCAAACCGAAGTGGCGGCAAGGTAGCCTCTATAACCGGAGCCGCGCGTCCTCGACATGAAGAGAAGAGTGGAAGGGTCGCACTAGACCGTCGCAGAGATGCCATCGGGCGACACTCGACGGCCCGCCGATGGTCAAAAGGCTGATGCACACGAGGTCAAACATGGGCACGAAGTGGTGGCAAGAATCGAATAGGCGCTGCCGTCAGCGTGGAGACCCGTCAACGAGCGAGCGAGCGAGCGCAAGAGATCGCCCGTCGACCCCAATTCCGGCCGCAGATCCCGCGGCAATGGTTGAATAGCAAGACAACACATGCGCTTCACAAGTACAATTTCTGAGACGGAAAGTCGAGCGACGACCATTTTCATTCGCAACTTACCCAGCTAAGTGCAAAGGCAGCAAATGCGGTGGCAACTATAAGCCTCATGGCCAAGGATAATCCGTGCAACGGTAGTACCGGCGTGCTCGCGGGCAGCCGGCTGCCACGTACGAACACGCCCCACACATCTAGATCGAAGCAGGCTGCAAACTGCATCAAGAATTAGATAATTGTCGCACAAATATTTCATAAAATAATTGGGTTAGAATATTGCGCAGGTTTGACTTCTTACGACTGACGGTGCTGTCATAGACCGTCCTCATCAACATCCGGTCTCCTACAGCCGGCGCTCGGCATGGTCTTCCGTGTTGGTGAGCCTTCACGTCCGCCAGTTCGATTCCCACCCTATCGATGGCGCTTTACGGGAAGTACTTAGCACGCTCAGGTCTTCTTTTCGGCGAAAGTGTGTTTTTGCGTCCCATTGGAGATTTATATAGTCCGTGGCTACTTTCCACCCGTCGTAAGTAGTGCCAGCGTCTCTGCCCAGTATCGCTGCTCTCGTTTTCCTGTGGTTTGCGTTAGCCATCTACATGTTGCCCTGTGCATGTCGCATGCCGCATTTAATAATGCTCTCGATCTGTAGACCATCAGATGAACCACTTAAGGGGGGTATCTCAGAGCTCTGTGCTCTGTCCACTTCTTTTTAGTTTATACTCTTCCTCTTGTCGGTGTGATCGCCAAGCACTATCTAGGCTTTCACTTCTATGCAAATGACACTCTCGGCTGTATCATGCTTTGATCCCTCCCAGCCCTCGAGCCCGTTGAATTCTCTACACACCCATGCTGAATTGATTGATGACATCCACACATGGATGGCAGCAAACTTTCTTAAATTGAATGCCGACAACACAACTTACTTGTTATAGGACAACCAAGATTGATTCATAAATTGAAAAACCTAACGCTCAAAATTGGTTCCACCAGCATATCTCTTGTTGAATCTGCACTAATCTAGGTGTCCTGTTCCAAAGTGACCTTTCGTCAGACGACCACGTCAGCTCCACGATCAAGTCTGCCTACTTTCAGCTGCATAACATTGCTCAAATTTGGGCTTACTTCGGCAGGGGTACCACATCTAAAAATTGGTCCATGCATGTGTGACATCCCGTCTCGGTGACTTCTGTAACTCACTGCTTGCTGGTCTACAAGACTATGCAGTCAGGCACTTGCAGCTGGTGCAAAACTCCACAGCTAGGCTTGTCTGTCGTGGGCGTCACTGTTGCCACATCACACCACTTCTCGCCGACCTGCACTGGCTCCCAGTCAAGCAACGGATCGAGTTCAACAAGGTGTTTGTCACTTACTTTTGAGTCCTTTCATTCTCTGGCTCCAGCCTGCCTATCAGAACTACTCTCCCACTAGGCCACGAATCATAAAACCTGCTGTTCTGACTCGAATCGCTTAGCTATACCTCATACAAGCCTCAAAACCTTAGAAAACCATGCCTTTAGTTCGTATGCTCCCAAAAACTAAAACTCACACCCGACATATATTGCAGCATTCCTTGACACGACGACATTTAAAATGAAGCTTACAAGAACCTGCTTATTACAGCATTTCGTGAGTTTTTGTGATTCGTCATTTGTGTATATATATGTACCTGCTGCTTGCGGATGTTACCACCAATCATCTGGTAATGCTTTCTGTAAGCATCTGTAAAGTGCCGAGAAAGAGATTCAGCTCTCTGAGGGTGCTATGCAAATGTATTAATAGTATTAATATTATGAAGATCTTTGTAGGATTTTCTAAAGCAAGAAGCTTTGAAACGTCATCACTGAAAAATCGTCGGGTTACGGTAAACTGGTTTTTACGTACTGCGGTCTTATTTTTATGCTTCATTATGTTTTAAGGGCAGTTATTATAGACACACACACACAGCCATATTTTTTGCTGTATTATGTTCTCACAGTCTCATGTTAGGACGAGCAGTGATTGTAAAGAAGAGAAAAGACAACATCATTCGCAAGAAAGAGCTTGGGAGAGTGGAGTTTTTAGAGGCCGGCCATAATTCTGGCGAAGCTGAAATTCATTGTAGATCACGGTGGAAGGTAACATTGGCTCAGGCAAAAGCACTCTTCTTGATTATTTTGGAAAAGTTGGAGGCGTAGAGGTATGCCGCTTATTCAGTATGCTAATTTCAACATTGTTCTGGAACAGCTGTTATAGCAGCGTAGCATGCTTTGTTTATTGCAGTCGCCAAGCTGCTGCTTTTGCAAGATTGCTTTCTTTGTCCACATTATCTGTTCTCCTTGTCTTTTAAGGTCAGATGCTACTTTGAATTCTGCAATATAATGCTGTCTTTTTCGAACTGTGAATAACTCTCTTAAAAACAGAAGTATTTACCGCATACTGCATATTTCTGGGATTAAGGTGATAGCACACACAGGACCTGTGGAAATACTAACATGTCTGGCTAGTCCGTGAGCATGAAGATGATTAGGGTCCTACTCGCAGCAGTAGTCCTCACCTTTAACGATCAAGGTCGTGGGCTCCAACCAATGTGAAGGCCTGGTTACAGATCAAGTTATCGTCGGGTGCTATACGAATGAACTATATTTGATAATATATTTTCACCGCAATTCAGCAGTAGCCCCCAGGCGTGTTACCTTGGACGGCGGAAGCCCTATTGTTAGCCTTATTAGTAAGGCATCTGTCTAAGGATGAAGGAGATGTGGGATGTGGGATTACCCCTTCTGCTGGAGAGAGATAGGGGGGGGGGAGAGAGAGAGAGAGAGAGAGAGGGAGAGAGGGAGGGAGGGAGTGAGTGAGTGAGTGAGTGGAGAGAGAGTGAGTGAGTGAGTGAGTGAGTGAGTGAGTGAGTGAGTGAGAGAGAGAGAGAGAGAGAGAGAGAGAGACCCTAAGCTCTGCAAGTTTTTCTTGGCGTTACCGTATGTTGTTGACTGGGACGTATGGTGTTTGACAAAGCTGCCGCTGCCCTTTGTGGCACACAATTAATAATAATAAGAGTATATATATATATATATATATATATATATATATATATATATATATATATAGTATTTAGTATATATAATAGTATGTATAGTAATAATAATGATAATACACTTGATTAAGCCCCCCAGAGAACTAAATCTCTTTCTATATACTTTACATTTGCTGCAAAGGAAGCTCGATCGAATGGTTAGTGGTAGCATACTTGATAAACAACAAGAATAACATGCTTAGGGGTGACATGCACAGGGTCAGCATGCATGTATGGTAAGTGGCAGCATGCACAGTCTCAAACGCTGCCACTAACCACATTTGCATGCTGACCCTGTGCATGTAACCCCTAACCATGTTATTCATGTTGTTATCAAGCATGATCTTACTCACCATTCAATTGTGTTTCCCTTTGCAGCAGATGTAAAGTGCCTAGAAAGAGATTGAGTTCTGTGAGGGTGCTTTATCAAGTGCATTATCGTTATTATTATTATTATTATTATTATTATATAACATGCATAAGCACATAAAGGTCGAATCCAGGGACCCACTAAATGCTGTGTAAATAGGTGCGTTTTAGTTTCTTTTTAAATGTGGTTAAGTCAGGGGATGTCGTGACACAAGTCGTGAGTGAGTTTTAGGCTTTGGGAGCATACGAACTAAACGCACGATCTCCAAAGGATTTGAGGTTGGCTAGAGGTACAGCTGGCACTACGTAACACAGTTTTTGTCCCTGGCTGGTGTTATTCCATAATGGCTCAAGCCTCGGTAGTGTAGGCAATAGCCGTTATTCTGCACAAACTTTGTTTTCGTGATTAGGACTCGTTAAGTTGTAAATGGACTCATTTCCAAAACTGAAGCATTTGTATCCTTTGGTTCGCATTTAGTCTTGAAAAGCAACCCGTGAATCGAAATTAACATTGGATAGTACTAAAGCTAGACAAAATTAGGAATCAATATGTAGAAATGAATAGTTTTCGAGATTTACGATCGGACTTTGAATCTCGCGAATCGGGCCCCAAATTTAGTCCCGATAACTTTCTCATTATACTGTCTTTGGTGGCGGTATGCAAAGGCGAGTAGATCCTGAGGCGGAAGCTGTGCTGCTTGCTTTGCTGCTCCCGGTTCACCCCGGTCCACGGTCTGTCCAGCATCAGCACCTTCAGGGAGTTAGCAGGTGCCGCCCACTTGACGTTGTTGCGCAAAGAACTCGGGTCATTCCAGGCCAGTCCTTCCTGCAGCAGTGCTCCTTGCAGCCCTTCCTTCCTTCCGTCCCTAAGGCACAGGTGGAGGGAAACTTGGTAAGTGTGCTTTGGAGACCCAACATGAAAGCCACCATTTGGAATTAATAAATGACCTTCCAACCCAACTCATACTCCAAGGCTAGCTGCAAGGTGTTGGAGGAGGAAGATATTTGTTCTCGTAAAGAAGCAGCACTCACTCATGGGCAAGCTGTCAAAGAATAGGCGAGTTCTGGATAAAGTTGATTCCTATTGCCTTACACAGAATGGGCACATTGTTCCAGTTGCAGAGCCCATCTTGCACGCGAAGACGCTGGAGAGAGAGAGCTTTGTAGTGCATGCTCTTATCTACAGCATTCGCAGTTTCTTCCAATAAGTGCCACTGCATCAGCGTAGACGTGAAAAATCTGGCATACGACTTTTTGAAATCAAGACTTTTGATATAGTGGTCGATATTTTTTTAGTTGTAGTAGGATGGATTCATCTCTACAGCTCTGCCTCTGAAACTGTTGTCTGGATCTACCGTTTTCCTCGCCCCATGTCTCTCATGTCTTGATGTTCTCTTATGTAAAGCGCCTGGATAGAGTTCTCTTTGGGCGCCCTGCAATTGAATAGCTATTTATTATGCTCTATTCTGAGACGGCTGATCTCTCTTCGTAGGATGGGCACAGGAACTCAGGGCGGTGCGGCACCGAGCCGCTGAATGAAAGAAGGCATAGAAATGCGATTACCGGTGTATTCATGCTAGACCTATGCTCGGAAGGGTTCGCGATGAACAAGTTGCAGTTTCTTGCATGCTCAGTGAGTTTTGCCAAATTCTTGGGATCGCTCCTTTCCTCTCTGTACCGTCTTACAAAAAAGCATTATGCCACATTGTAATACTATATAAATATAATTATTTCACCCATGGTTAATTTAGTTTTTAAATGACTAACAATCGATCGTATGATTTCGAGCGATCATTGCTATCTTACAATGGTTAGCTTTTATGCAGTTCCCGAAAGCGAAATGCAGTGCCCAGAATTTGTCCTCCTCCCTACAGGAATGCAAAAATATGCCTGGTTTTCCCCGAACTCCACTGAAGCTTCTACAAAGTACTTGTTTGCCTAGTCGTAATAAATTTGCCACATACATTGCAAAATGTGTGTGCTAGTATCCTATTGATTCCATTTTAGGAAGATGTAGCTATGTATCCACTTAGGCTGCTGAAATTTCACTAATTGGTGGGCTTAACTAAGGTTTCTGTTTTTCTACTACCATCGTATTACTGAAAAGTATTGATGATTAATGTATTTATAAATTGATTTATCGCAGAATAGAACAAAATATCTATACTAGCCTCTGTGACTTCGTCTAGTAATGAACAATAAGGGTAGATACATCAAGTGCTAAACCATTTCAATTTTTATTGACAACGTGATTGGGTCTTATTAGCACAGAAGTACTTTTTGTGGCATAGCTGTAAGTGCAATATTGTGGAAAATAACTAATTTTATAATATATCGCTGTCGTGATCACAAAAAAGTAAATTTTTTGGGATCGTATTTGCCAGTTTCTATACTTTTGAGGCATTAGCTATTGGGAAGTAAGACTGCTACCCAAGAACATTCACAAAATCAAATTTTTTTATGTAGAATGGTACGATGCTAAGCCCGATTAGGAAGTAGTTCAGATAGGTAGATTGTAGAAAGAGGATGGAAGGACCTTAACATGAGCCGCAAAACCTTAAAGTCGATACGCTGCTTGGTGGAGAGCCATTGCATGTCAGTGACAAGTTGTGTAATACGGCACCTGCGCCATACATTACAGACAAGCCTGGCTTAAGTTTTTCACCATCTGTGAGCGCTCTATTGCACAGGCTGCCAGACCTGCAAGTAGTGAGCTACAGAAGTCGAGACCGGATATGGCACATGCAAGGATCAACTTCGATGTGCTGTTCATGTCTAAGCAGGGCCTACTTTTCGAAAATTTTCCATAGCTGAGAGTAGTTAGACTTGGCTGTAGAGAGGCCGTTGTCGTCTAAGGAAATGTCACTTGGGAGATCGAACCCTGACTGCACGAAGTTGCTATGGGAGATATCCTGGGCAAGCTCATTTTGAGGATTAGTTTTTCCAATTTCTGAGACACTCTGTTTGCCCATAAGTAGTAGTAAGTTTTCTACGTTCACTTTGAGAAAGTTTTCTGCCACCCAAGTACTAATGTCAGCAATACTATGCAGCAAACAAGAGTTTGACAGAGTTTGACAGAGCTAGAAGAAAGTGAGGAATCAAAGTGAAGGTATTCCTCTGAGTCATATGCTTAAAAATGATTGGCCTTGATTGCACTTGGCGATTTATCGGCAAGAGGGAAAGCTTTTGTTGTGAAAATACGTGGACTACACTCAGATCTCAGGGCTACTCCTTACTTAATAGGCTCCTTCGACAACAATTGCCTATTGACATCAATGCTCTGAGGTCTCGCTCTGAGGTTGGACCTAAACCATTGCAGTGTAGAGTCAGTGATACCCTGGTGAAATAACATATGCTCAAGAAGGACTGGGTGATCCGTAGTATCAAGTGCCGCCAAAAATCTAGAAAAGCAAGCAGAGATGCTCTGCCTTGGTCGGCATTTCTGAGGTCATATACTTGCAGCAGAGTTGATTCTGAGGATGGGCTCTCTTATTTTATCCATCTTGCTCACAAAGAAACTGGAGAAGCTATCTGTTAGATTGCTTTATGGATTGCTAGCTTTAGTGCTGACCCGGGAATGGTTACGGAGGTGGTTGATTGTCGACACAGGGGACATAAGCATTTTTGAATTGTGCATCTGTGATTTGCGGTTTTTATTAAAGTTGGACTTGACACTAATTACGATGGATTAGTACGATCCACCCACCAACCGTTTGATAGTGCTTCTTTGACAGCCCATGTAAAGTGCCTAGAAAGAGATTAAGTTTTCTGAGTGTGCTATACAAGAGTATTAATATTATCATAGTCCTTGAATTGCAGTCGATGAATATTCAGTCTTGATCTTGTATATGCTTTGCTTAGTATGCTGAGTGTATATATACACTCAGTCGTAAAAATTCTTTGCAGTTTGGCCGTAACTTCTGTGGCTGTAAATTCGCTCGGGTAATAAGATTAATTATGTTGCCAGGTATACTTAAGTTGCACACAGCATATGAGTCTATTTATTTGCAGTCCAAAAGCAAATACATATGCTGTTGTTGTGAATGTGTTTAGTGTGGCATAGTGCGAGCACGATTCTTAATGACTTTTCTCTCACAAGGGATAGGGCCCACCGGCTACTGCCGTGTCTCTTATGCTGTATCACAGTTCTCAGAGCCTGAGTGTTTCTGTAAAGGTCGGCCACTTGTTTAGGCCGAACACTCACCTCAGCTGCCGCTTTATATCGCTACATAGTCTGTAGTCCATAGTCCATAGTTCTATGGGGTTTTAATCAGTCATCTGGCTGAGCCACTGCATCAGCACCAAACAAGGATCAGTAACAAGTACTTTCAAGTTATTTTTGGTTAAGCAAGCAGATTTCAAACTCAAATACTCTGCTTTGGTTCATTACATCGGGCAGTAAGATAGCGACCCTGAACACACTGTCAGAACAGTGTGGTACTTTTTTGACGAGTCCTTGTGTCACGCCGATGCTGTGTCTCAGCCAGTCGCCTGAAACCTCGAAGGATACGTTCTACATGTTAATCGACCAGAAGCCATCGAAGCTCCATCATCAAATGTGATATATAATGGCTGGGTACATTAGCAGCAAACGTCTTGTCTCACCTGCCCTAACAAAGGTCATCAGGAGGGCTGTTGCTATTGGCAGCTTTAAAATATACCCGGAGGATCCAAACAAGAAAAATTAGCACCAAAATTAATACAACAGGCGAACACGATTAATTTACCATGAAAACCCCTTTGCAGGCATCAGGAACACTAATGCCAGTAGGATGTGGCTTATTCCTGATTTTCGATCACTATTCTGCTATTCTAGCTGGCCTGGCCTCGACGAGTTTTACGGAGTTCCTTCCTATGGTATAGCATGCCAAACTCCTTGAAATTCGTCCCGTAATTTGGCCGGTGATCTGACAATACTGTCTAGAGCTCTCTTTACACCCTGAACTTCATCTGTAAAGAATACTTACCTCCAATCTTTGATTGGCCACAGTCTGGCCTGCCACGCCCATTTAAGGCATGCTTATTTTTGGGCATTTGTCAGTTACACTCAGCTTTCTTTGCCACCGTAGCCAGAAGCACTCATTCGTCCAGCCTTTGCCTCACCGTTCCGGTCACTGAGGGTCATGCCGGGGCTAAGCTTCTGTGTTTTGGCCTAGACTCGAGCGAGTGTGCGAAAATGAGATGTGGACAAAAGTGTGAAATAAGCCTTCCGGCGCTTTATTTTAAGTAGCCTGTCGTCCCTCCTGGTAGAAGCCCGAGGGCGTCCAGACTCAGGCCGGTTCTTCATCGTACGTAGTGAAGACATTTTCCAAATATTTTATTTGACTGCTTTCTCACTTGTTCCCAGCTTCCGAGTGATCTCTCGGTTGTTAACCTTCTCCAGATGGTAAGACTATAGCTGGACCTTTGCAAAATCAGTCAGGTGGCCTCACTTTACCGTAGCAGCTGGTACTGAATGCAAGCATCGGTACGATGTATCGATTGCGGCCAAGGTCACTGGGTGTCTGTTCAATTTCCCCAGTGTGCCTTTGTGTCGAGAGTATGTTGCATCTTCTATTAAACTAATAATGTCTGTAAATTGACCAGAAAGTATGTCGGCCATGCTTAAAGGCATGAGTGACTACACTACAGATTTGCTCTGCTAGCAAGTCTGTCTACCATTATTACCGTGTAGCTCCCCTATAGGTGAGCAGAGTAATACCTCTTGCCCAGCCACTAAAAGCCGAAACCCAAGCAGCCATCGGTGACAGAGCTATTAGGTTGATCAAGGCAGTGATAGCCCAGGAGGTACGGTAGTTGCTCTCCACGAGGTACCGTGGGTTCGATACCTGAAGTGGGCGATTCTTTATTGCCAACTGCAGGCAGTGGTGATATCCATAAAGGCTTTTCTGCCGTTATAAAAATGATGTTAAATCAGCTAATATTTATTTATTTATCAACAATTGTGCCCGCATCCAGGTTAGTGCTCAGAAGTCCTGAGCATTAATTATGGACCAAACCAGTGTATCTTAATACAAATAAATAAATAAAAACGTATCTGCACATTTTTTAAATCAATTTTAAGTAGTTCATATAGCTACCCGTTAAGATGCACCGACCACACTCACAGGATGGGGACCATACTCACTAGGAGGTGGGACTTATGGCTCTATGATGTGTGTATATCCCCTACTAGGTGAAGTACAAATACAGGCGAATACAGCCCGCTGTTCTGACTCGAATCATGTAGCTAGACCTACTAACATCAAAACCGTTGGAGACCGTGCCTGGCGTTCCTATGGTCCTAAAGTCTGGAGCTCACAACCGATGCACTTCACAAAGTCCACTGATGTGGCGACATTTAAAAAGAAGCTTTAAACATACCTGTTTAATACAGCATTTTGTGGGGCTTTGTGATTGGTCTCTTATCTTGTATGCATGTACCTGCTTACACTGTGTGGGCTGCTGCTTGCAGATGTTACCACCAATCAATTTGATAATGCTTTCTGTACAGCATATGTAAATATATATGTATATATATATATATATATATATATATATATATATATATATATATATACATATATATATATATATATATATATATATATATACACACATATATATGTAGTGCCTAGAAGGAGATTCAGTTCTCGGAGGGTGCTATGCAAATTTATTATTATTACTCATATTACCTGTAAATGTCGTAGGAGGTCAGAATGAGAAATTGGACTAGTATCTGCTTTTAGACTGCTGATAGCTACTGCAATCAATTGGGTGACTATGAATCATATCTCAGTTTCTTAGCTTGAAAGATCAGTCCAGTTGTCACAACTGCAGAGGTTACACTTATGCATTTCTCGGTATTATAGCTATGGTGGGATTTCTGTTGCCTGGTGTAGTACTAAGCACCAAGCTACTGGTGAGATTATATTCTTGCGATTATGATATACAGCTTCTCAGTTTTTCCATGCATGCTATCTTAAAAGTGTATTCTTCTAGATGCAAACCTAACTTTTGAAAAAAAGGTTATCAATTTTTCAGGAACTTGGTTTCATAAACGTCATGGAAATTGAACTGTACGTAGGTTCTGAGATGCTGTACAAGTGACCTCATCAGTGGGCTCTCCTAATGGTCCTCCTAGTCGAATCTCATGTCAATGTGTTTCCCACTATTGAACAAGTCATTAATGTGGACCTTTTCTCGAGCTGCTGCATCTGCTTGGGTGTAATTTGTCTTTCGTTCTCCTCTAGCCTTTATATCACACCTCGTACTGCTATGTGTCTGCAGGTGCTTCATGAACCCGTGGATCAATGGCGTGATGTGAAAGGACATAATGTTCTGGTGACTGCATGCTAATATCTGGAACTCTGACCACTGCTAGAAACCTGTTTAACTTCATTGCCGTATGTCTCATCTAAAGATGCTTCTGTTCCGATCTGCTTTCCCTGTCCTCTGTAAGCTTATCTTTATTTCTGTGTGCCTGACATGCTTACCCCTGCATAATTCAGAGAATGTTCCTATCCAGGCGCCCGACTAACCAGTGGTTCTGAGTGTCTTCATGCGTGCTTTAGTGTGCTGGTCTAATAGTGATACCGCATGCCATTGATCTCGGTTAATGCTTCTTTTACAACCGATTGTAAAGTGGAGTGAGTGGGAGGCTACTGCGTGCATTTTTTAACGTTGGCTAGGTTCAATCGCTCTATGACATCCGCACATTGATGGCAGCAAATTTTCTTAAATTAAATTATGATAAAACCAACTTGCTAGTTATGGGCAAACAAAGTGCAATTCAGAAATTGGAAAGGCTGACACTCAAACTTGGCTCTGCCAGCATATCTCCTGTTGAATCAGCTCGAAATCTAGGTGTCATGTTCCAAAGTGACCTCTTGTTAGACGACCACATCAGCTCCACAATCAAGCCTGCCTACTTTCAGCTACATAACATTGCGAAAATTCGAGCTTGTTTAGATAGGGATACCACGTCCAAGTTGGTCCATGCATTTGTGAAATCTCGTCTTGACTTCTGTAACTCACTGCTTGCTGGCCTACAGGCATGTGCAATCAGGCGATTGCAGCTTGTGCAAAACTCTGCAGCTAGGCTTGTCTGTCGTGAGTGTCGCAGTTGCCACATCACACCACTTCTCGCCGACCTGCACTGGCCACCAGTCAAGCAACGGATCGACTTCAAGGTTTTGTCGCTCACTTTTAGGTCACTTCATTCTTTGGCTCCAGCCTATCTCTCAGATCTACTCCCCCAGCAGGCCAAGCATCGTACCACCTGCTTTTCGGAATCCAACAGTCTACAAATACCTCGTACAAACCTTAAATCCTTTGGAGACTCCTTTGGAGACCGTGCATTTAGTTTGTATGTTCCCAAAGCCTGGAACTCCCTCCCGAATTGTGTCAGAACATTCCCTGACTTGACCACATGTAAAAAGAGCTTAAAAACACACCTATTTAGGACAGCATTTAGTGTGGGTCCCTGTGATTCGTCCTTCATGTGCTCATGCATGCTGACACTGTGCATGCTGCCACTAACCACATTTGCATGCTGACCCTGTGCATGTCACCCCTAACCATGTTATTCATGTTGTTTATCAATCATGATATTATTCAACATTTAATTGCATTTCCCTTTGCAGCAAATGTAAAGCACCTAGAGAGAGATTGATTTCTGAGGGCGCTTCATCAAGGGCATTATTAATACTATTAAGTACTTTTTGAGTAATCCTTTTTTGGTGCAGTGGCTCAGGCAGTTGCCCAATATGAACCGTATTAAGCGACTATAGAGCAATGTCGACAGGCAGTATTGTGCTGAGCCGACGCCACACTAAGCGCGCGTACGCACACACACACACACACACACACACACACAAACAGCTTTTGTGCTTTTGTTTTTTTAATTTTTAATTAATATTGTTAGATGCTTTGCATAACTTTAGTGTAATCTAGTATCGTAGAAAATCCTCTTATTACCCGAACGAATTTGCAGCTAGCACAGCGGCGGCCATACTGCAGGGATGTTTTGAGCCTGAGTGTTAGTGGCAATGGTGGTATCGGATAAAAACAGCCTTGGGTATCCAAGGCAAGCTTCGTAACGACTCGTAGTCTGAGGAATATCTTGATTCACCTCTCTGTAGCAGATGCTGGTGGTACTGTGCCTGTTGTGCATCGGATGTAGTAGTCCATCTTGCAGGCATGATAGGCAAACCGGAAAGGAGTTTATGAAAACAAATGATGGCAATGGTGATTCGCCCAATTTGATGGGCTGATAGATTCGCAAAGAACAAAAAAGGGAATACGGATGCAGTAAATAGTAAATAAGGCTCTTCCAACAGTCGGGCTTGTTTTGTCTGAACTGTGCCTTTTGCAGCTTTAAGTGCACTTTCCTTCGAGAAAGGCAGGATCTGTCTCATTGGTATTGGGAGATGAGCATTCGAGGGCCTTCACTATCGTAGTCAAGCATCCTAGAGATAGTCTTGTTCCGTCAGACGTAAGCCATCACTTATAGGCATGCAACCATTGTCATGCATTTACTACCTAGCTCTGCTTCTGTTTATCCCACTTTGTTTGTGATTGCAATGGAAGCTGTAAGTCGGGCTGCGTTAGGCTCTCTGGGAGTGTAGCATCGAGTTTTTTAATTTTCTCCTCAATTTGACCCTCCTAGATCCTATACTTTGCATGCCATGAATGCAGCATCAACAATGTTCTCTTGGCCGTTTACTATTAGACTCATTGAAAAAAATTGTGCTGTTTGCAGTAATATTACAATGTTGGCATAATTTGCTTATGTACGTTAGAACACTAGATATTGTACTATATCTTCATACTGGCATCCCTAGACTGGTCAATCGTCTTTCTGGTTGTTAGAGTCTGTATAAAGAACTTGGCTAATCTTCTTTTGGCTAATAATCTCTTCTGCAAGCATCACCTCTAGATTGGTATGTAAAATAATAATAATAAGTCTTTAGTGCAGCACTCTTTGAGAACCGAATCTCCAGCCAGATGCTTTTCGAAAAACAAGCAATAGCCAATAGTTAATGAGAAGCAAGGTATAATGTTTAGTCAAGCATTCAAAAGCACTCGTGCATTATGCTTAGACAGTGAATGCAAAAGCACTCAAAAAGGCACTCTTAGCTTCTGGTTTGTATAATCTTTGGTTATTAGCACATACTGAATCATGTACATGTAAGCTAAGCATAGTGGGTGGATGGAGAGAGGCAAGGTCAGTAGGGTGCTATACTAAAGCATGTCACTTGTGCCCCTAGTAACAAACCGTACACAGGCAGTCTCCTTAGGCACGACGTCACAAAAGGACAATACACTCTTACAAAGCAGAAGCTGTGTGGAACAGATAGGTTTGTAAGTGTTGCATCCCAGTCTCTTATTTTCCATGGCCGAGCAGACGACGGTTTTTGCACTTCTAATAAAGTGTGGTTGAATTCACAGAAAGAGACTTCACAGAACAGTTCCCTTAGCATCAAGTCGAGGCTACCTGAAGAATTTTATAGACTACAGGGATTGGACAGGTTGTGCTAAATACACAAGCTCATCAGACCAAAGCTCCCAATTACAGTTTAGTTTAGTCCTCGTTATAAGCGAGGCGGCCACAGAAGTGTTTTGCAGTTTTGAACTTTAATCTTCCAGTTGCCATGCTAACCAGATTGTTTCTCATCACTCTACA
Source organism: Cristatella mucedo (assembly GCA_009760855.2). NCBI lineage: Eukaryota > Metazoa > Bryozoa > Phylactolaemata > Cristatellidae > Cristatella > Cristatella mucedo. The sequence goes on along the minus strand of WPIO01000011.1, from coordinate 7,729,888 downwards.
ATTGTGAAAACTGCATACACTTGACAGCCCTGCAGAGGCTATCATCCCTGACTTGGAGCCTCTGCTGACTTAGTACATACATTGATGAGGAAGTGAAGAGCTCTTTTTTCTGTGGCCACATTCTCATAATAATAATAATAAAATATTGTAGAGCACTCTCAGAGAACTGGGTCTCTTTCTAGGACTTTGCAAATGCTGCAAAGGAAACGTGGTCGAATGGTTAGTGGTAGCATGCATGCATAAGCATCTATCTATGGCTGAAGCAAAGGCGGTTGCTTAAATCTCGACTGTAACCATATTATCTCTTAACGAATTTTCCTGTTTTTCAGCTTCTCATTGCAGCAAAGAATAAGTGTAGGTTAGTTTCTTGATGACTGATTGGTGTGGCGCTTCGTCTCTGTTTAGGCTATGCTGATCTTTTTTGCTCTGTATAATGTGGGTACAAACTAGTGCCTGTCGCTTTAGCAATGTCCGTTGTGACCTGACTGTATCATGGAACCTTGGTTATCTTTGGCAATCTTAATGCAGAATATAATATGCTGACTATAGCATCCAGGCTTTGATGTATTCAGAGCCAACCCGCTGGAGCTTGGCATTGCAGACCTATGTGCAGTTGACCATGATGCAGAGGCATCTGGTACCCCAGGTAGGTAATGTTGCATCAGCGATTTTTCATTGATTAAGCCTATGTTTTTATCTATTGTATCACTGGTTGTGTGTATGCGTGCGTGTGACCTGGGATACACACAGTCTACGATCTAAGCTTAACAATGAATAGAGACCCGGAGAATCAGGCACTGAACGTGCTTTATGTTTTGCAGTGAGTGTAGAGTAGCTGCTAGCCTACTGGTATCCATCGCATAATAGATGCAGTTGGAGCTATTTCCTTGCTCAGATATTCCAAGCAAACAACAGAGGAACAAACTTGATTATCAAACTGAAGCCGTGTGACTGCAATTCAACACAGTTTGAAACTTGCTACTCTGTGTTGACATCTGGCAGCTACCATGTTTGGATTTATCTATCGATTTTTCTAGTGGGCATGAGCTGTATTAGTGTGAATGTATATGTCCTAGAAGAGCGTGATCAGGCGACCTAGATCTTCCTCGAATCGGCCCAGTAGATGACAGCTGTATCCAAGAACTACCGACAGCAGATGTTATTTTCTTGTTTGCTCATCTGCCGTTGTGGAACTCCTAGTCAAACACCCGAGGCAAGTAAATGTATTGCAATATACCGCTGGCTGTAACTCCACGAGCCATGAAAACTCTGTGGGTTTCACGCTGGAGAGTTTTGTATAGCACACTCACAGCCTAAGCAGCTTTCCGTCTGCAAGCAGTAGCCAACAAGCAGCTGGACTGTGACTGGAGCCATGTTAATGGTGGGTGGACTGGCAACAGTTAGCCCACCTAGGAAATGTGAAGCTGTGCTTTGAAGCGGTGAAGGTGTGTGGTCATGTGAAGCAGAAGCTTCCGGCGACTTTTAGCCTTACTTCAATGATTTGATGCCGGTGGTTTGTACTCAAGATCGACACATGCAACGAGGGACAATCAAAAGTGATTCGAGCACAAGCACGTGCCTCGAGATGGAAGCTATAGATCTGTACTCGTGCTGAATGCCTTGGAATCGTTAGAACACTTATATGGTCAACTGCATGTGCTCGTTGCCCGTGTGCTCAAGTGTGATCACTTACTTTCTTATAAGCTTACAGGTCTGCATTTAGCCAGTTACAGTCACAACGTCCATTCGCCTTACGTTTATTCATTTTCAATTTTTGTAGGAGAAGTCTGTAAGGTTTCTAGAGCGGTCTATTTATAGTGCTCGCTATTGCTTCGTGGAAAATTTACACCAGAGGTAGGTAGCATGAGCATACGATCAATACTGTGATTTACAGCTTTTGCGATGAAACCTATCTTTTTGAGCTTGAGAGTACCTCTGTGTGTGTGTGTGTGTGTGTGTGTGTGTGTGTGTGTGTGTGTGTGCATGTGCGCGTGCGCGTGCGTGTGTGTATGCAGACTATATGTCCATTCACATGTTCATGTGTTTTTTTTTAGCTAGTTGGGCTCTCACAATTAAACTCGAAATGTTTTAGGCATGCCTGAGCTACATAAATAATCATTGTGGTGTATGCCAATTCGGTGCCGACATGCGCTTTTAGAAGCGATTTTTCTGTTTTTTAAGAAAGGGGGCTGGGCGATCCATGCACTATCATCTTAAGCCAGGCACCGAGCCAGTATGTGCACATGCTTGCAATACTCCAGTCCAAAAACGAAGCTTCCCTTCCTAGAATGGATGCTTCATAGCAATTTTTTGAAACCATAGGAAAAACTGCCCAATGTGCAAATAATATACCATAGGTAATTCCGATGCCAATGCTAAATGATTTGGCATTCTGTGACATTTGCAGAGAAAAAACCCTGCAAAAACAGGCCTTTGTGCTAATGAAATGACCAAAACTTTTGAATAAGTCACCATTGGGGAAATCAGGATCTCGAGGGTCGGTGATTGCTGCCATATGTATTTACACTAGTGTGCTTAGGGGGGGTGGCTAGAATATGCCATCTTCTGCATTGGCTGGATTTGAGTCCAGGATCATTATGTTGCCAATGAAAGCAGTCCCTTGAATTTTTCACCCGGTACGAGATAGTCTTGCTTCTGGTTTTGCTAGTAAGTGAGCTCAGATGTCGATGGTTATAAGAAGGGAATTTCGGTGTATCTGTCATATGCTATACTTGTCGGCAAAGTTAGCTCATGGGCCTCTTTTTTGATGGTTTGCTTCTAATTGTAGCCACCACTCACTTTTGTTGACAGTTTTAACCGGGCCTATGAGACTACGAATTACCGTTACCTAGTAGACCAAATTTTATTTAGCTAGCTCAGCTGCTCTGCTGCAAATAAAGTGAATGTTAGACCATCAAAGTAACATAACTGGCCAAAAATCTGCTCGAATATATGCACTCCTTCTCAAGTCTTGCTCCACCTGGAATGGTGATGCCCACCTTATGCCGGCTGATGTCTTTTGACTTGGCATACGGAAGAAACCAGCCTATCTTTCCGATATACTCCCCCATCAGGCCAAGCATCGTACCACCCGCTTTTCGGAATCCAACAGTCTACAAATACATCGTACAAACCTTAAATCCTTTGGAGACCGTGCATTTAGTTCGTATGCTCCCCAAGCCTGGAACTCCCTCCCGACCTGCGTCAGAACATCCCCTGACCTGACCTGACCACATTTAAAAGGAACCTAAAACACACCTAATTAGGACAGCATTTAGGGCGTCCCTGTGATTCGTCCTTGATGTGCTTATGCGTGCTGACACTGTGCATGCTGTCCACTAACCACATTTGCATGCTGACCCTGTACATGTCACCCTTAACCATATTATTCATTTTTTTTGTTTTTCAAGCATGACTTTACTCACCATTCAATTGCATTTCCCTTTGCAGCAAATGTAAAGTGCCTAGAAAGAGATTGAGTTCTCTGAGGGTGCTTTATAAAGTACATTAAAATTATTATAAGAATAAAAAATGAATTCCTACACTCTATATACAAAATGCAAGCTGAACGTCTTGCATAAGTAAAAAATTTTTTACAACAGACTTTATTTAATAGGAGGTTGGACCTCTACGGTATTTTAAAACGTCACTTATATGCCCCGGCATTGAGTCCGGCGACCTCTTACAAGTCTCAGATGTAGTTGCCCACAGTAGTAATGCAGTCGGTTAAATAACTGCTTGAAACTGCTTCAGCAAAAAATTTTACGAGGTATTGTGTGCTTCGGGTCATTGTCCTGCTGTCAAATATAGTCGTTCCCCAGAAGAGCTCAAGCACCTGAAATCAGCATGTTTTACTAGATTGATGTACGATACTGGCTTGTAAGTCCACTAATAGGGAGCATAATTCTGGCACGGCAGAGCCAAAACAACCACAAACCATGATACTTTCACCGTCAAATTTCACTGGTGCCTTATGCCAGTCACTGTGGTACATCCAGTATTTTCAATGACTTATAGGTATTTGTCGTTTAGCAGTTTTTTGTGTAGCCATAACTTTGACTCGTGGGCCATGAACCTTGACTCCAGTTGTCTGCCGTGTAGTAGACGTGGTCCCAGGCCGGTTTGTGATAATGTCTTCTTGATCGCTGGGTGAGCAGAGGCTTGCGTTTGGCTACCCTTCTCAACTATACCATGCCTGGTAAACCTCCTGGGCACTATCTCTATGCTGACGATCGTGCAGATTTTGGTCGCCAGCGACTGAGACAGGCTCTCGGAGTCCTGTCCTCCATCGCCGAAGAGCCAACATCGTGGAGTGAAATTCGTTTCTATAGGGCATCTTCTTTTGCCGACCTGGTGGTCCACTTTGTTGCGTGAGACGAAGCCTGTTAGGTACCGAATGCGTACCGAAAGCCGCTTAGGCTGTGAGTGCGCTATACAAGACTCTCCTGCATAACACCCACGTGGTCTTTATGACTTTGTGGAGTTACTGACGGAGATACATTCGACTTGGCTTGGGGCTAGGCCACTCGAACGATTCATTCTATCAGATTTGTCTTCTTTGAATCCATGGGTCACCGTGGCTACCTAGCTATTGTTTTTTCATCAGCACGGGCTTGTGCCATTTGAGTGTGCTTGACGTCCGATCGACCGTCTTGCTTGTACCCTGCATGCTCCGAGTGAACTGACATGCTTGCTTAGCGTGTACCCACTGCAGTGGGTTTTTGCTTGGGCCCGTCCAGCTCATCGGTGAGCTGGTGAGCCCGAGTTTTCTATGGTGCCCTCTGTCTGTCTGTTCCTCCGACTTCGTCTCTCTCTCTCTCTCTCTCTCTCTCTCTCTCTCTCTCTCTCTCTCTCTCTCTCTCTCTCTCCTGTCTCTCTCTTCCCCTCTCTCTCTCTCTCTCTCTCTCTCTCTCTCTCTCTCTGTCTCTCTCTCTCCCTCTCTCTCTCTCTCTCTCTCTCTCTCTCTCTCTCTCTCTCTCTCTCTCTCTCTCTTTGTCTCCCTCTTTCTCTGTCTCTCGTTCTCTATCTCTCTCTCTCTCTCTCTCTCTCTCTCTCTCTCTCTCTCTCTCTCTCTCTCATGACACTTGATCGTTTTTCAGGGCTAGCTTGTCGAGCCTCGAGCATGCGATCCTCGACGAATGGTTTCATTGGCTTTTGGCAGCTCGGGAGATTAACGTTGACTTTATTAGTAAGTTGGAGCATCTCCTCGTCCTTTTCAACTAGACTTGATATCCAGTTCTGGCTTCAGTGCTGCTTAGCAGCTCTCAGCTCACTCTTGATCTGCCATTGCGTAGGGTAACCGGGGATCGTATTTTTTTTCTTTTCTTCCGAAAGTCTACCTGCAGACAAGGCCCGAAGTCGCTCATCGGAGAGTAAAAGCTCGCTGCAGGGAAGAGGAGACTTGCGTGTCCCTGGTACTGCACTGCTTGTCTTGTCAGTCAGTTTAACTTCCTTGACTAGATTGCTATTCTGCTGCGGTTACCTTCGTGATGCATAGAGAGATAGAGAGACCGAGACACAGAGAAGGACACAGAGAGACAGACAGAGAGAGTGGTGCTGAATCGTCAGTGTGATCTGATGTTGGTTGCAATGAATGTCATTTTGCCTAGGACTACCTTCAGGACCTTCACGATTTGCATGAAGACTGGCTGGTGCAGGGCAAGTTTCCTCGTCCGGCCCCTGTGTTTGTGAGTTTCACTGCCTAAAAGCCATGCACTTAGTTTGCTGTGCTGCCTTCGGCCACACGCTTGGGTTCTAGGGTTCTGCTGCCCCTGCAATGGGCACGGCCAAAGCTGTCGTTACTAGAACTGCAAGCGTTTGTCAGCTAGCAAATAAATAATCCATTTTGGGCAACATCTGGCCACCGGCTTTCGAGCATCGCATGATCTTGGGAGGGGGGAAGGTCGACAGAGTGAAAAGCGGCGATCTGTGAGCAGAGCAAAAAGGATCAAACATTCAGCAAGAAAACCGCAGTGGATTTCAACCGACTCTCGTAGGCGAAGGAAGTGAGCCGATCGCTGCTGCTTGTGTGCATAGGCACAGGTCTTTTTCTTTTACTACTTCTTTCTTTCGTTAGGCTCCCGACAGATCTAAATGTTTGCTGTGCCTTTAGGTGCTCTTTCTGAGGAGTGGTGGTGGTGTTGTTACCGACTGTCACTGTTTCATTTGTGGCTCTGGTTTAGTGACCTGCCTGCTCATATTCACTCACTCTGACCCATAGCTGGAGCAAGATGCTAGTGATAATTTCGTCTCAAGTCTATTCTAGAGCCGATGACGTTGACGTCAATGCTCTGTTTATGTCAGCAGACGACAAGCAGGGAAGTGTTTAGCAACCCTGCTGCTTCGTAGTGGCCTGTGCAGCTATGGCTCAGCTCCCAGAGTTCTCATTGGGCTTCAAGAGCTCTGGATGTAATGGAAGTGTGGTGTTTCACCAATGCTTGCCAGAGTTCGACTGCTGGGAAGCAGCAAGGAAGTATTGTTGCCTCAGCATCGAGACTCGAAAGCGATGGCTGTCAAGTTCCCGAAGTAGGCGTTTTTTCTTCCCCATCATGACTCCAGCAGATGTTTCTGCCGAACGAACTCATTTGCAACTCGATTCTTTTGCGAAGCACCCCTATTTTTCGGCTAGCTCGCGCCAGTTTCCTTGCACCTGTAGCAATGTGGGTGAATGACTTGTCAGATGGGCAGAGCCTTCGGCTTGCGTATAATAGAAATTCTGACTTAAAATAGTGAACAAATATATAATAATTTATATAGCACCCTAAGAGAACTTAATCTCTGTTCAGACACTTCGCATATGCCACGAGCCTTGAGCCCACGACCTCGGGCATGAGATTCATTCACCATGACCTTGGTCGGGGCGAGCACCTTAACCACTGGGCCAAACCAGCGCGGCGACTTATTTCTAGGATCTAGATTCTCGATCTGCTTGCCCAGTGAGCCTCTTTCAAAGTATGCTTCCTTTGCCTCATAGATTGCTTTCCATGTTGTTAGGTTGTTGATGCCAATGACGACATAGACGGAATGGTGAAGAAATACGAAGATTGTTACGAGCTTTTTCAGAAACACTTGAGTGCCAGCTCACTGGCAGCCAGGCCGTCAGTGGAGTCTTAATCTTTTGCACCTGCCCCGCGGTCAGTCTGATGGTGGTGCTCGTGTGCACGATGCCTTGGAGTGCATCAGGCTGTAATAAGTGCACGCTAAAGGTCTCGCTTTTTGTATCGCCTGAATTTTGAATCACTGAGAGAGAATCTCCCTGCAGCTGCAGCCTATGTATTTTGTGCCCAGGCCGTTGCTGCGTTTTCCTCATTTTTTTTCTGACCGAGTCCTCCACTGTCTTTGTTACCGTGTAGCTTATTAAGTTATTAGTTAAATGTCTTACACAATAGGTACGAGGTAAGGCAGTGAGTGATATGTATTCTTTTATCCGTTGTCCACGATAGGTCTGGTCAAATGGAGTGGAATGCCTCGCTCAAGCTTCATTCTTTCTTTGTTTCTCAGTTTGTCTTTCTTGCTATGCTTGGCTTTTGAATGATGCTTCAGTCAGTGTTGATTTGATTGTGCATTCAGCCATGTAATCAAGCAGCAGGTGAACATTGCCTGCCTCACCGAACTCATGCCACTTGTAGCAGACAGGTCGTAGAATAACTTAGCCTGCGACGCATGGCATTTAGGTCTACGGCTACTTGTTCATGCCACCAGTTCTCGCCACTATATTCCTTGAATAATGCTCGGCCATGTGAAAAGCTCAATGGAATTGTAGCGAGGAATAGAATTGTCGAGATTTGTCCGCAATTGTTCTGCCATTGAAGTGGGAAATAGGAGTAGTGCACTCCTGTCCTAGCTGTGTCTTCGAAGCGTGCTATGCCGTTTGCAATAAAAAAAAAAGGTACTTTCATCATTCTTTGAGGCGCTTGCTTCATAGGAATCAGCACCTTGGGTCAGCGACCACCTAACCTAGTTCAACCTAATAGGCAAAAGTATCAACACGTAGCTCTATATATTATACCGCCACAGATGTTGAAAATACCTGTGTGAGACTGACAATGCACGGCTTGGCCGTTTGCTGAGCTGTGAGCTGCAAGTGAGTTTCGAGGTGACTAGGCGTGCTAGTTTCGAAAAACTTTCAAACTGGGGTCGACTTAACCGTAGGTCGCCGAACAATCTGGAGGACGAGGTTGCACGCGAAACTCCAGCGGCTGGTGCCTGTTGGTGCCGTGCTAGGAACGGAACCGGCTATCGCCTGGCTTGTGACTACAAGTGTGTACCAGAGGTCTTCACTGCGCAGGCTTCTCAACATGCAGTGGGCTCTCACCTCAGCAGCACCTGGACCCTCTAGTATATCCAGCAACACGGACTTCGGCCTGTGGCCGTGTGTATCTCAGTCTATAGGTCTACAAAGATTCTAAGGGGATTTTCGTATAGTGTACTCAAAGTCTAAGCAGCTTTCGGTACGCATTCGGTTGGTTGCCAGCAGAATTCATCTCGCGAAACTATGAGAAAGTGAGAAGCACAGCTGAGTCAGGAGAGCCGTTGAGGTATTAAGTAGCTTGGAAGTAGCAGCGTAGGACGGCTGAAAAGGATGTGCCGTAGTCGGCAGCAGGGAAGTAGATGTCGTTGCGTAAGAATTGTGGGAATGAGTTCCACAGTCGAGGACCTGAAGAGCTAAAGCTTCTGTCGCCAACTGGCTGTAAGCTATGTAATGAAGGCAACAGCCAATTCATTCTCCGTAGAGGACGTGAGGGCACGAGGATGCTGAATCTGGTGCAGTAGTTCAGCTAGATTGGAATGAGCCAAGCCGCGTTAGCTCTTGTAGGTCATGATAACAACTCTACTCTATCCGTTGATCAACCGGCTGCCATCCAAGCAAGCTCTTTCAAAGGAGACACGTGGTCAAACCTCGGGGATTTGTAAATTAGCCTTACAGCTATTTTCATCACCAGCTACATTGGCCTAGTAACTTTTTTGGTAGCCCAGCCGAAATGGAATTGCAATAATCTAGACGAGACAGGAAGCTAGTTAAATTCAAGCCATCGTCAAAGACAGCTCCAAATCTTGGATAGGAATCGGACGTAGTTGCTAGCTGTGCAAAGTTTTCTTAACGACGCTTTCAAAGACTAGGCAGCTGCCAAAAACTACACCTACATTCTGAGCACGTGGTGATGGTCGCACAACAGCATCACCTATTAGAAGAGCACGGCCTTCTAGTGCAGCCACACTCATGGGGTTTTCCTAGGTGTATCATTTCTGTCTTATTGTAGTTTAGTTAAAGGTAATTTGCCGATATGCAGGATCAAATGTCTGCAAGGCAATCATCAAATTGATTAGTCGCTGCAGCAGATTCCGACGGTTTTAAAGACAAGTACAGTTGAGTATCTTAAGCATACAAGTGATAGTCTATTCCGTGGGCGTCCAATCACTTAATCCAGTGGTTCAGTATAAATGAAGGACAACCGAGGACCGAGGCCCCTGTGGAACTTGAGAGGTGACACGGTAATGAGAACTGAGCTCCAGACGACACGGATTGAACACGAACGGTTTGAAGCACGCCAGTGCCTCATCTGCCAGGTAGATCATTGTTCTTAATCTTTCAGGAAGAATAGAAGGATATCGCAATCAATAGTCATGGAAGAAGGATGATAGAAGGGCCGGGCTGTGAAATTCCTGTTTTCGCTGCTGCAGAGGATGACATTGGCTACAGGCTGCAGAGCAGTTTCAGCGGAGTGGTGGTGCTTAAACCCCACAAATTTTCTGAAAATTCTTTCTTGTCAATGTGCGATAGAAGCTTTTCAGCGTAGAATTTTCCGTGAATCTTTGACGCAAAAAAGAAGCATGGAAACTACTCAATAGCTTGCAAGAACAACCGAATCTACTCTAGCCTTATAAAGTATCGGTCTAAAGATGGCCGATTTAAAAGACTTGGGTACAAACCTCTTTTCCGGAGTAGCAATACAAATCTCACTTATGGCAGGGCTAAGTGTGTGTGCCTGTGAAGACCAGAGATGTGATGGTACGATGTTTTCAGGAGATAAGCTCTTTTTACTAGACCTAATTAAGGTAGCCACATCGCCTTCAGAAACCTCGGATATAGCTTCATGAAGGTCACAAACTGCGTGCGATTCAACTATTAATTTCGTCGAACGGAGCTCTATGGAGGCACGAATGTGCACAATTTTTCAGTGAAAAGAGCAGAAAACCTAACGGTTGAGCCAATTATATTTGGATGTGAGACCTCTCACAATTAGCCACCACTTATGTACCGTCTTATAAATCTGTTTTGGGTCTGAGTGGCAGGACTTAAGTTTTTGAGTGAAAAAAGAAGCCCTGGCTTTTGTAAGCTTCCAGCTGTGGGCTTGAAGTTCTTTGGAATAAACTAGATCTTCATCAGATCCGGACTCCTTAAAGCGGCGTTCAAGCCTATGCTTATTAAGGGGCATATTTTGTAGTTTTTTTGTAAATTGAAAGGAATTTCCGTGACTGTATATGGACAGAACATTGGGAGAATACCTGTCAATGGCACTCTTAAGTGTCTTGCTCACTGCAGCAATGAGGTTATCAGGGCTGTCAGTCGAGTCTGGGTGCAGATCAAGAAGATCTGCTCCGCTGGCATATTTCCAGAATGTCTGTGTCCAAGCTTTTTAAGTTGATTTGGTGGACAAACTCGACGCTACACTGCATGTACAACGGGACAGGAACAGTAAATGAGACAGAGCATTGATCTGAGATGGTAAGCGGGCAAACAACAAGATCAGCGTAGCAGGCACCCTTAGTTACAACGAGATCCAGGATACGGTCGCCTACGTGAGTCGTACGATTAACTATTGAAAATTACCTATTGAAAATACCTATTGCAATTGAAAATTACCTATTGCAAATTACCTATTGAACCAAACCAAAGTTCTCCAAACAGACTAGAAATGAGCGGACTTGAAGTCTCCTGCAATTAGTGGTGGCCTGTCCCGCACAAATATTTTAGTGAGGAGCTCCGAAAACTCCGCTATAAAACAAGGTTAGACAGCCAGAATGAGGTCGGTAGATTACAACATTGACAGGTACGGTCTTTGATGAGAACCTGATTGCAACTAATTCAAGGATGGCCCGTGCAAAAAACTACAAGTCTTATAGCCAAACGATTCACGAACAACAATAGCGACCCTGCCACCAACCTTGTTAGACCGGACTCAAAGAATGAAACCCAGTGTAGTTTCGTTCGTTTATGCATACCCCAGCGTATGACAGCGCATCTTATCTGCCAGTACTAGGCCGGAGGACCCTCAGACCACCGACTAGCCTATCAGAGCGCAGCTAGGCGTTAGCTACAACGTTAACGAATCAGAGTGCAGCGTTTCAGTACCGCAGACGACTGAAGCGGACGAACGTTTGCGGGAGGGCAGTGGCGCTTCCACCGGCTCTGTGCGTGGTCGAATAAACTTTTGGTGTTTCTCATCGGCTGGTGTTTTGTGCAGTGCGTGACGGCAATCAAACTACACCCAGGTCGGGTAGTCTCGGACACTCAGTTAATAAAGCAGGGCGTCATCCACATCTCGGTCGGCAGAAATGCAGCTAGCTTCTGCGAAGACGAATTTAAATGGAACCCTGGCAACGGCCGACGGTCGACTTCTTACAACATGCTGAGGCATGGTGAGTGAACTGCTACTAAAACGAGTGTCAATCAGTGCTTTAAACTTACAGGTCTTAAGTTTGATAGCCAAGCGGTTGATAGGGCGAACGCTTGCAGCGAGGTTCTTACTTACCCGCCGAAGAAGGCCCGCCAGTAAGCATTGACTAATGGCGACATCGCATCTTACGCAAAGCTTGTCCTGTGTTGAGTAGCATATCTGAGGATAGTTCGTTGACAGTCGCAGCGAAGATATCGATGGAATTCCCGAAGGTATCGTGAAGAAGTCATGTAAAGGTCCACAGTGTGCCAGGCTTCACCTAAGGCCGCTCTCTAGTGGGGGAGGAAGTTATAGAGCCCTATCGCAGACAAGTCGCCATTGTTGAACTCAGCGGCAGCCGTATAACAGCAGGAAGACCGAACAAAAAGTTGTAGAAATATATTATGCTAACTCACCCAAATCTTTCCTGATAAATGTAGCTGTATACGGTGGCCATGGTATGGCTAATTTTATGTAGTTATTTGTGCGGGCCAAAAGCAGGGGCCACCAAAGTTAATGAGCATTTCTGGCGAATAAGTTGCAAATGCTTTTGTGACATATGTCTGGTAATCGCTGCCCATACCAACCGCTCGTAAAATTTTTAGAATGACGCGAATCTACAATTAATTACGATTATATTACGTAATTACATATAACAGACTTAATTTAGATTAGAAATAAAAAAATGCGCAGTACTCTTCTGGAACGACGTACATCAACCGAACGATAAGGTGTCCCGGTAGTATGTTACTCTCTGGTCTGTGAAGGTATGGATAGTGTTTCTTGCTCAATAGCAACACCAGTAACACGTTTGCAACTCCATATGTTTGCCGTGCAGTCTTTTATCTGCCTATTTTCAGCTTCATAACATTGCTAAAATTAGAGCTTGTTTAGATAAGGATACCACGTCCAAGTTGGTCCATGCATTCGTGACATCTCGTCTTGACTTCTGCAACTCACTGCTTACTGGCCTACCAGCATGTGCGATCAGGCGATTGCAGCTGGTGCAAAACTCTGCAGCTAGGCTTGTCTGCCGTGAGCGTCGCAGTTGCCACATCACACCACTTCTCGCCGACCTGCACTGGCTACTAGTGAGGCAACGGATTGACTTCAAGGTTTTGTCGCTCACTTTTAGGTCTCTTCATTCTATGGCTCCAGCCTATCTGCCAGATATACTACCCCATCAGGCAAAGCATCGTACCACTCGCTTTTCGGAATCCAACAGTCTAGAAATACCTCGTACAAACCTCAAATCCTTTGGAGACCGTGCATTTAGCTCGTATGCTCCCAAAGCCTGGAACTCCCTTTCGACCTGCATCAGAACATCCCCTGACCTGACCACATTTAAAAGGAACTTAAAAACACACCTATTTAGGACAGCATTTAGTGGGTCCCTGTGATTCGTCCTTGATGTGCTTATGCGTGCTGACACTGTGCATGCTGCCACTAACCACATTTGCATGCTGACCCTGTGCATTTCACCCCTAACCATATTATTCATTTTGTTTGTTTTTCAAGCATGATTTTACTTACTATTCTATTGCGTATCACTTTGCAGCAAATGTAAAGCGCCTAGAAAGAGATTAAGTTCTCTGAGGGCGCTTTATCAAGTGCAATATTATTATTATTATTATTATTTTGTAGACATCACACAATGCCAGAGGCACAGTAACAGGACCGCTGCAATGCGATTCGCTAGCGTCGGCGCCAACCCGCCCAACGCCAGCATGCAACCACATTTAGACAGGCTGTACCGCCATGGACTAGTTCTCAACCACTGGTCATGCGTTCACCAAACTCCTCCATCCTACTCCTAACTTTTATACATCCTAGCTTAATAAATAGTGCCTTGCTATCATGCAGATTGTTTATGTGCAAGGGGTGACGCAGCTGTGGGCTACGGTGGTGACGCATCGGAAGGCTACGGTGGTGACGCATCGGAAGGCTACAGCCGTGCCGCAGCAGCAGGTGCGGCCGTGACGCCGCAGTGGGCTACGGTGGTGACGCATCGGAAGGCCACGGTGGTGACGCATCGGAAGGCTACGGTGGTGACGCATCGGAAGGCTACAACCGTGCCGCAGCAGCAGGTGCGGCCGTGACGCCGCAGTGGGCTACGGTGGTTACGCATCGGAAGGCCACGGTGGTGAGGCATCGGAAGGCTACGCCGTGACGCAACTGCAGGCTACTGCCACGACGCTGCAGCAGGCTACTGCCACGCCGCAGTGCCAGTCTGGTTTTAGAGCTAATCACTACACAGACTCAGCATTGCTTCGGGTATATAACGACCTACTTAGGAATGGAGACTTAGATAGGGTCCCTCTGCTTGTTTTTGCTCGATCTTTCTCAGCTTTTGATACTATCGATCAACAAATCCTTTTAGAGCGCCTCACATCTCGTCTGGGCATAACTGGCACTGCACTGCAATGATTGAGGTCCATATTGTAACTTGAATTATCGTCTCGAACGGCACAGAACGCTAGCCGACGAGCAACACCACCAGTTTATTTCATCTACACGCGGAGCAGAGTGAGCACGACTCTCTTCGCCCCTCTCGCCCACTGGAGTCCCCGACTCCCTTGTCATAACAATCACTAATGGCACGTTCCGGCTACTCACCACATCGAGTGTCACAGCCCACTCGTACAGCGATCAGGGGCAGTGTCATCAATTAAATGAAACCACATGCCCGTCTGATCTAGAGATCAATTAACGACGTAGCCAGAGCAGCAAGCAGCTGTTCTTCTCCACTGCTTTGACAACGAGAAGGCTAAACATAAAGCACACAGTCCTCATAGCGCGCCGGAGGTCTCAGGTCACATCTTGGCCGTAGCTGTCTGCCGGGCTCGTCGGCTCTGGCCATACTACCAGGGCCAGCATCGAAGTGTGCATCAAGGGGTTCGTTAGCGATCGGTACTGTTCTGATGTCCGCTCCCATAATTATGAGGCTAAGTAACGGCTGCTCGGAGGAGGCAGGCGACCGCACGGCCTGTGGAAACAAGCCGGCTGCGTTTTACAGCTGCGTTCTTGCGTTCATGGGGTCACATATTTCTCCACCGCTGGCACCTCGTCGGGCGGCACAGCCTCGAAGCTCAATGGTGCATACCACACCATCACCACTTCGCAAGCTACCACCGCGTCTCCGGGCGTCGCCGCTGCGTCTCCGCGTCTTTGGGCGCCGCTGAAGCCGCGTTTACAACCTGCACCGAATATCCGATCTGCGCCTCGTCTCTTACCTGTGCTGCGTCACAGCCCACTTGCGTCACCGACAAGCCTCCGACCTGCTCTGCGTCTCCGACTTGCTCCGAGTCATAACCCACCGGTTCGTCGCATGCCAACGTCACCTCCAAGGCTTTCGCTACTTCGCAGGCCGTTGCCTCGTTGCGCACCATCGGCGCCTGGCAAACTGTCACAGCCTGGATCGCTGTCACCGCGTTCCACACGGTGGCATCCTGGTAAATTGTTGTCGCCCGGCACACCGTTGGCGACTGCTGATATTACTTCTGGTCCCTTTTGTCTCCGCCCTCTCTCCGACAAGTATTTGCTAATTCAGCGCTCAGCAGTCGCGCTTTACCGACAGGGCTAGCCAGCGCTGTTACCAGAGCCTCCCGAAGCAGACGGTAGTCACCCTTGATTGCCTTCGGCATGTAAGAGATTTCACATAGAAGGCGCTTCCTTCCAGGAAGAGAGGCAGATACTTGTGCCAAACTGTCGAATTGACACCGCACAGCTCGAGTCTCCTCTCCGAGTCAAGCAACCAAGTTGCGAACTCATCACCGACTTGAAAATGCTCAAGCAACATTGCTGTAGGCCACCGCCGCCGCCGAAATAGCTTGTAACTTGAATTATCGTCTCGAACGGCACAGAACGCTAGCCGAAGAGCAAGACTACCAGTTTATTTCACCTACACACGGAGCAGGGTGAGCACGACTCTCTTCGCCCCTCTCGTCCATCAGAGTCCTTGACTCCCTTGTCATAACAATCACTAATGACACTTCCCGGGTGCTTACCACATAGAGTGTCACAGCCCACTCGTACAGTGATCAGGGGCAGTGCCATCAATTAAATAAAACCACACTTATCTCAGTTGGAGACTCCAGAGTATTGATGTGAATGGACACAGATAATCCAAGGAGCCTCTGCTGAAGTACAGGTTACCTCAGAGCTCTGTACTTGGCCCCATTTTCTTCAGGTTGATACTGTATCCCCTGCCTATGGGATGGCCAGGCACAATTTAGGCTTTTGCTTCTGTGCGGATGACACTCAGTTTTACCTTTGCTTTGATTTCTCCCAGCCCTCCAGCACGTCGAATTCTCTTAACTCCCTTGCTGCATGTTTTGATGACATTCTCATTTGAAGGGCAGCAAAATTTCTTAAATTGAATGACAATAAAACCAACTATGGGTAAACCAAGTGTGATTTGGCAATTGGAATGATTAACGCTCACAATCGGGTCAGCCAGAAAATCTCCTGTTGAATATGTACACAATCTAGATGTCATGTTCCAAAGTGATTAGACGACCACGTAAGCTCCATGGATAAGTCTGCTTACTTCAGCTACATAACATTGCTACAATGCGGGCTTGTTTAGACAAGGATACCACATTGTGAAGGAACACTACTCTTGCAGCATGCGAGCACTGGGCGGAGACCTTGCGAGGGCTCAGACTGCCTAAGCAGCCACAGGCTCACGAGTTGTGGAGGGCAGACGATGAGTCGGCAGTCCTGCCAAAACCCATGCATTGTCGGCATCTGCGGGGACATCCATCTACCACAAACTGCCGCCAGCTGTTGGGTGGGTTCGAAACGAACAATTGCCAGACAGTGCAAAAAAACAACGTATGCATGGAATGTAAGGGCTGCCGAAGGAATACAGCGGGAGGGGATGGCTACTCGAGGGTCCCTCGACGTCGGCAGCCGTCCAATGTGTGTAGACTGGGCTTGGCCGGTGTAGCTTGAAATAAATGTTTTGGTGTTGGAGCCAGCAGACTTGTTGCTCGGTCGCGCTACTCAGCCCGACGACAGGTCATTCGGAGTGCTGTCACACACATCTAAATTTGTCCATGCATTTGTAGCATCCCGTCTTGACTTCTGTAACTCACTGCTTGCTGGTAAATAAATAAACAGTTAATAAATAAATACTAGCTGATTTAGCAGCCTATTTTTGTACAGCGACCAAAGAGCCTTTACGGCTGTCGCCGCCGCTTGCAGTAGCGATAAAGAATTGGCCATTATGGATTCGAATCCACGACCTCGGGGCCGAGATCGTGAAAAGAAACCGCCTCACCTAGTGAGCCATTACGGCTCACACAATGGTCTATCGGCCTGTGCAATCAGGTGCTTACAGCTGTTTCAAAACTCTGCAATTAGTCTTGTCTGTCATGAGCATCACAGTTGCCACATCACACCACCTTTCACCGACCTGCACATGCTCCCAGTCAAGCAACGGATCGACTTCGAAGTTTTGTCGCTCACTTTTAGGTCACTTCATTCTTTGGCTCCAGCCTATCTCTCAGATACACTCCCCCATCAAGCCAAGCATCGTACTACCCACTTTTTGGAATCCAACAGTTTACCAATACCTCGTACAAACCTCGAATCCTTTGGAGACCGTGCATTTAGTTCGTATGATCCCAAAGCCTGGAACTCACTTTCGACTTGCGTCACGACATCCCCTGACTTGACCACAGCTAGGAGAAACTAAAAACACGTTTATTTATCGCAGCATTTAGTGGGTCCATGTGCTTTGTCCTTGACGTGCTTATGGGTTCTAACACTGGGCGTACTGCCACTAGTCATACGACTAATTGCATGCTGATTCAGTGCATGTCACCCCTATATAACTCGTTTGTGTATAATTTGTTTGTATAGCGCCCTAAGAGAATTCAATCTCTATTCAGGTGCTCCACATGTGTCATGGGGCTCGAGCCCATGACCTGGGCCAGACCTTGATCGGGGAGAGCACCTTAACCACTGGGCCAAACCAGCACGTTATGCTTGTGGTCATTGAGCAAGTTACCACTAGCCTCCTAACTCGATCGTGCTAGCTTTGCAGTAAATTAAAAATGCCTATAAAGCAATTGGATTCTCTGAGAGCGCTGTATCAAATGTATTATCATTACTATTATTATTGTTGGTATTATGGTCACGATGCAGGGCAGCCTACAGCCACGATACAGCTGCCGCTGGCGGATGAGTGTCACCAGATGTATGCAGGCTTTGGGACCGTAGGCAGGCACACAGAGGGAACTCGGATTTGTTTTGCCCATGGTCTGACCGGCGTCGAGGCGAATATCTGGAGGCGGAGTCAGCCCGCGGTCCCAAATACTCGTGTGACTGTGAACCTGCTAAGGCCAGCGATGACCCGGTGGTCTGACTGCACCATTAACCGATGGGCCTCGAGAGCTGCTGTATCGGGAGCTGCTTGCTCTGCCTATTTCGCTCGAGCTTGAAGTAGGCGGGAATGTTGGGATTCCTCGTGCAGGCGGTACCAACGCTAGCCAATAGCAACACAGCCGCCCTTGGGCTTCACTGTTCTCCAGATGTGGCTAAGGTTACATTTCTTACCAAACGCTGGCAAATCGACTGCAATCGAAGTAAGCAGTAAACATGAGCTTCGTAAGCAGTGGACATGCGTAGGCTCGATGACAGTTTCGGCAAAAATACCATGCCAAGCGACAGCAATAGGAGTTCGGGCGTCAGCCTGTAGCTTAGCCGATCCCTCCCTTCTCCCTTCCTCGACGGCTGCTCACAACTGGATGCAGCGGCTGACGCCAAAATCTGGTTTAGTCTAACGCTAGAGTTATCTCGCTCAGCCAAAGTGACTCGGGCAGTGCAGGTTCTAATGAAACTCGAGAATGCACGACGGAAGCTGCCGATTGCCGAACACAAACCTTACAATAGATTTAGACCTTTCTAATAACAAGTAGCGTCAGTACTGTTTACTGCTTTTTATAAGAAGGCGACTCAGCATATGACATCATCCGAAACTCGCGCAGAAATCGGAAGATTAGTGCAAAGGTCACCTAGTACATGCAGGTGCGCATTATTGCCCCGAGACGGTGGCTGGGATATCCTCTGTCCGCATCGAAGAGCTTCTATGCACCTTAAGCGAAAGACATGTTGTTATGCAGTTTATTTGACCACTCAAACTATTACTGCATTCAAGATTCTCAGTACAATATTCTTAGCTGAGTGGTCTCCCCTAGGTATTTTGGTGCGGTGGTTAATGTGCTCGCCTCGACCAAGGTCAGGTAAAAATGTATTTAATGACAGGTTGTGGGCTCGACAGCCCCGCGTCATACTTGAAGTGCCTGATTAGAGATTAAGTTCTCTTAGGTTATTATACAGACAAATTAAATAAATAGATAAATACATATATATATATATTTTTTTTCCTTTATTTCGCAGGTGATGAAAGCATTTAAATAACTTCTGGCTTCAGCCACCACTTGCAATGATTTTGCACAATCTGAGTTTCTGCTAAAGACGCACATGTTCCAGTCAGATTGTTCTTCGTCCCAGCAAACGTGGCATTGTTGTTTCAATAAATTTGCGTGTTTAAATGTGTACAATTTAGAGAAAGCAATTTAAACAGGGAACCTAATAACCGGATACTCCAAGTGTCTTCTTCTGTGCTTGCAAGCTGGTCTAATCATGATAATTGCTTGCTTTTGTATGTCTGTCTAAATTTGAAACTGCATGTCATTAACCCTTGGTTATAGCTACTCTTGCAACGACTTGAATTGTGCTTCGATAGAGATTGAATTCTCTTTGAGTGCTTTAAAAGTGAGCTACTGTTGTTTTGATTACATTTTGGTTACAGCCTAGAGAATCGGCACAAAATCGTCAGCCACTAAGCGTTAGCCACGAATCTAACTCAGAAACTTAAAGAATCTTTTGGCTACGCCTGCCCAAAACTATTGCTATGCTGATACACACACACATACACACACATACACACACATACACACACACACACACACACACACACACACACACACACACACACACACACACACACACACACACACACACACACACACACACACACACACACACACACACACACACACACACACACACATATACATATATGTATATATGTATATACATATATATATATATATATGTATATATATACATATATATGTATGTATATGTACATATATATATGTATATATGTATACATATATATATATATGTATGTATATATATATGTATGTGTGTGTGTGTGTGTGTGTGTGTTGCTAAACTTGAGAAAGCAAACCTGTGAAGTAAATTAGCAAAGGCACTTTTGCGAAGCTGCAAAAAAGGCTAACCAGCTTATTTGCTTTGTTAAGAAGTATTCACTTTGCTGGATGGGATAATTTTAAGCCATCTTCCACGAGCCACTGTCCGAATCTACTTGGCAGCTGGGGACTGAGCTAAAGTCTCATGTCGCAACAAAAGCAAATTTGATTGCATACACCTACCGATGGAATAGTTGTTTGAACCAATGCCCAATGAGAGCAATTCATACGTTCACTGCTGTAAGTCTCATCAATATATTCCAGCTAAGGCCAAGTCTTGCACCTATAGGAACGTCGTTGAACCCCAATTGTACGAACCAAAGATGTTGATATCAGCCATCAGCCCTCTCCTTCACCGCTCCTATGTATGCAGCATAGTAAGTTCATAGAGCTTATGCTCTCTGTATAAACCCTGCTAGACTATTTATCCTCATTTCCCAGCTCTACCTCAATGTCTGTTTTTTCGTTCATCCCTGCTGATCATTACGAAGGTCGGCTCTTAATCAACGAACAATATTAGCCTTCTAGACTCCATACATTTTTTTCCATCTCAGATGTCTGGATTTGCTGCTGTCCAATAAACTCAGCACAATAAATGTGTAGTTAGCCACAGGCTTCATGCCTGTATCTTTCAAAGATGTTGTCACGCCTATCATTAAGCAGTCAACACAAGATTATATGGATAACTTAAAAACTTAGGCTTGTTACCTTCTGCCACGTCTATCAAAGGCGCTTGAACGACTTCAAGCCGAGAAGCTTAGCTCTCACATTAAAACATCAAACCTAGCAAGTCAATTCCAGTCGGGATTTAGAGCTTCTCACTCCACAGAGGCAGCGCTACTGCGAGTGTATAACGATCTTCTCAAAAATGTTGACTTTGGTCGAGTCTTTGCCATTTCTTATAGATCTCTTGGCAGTGTTTGATAGCATTAATCACCAAGGCTTTCTTGAGCACCTGTCATCTCGCCATGGCATCACTGTGCACTGCAATCGTTCAGGCCCGGGATCGTTTCGGGAGATCAGAGTGAAGGCGATCAACGGCCACTGGTTATCCAGCGAGTCCTTTAAAATACTAGGTATCCCGGCATCAATTCTAGGTTCTCTTCCCTGCGCAAATCACATTTCCCTTCTTAATTATGCTATCGCCAAAATGGGCTTTCATTTCTATGCAGATGACGCGTGGCTGCACTTTTTCTTCAGTCAGTCTGGCATTCAGTTACCTTAAATTCTACCCTACGGGTTATACTTTCCACATTTGCACGAGCTGGTATCAAACTTTATCAAAATGAATAATAATAATAACAATAATAATGCACTTGATAAAGCGCCCTCAGAGAACTCAATCTCTCTCTAGGTGGTTCACATTTGCTGCAAAGGGAAATGCAATTGAAAGGTGAGTAATATCATGCTTGATAAAAAAACAAAATGAGTAACATGGTTAGGGGTGACATGCACAGGGTCAGAGTGCAAATGTTGTTAGTGGCAGCATGCACAGTGTCAGCACGCATAAGCACATGAAGGACGAATCACAGGGACCCACTACATCCTGTCCTAAATAGGTTTTTAAGTTCTTTTTAAATGTGGTCAAGTTAGGGGATGTTCTGACGCAAGTCGGGAGTGAGTTCCAGGCTTTGGGAGCATACGAACTAAATGCACGGTCTCCAAAGGATTTGAGGCTTGTACAAGGTATTTGTAGACTGTTGGATTCCGAAAAGCGGGTGGTACGATGCTTGGCTTGATGGGGGAGTATATCTGAGAGGTAGGCTGGAGCCTAAGAATGAAGTGACCTAATAATGAAATAATAGCTAAAGGCAAACCTAATATCACCAGGAACCTGTAGGGACTAACCGTCGAAATTGCCTCGGCAGGCATATTCAGTGTAGCCTCTGCACGTAATATGAGTATCGTGATACCAAAAAATAGCCCTTTCCTTACGATCGCATCGACCATGCAGTACAGTCTGCCTACTTTAAGCTTACGTAAGATGTTCAAAAATTCGACGTGCTTAGTTAAGGGCAACCGAGTCCCGTTAGTCTAAGCATTGTTTACTCGTCTATTAAACTTTTGCAGCTCCCTCCGTGAAGGTCGCCCTGACTACACTGAAATGCTTAAAGCTGGTGCAAAACTATGTGGCCAGGCTTGTCTGTCACAAACCTCTCAACGGCCATATCACCAGCATGTGCTGGCTAATCACTATTAAGCAGCATGTTGACTTCACGGTCCTGATACTCACTTCTAGACCCCTTAATTCTCTGTGCTTAATTATCTTATGCTTCCATTGTGGCACCTCCGATTTGAGTCATCAATCTGTGTATTCAGACAACCTCAAATCCTTCGGAATGAGTGCCTACAGCTTCTATGGACATAAGACCTGAAACTTTATCCTGGCTGACACCACGGTATCCTCCGACTGAAGCATTTAAAGTGAACTAAACTAGCCCACTATTTTCTAGAAGTATATGCTTTGTCCTGGTGTATTTTCCCTTATGTGCTTTTGCATCCTGAACTTGCCTGTGCATGTCATTATATATTACTAAACAGTTTACGTGCCTTCTTTCCAGTCCAACTGAAGCGTCCAGAAATAAATTTAGCTCTCTTAGGATGCTTGACTAATGCATTTGTATGACGATGCTTGTTGTGCAGAGTTAGCTTGCTTGCTTCACACCTCGTAAGCTAACCAAGGTGGCTGCAAGCATAAGTTGTAATATCTATTGCTTCTTCGCATTAATAATACCGTTTGGTAGCATTTTACCCATGATTTTGTAAACTCGGCAATATTTTTGATTTTTTATTACCACGGTGAATGGTCGGGCCGGCACTTTTTATGCATTTCTGCATATTGGGTCTTCATATATTTTCCTCACGTGTAGATCAGCCTTTAGGTTAGCGGTGCCCGCTCCACGAAAATGTGCATTATGATTTCCACGCCTAGTGTATTCGTATTACTCAAGAGCTGATACTTGGCTCTTTTGCACGCAGTCCAGTTCCAGGCTTTGGGAGCACATGAAATGAGGCACAGTCTAAAAACCTTTGCAAACTGTGCCGTTTGTTCGTGTGCTCCCGAAGCTTGGAACCCACTACGGGCTGACGTCACGGCATCCCCTGACATGACGACATTTAAAAAGAAGCTTAAGAACACACCTGTTTAGTGAGTCCTTGTGATGTGTTCTTTGTGTGCTTATGCATGCTGACACTGTGGCTGCTGTCACTGCGCATGTCACATCTTACAATGTCATGCTTGATTACATTGAGAATGTTACTACTAATCAGCCTTACTTAAGTGCCACGTCTTAAGAGAACTGCAAGTCTCTCTTGTCATTTTGCACATGCTAGTTTGTGGTTAAATGAAGGGATAGTCACAAACTTCCGAGTTTATACAATCTCTCGCTCAACATAGTATACTTGACTTACTTGTGCCCATTATTTTAGTCGCATATTTACTAACTATTTGGGCAAACTATTGATTACAGTCATGGCACAGCGTGGGCATTTTAAGAGGCGTGGGCTACGTGCCGCCCACATGGCAGCTTTTTCCTTTTTGGCTCGTGACGATGCAGGCGGTTCATGCACGATACCCCTTGTTTGCTATTACGCCACGTTGCCAGCGAGTTTGAATCCGTTGGCCGCAGTCAGCTTTGATCGCGGCTGGCGGCAGAGCGCGCTGCCGGTAGATCAGTTGCCTGCACTCGCAAAGGAGCGAGAATGCAATGGCTCGATTATTTCGCAACGTCGTCACAGGTGCTCTCGTGCCGGTCGGCGCTCGAGGGTCGCAGCGTGCGCGCACGAGCGCGCGCGCTGTCGGACGCATTTCAGTTTACGCGAACAAATGAGGTTGCGAGAAAGCGACGGGTGAATTCCTGTTCCCACACTCCAGCCCACTCTCGCAGTGTGGGTCCTGGAAAAATGAAGAGCACGCAGCGGCAGCTTATGGTGGCTACGACTGAGTCAGACTGCCTGCGCAACTCGTGCAAGTGCTGGCAGTTAACCAACAAACGCTGCGGCCGAGCCGCATGGTTCGACCGAGGGTCACTGTTGGTAAGCCGACGGTCGAACTGCGACTCGGCAGAGCTGAACGACAGGGGTTGCACGGCAGCAGACTACTGGAACGTCGTCTGCCAACGTTGTGTCGGCGAATTTGCGTGCGTGCACGCATGCAAACAGCATCTCGCACCTCGCGATTGGGCGGCTTTATCTCGGGCTTTTCTTCGCATGCCTGCCCTATACGCTGCAAATGCACGGCAGCGTTGTGTACAGTCGCACGTATCCGGCTGCTGGGCGAGCGAGGTAGCCCGCTGTAGCAGTTAGATACTTCGCCCACCACCGCCGCCGCCGCCGCCGCCGCCGCCGCCGACGCGGTCGTCGCGGACGCGCTGGCAGAGACGCGTCCGCGAGTGACAGAACGAGTCCGACGCAAGCCGCGCGTGCTTTGCTGACGCATGCGTGTTGCGAAAGCGACGCCGCTACTATTTCGGCATTCATTTTCAGAGACGTTCAAGCGTGTTCAATTGGGCATTGAGCACCTGCTCGTAGCGGCAACGCTGATAAGTCCAGGTGTGCACGGAATGCTTGCTGGCCGTGCGGCTTCCACGTCCGGTCAGAACTAGGCCGCATTCGAAGCACTCGTAACGGTGCTTGTCTCAGCAGCCGACGCACTGTAAACACCGGCGACGCCTGCACCTTGCAGCGTGCCAATTAGTTACTTGCAGGTGTGGCGCTAATGCACGCAAGCACGCCGGCAGTAACAGGCGCGCGGCAGCGACGGCGAGCGCTCGCACCTTAGCAAAGCAAGCCCGTATCCATAATGCAGTCGAATCTATTTGACAGCGGCGGACGGTTACAGGCGTTCAACGGCGGCGGCCGTGACATACACCTTCGGATCTGTGGCATAGAGCTTAAATCAGCTCCAACCAAGCCAATGACCCGAGTGTAGAATGCTGACTGCCAGCTCATCTCAGAGCGCCGAATTTTTACACTGCCTAAGCAATAAGCTAATCGCATAATCGCAAATAACAGTTACTCGCCATAATCCGGCTGCTTTAGCTGGCGCCGCTGTTTCAATGCCATGCTTTGAGAAATCTGAGTTGCCGGCTCGTCAAAAACATAGGCAGGAAAAACTGCACGGTCCATTTCATCCTAGTGGTTCATGGGACTTCAAACTTCGTGATAAAGGTCCACTTCAAAGATATGCACGCTGTTTGCGTGGTGCGTATTTTATTCGGCTAAAGCTCCATTCAGTCAATGCCTAAGTACTCACTCGTTATATGAGGGATACGTTTCTAAGGCTCACTTTAGCTACACCTCTCGTAGGCGCACTTTTCGTCTAGAGTAGACTTTTGCGATAGAAACGTTTTGTTTAGAAGTCCACCTCGCTGGGGATACGAGGAAATATCTCGAGAGTGGGCGTACACCATTACGGCAGTCTGCTGCACTTACGTAGAGTTGTACTTTTTAATTTCAGCAAATGCTCACTTTTAGGTCTCTTCATTCTATGGCTCCAGCCTATCTTTCAGATATACTACCCCATCAGGCCAAGCATCGTACCACTCGCTTTTCGGAATCCAACAGTCTGGAAATACCTCGTACAAACCTTAAATCCTTTGGAGACCGTGCATTTAGCTCGTATGCTCCCAAAGCCTGGAACTCCCTCCCGACCTGCGTCAGAACATCCCCTGACCTGACCACATTTAAAAGAAACTTAAAAACACACCTATTTAGGACAGCATTTAGCGGGTCCCTGTGATTCGTCCTTGTTGTGCTTATGCGTGCTGACACTGTGCATGCTGCCACTAACCACATTTGCATGCTGACCCTGTGCATGTCACCCCTAACCATATTATTCATTTTGTTTGTTTTTCAAGCATGATTTTACTTACTATTCTATTGCATATCACTTTGCAGCAAATGTAAAGCGCCTAGAGAGAGATTAAGTTCTCTGAGGGTGCTTTATCAAGTGCAATATTATTATTATTATTAAATGTATTGCACCTGCTAGCCATCTAATGATGAGGCGCAGATTTTCACCCGCTAGCACTCGGCGACGGACACAAAGCTTATGACGTCAGCCTGACTTCTTCTGCCGCCTACCGAGGATGCAACGAATTACCGCAATCACAAGAAATCCGTGAATTATTTAAGGCCTCTCAAGCGATCACTCAAGGATAGCATTGACTTGAAGACTTACGGGTTGACAGGCGGTGACACGCTGGCTCTCTCGCACCCCGTCCCACGCAGGCCGGAAGTCTGGCTAACAAATGGAGCGAGCTTTGTGCGCACGCCGGCGTAAGCAGAAATCCACGCAATCTAGCATGTAAAAATATTTGCCAATTCGAGTGGGACGTAGTAGAATAGTTGTATTAATTAGCGCTACAGTATCATGGAAATTTTTCTTTCGTTTCATTTGCACTGTGAGGATACCTTTGACGCACTAGGTGTAGCAGCAGTACGCAATTAACGTTTAATGATAGCTTTGCAGACAGAAAAAAATGAAGTGCTCTATAGTTTTATGGGAAAATAAATAGCAGTAATATTTATTGGCTCACTGATTAAGATCGGTACCAGCACTTCTCCCAGTAGGAAAAGGTGTCTATTTTATGCCACAAAAATTGAGACAGGTCTTAGGTAGAATTCCGCTTTCTCACTTTTAAGATTGCCTGTTTAAATTAATCATGAAAAGAAGTCCTCTGTAAGGACTTGGTGGTTTATTCTACTTGACTTGATCAATCGTGTTTCCCTTTGCAGCAAATGTAAAGCGCCTAGAAAAAGATTAAGTTCTCTGATGGCGCTTTATCAAGTACATTATTATTATTATTGTTATTATATTCTTACATGCCGAAGGCAATCAAGGATGACTACCGTCTGCTTCGCGAGGCTCTGGTAACAGCGCTGGCTAGCCCTGCAGGTAAAGCGCGACTGCTGAGCGCTGAGTTTGCAAATACTCGTCGGAGAGAGGGCGGCGACAAAAGAGACCAGAAGCAATATCAGCAGTCGCCGACGGTGTGCCGGGCGACAATGGTTTACCAGGATGCCACCGTGTGGAACGCGGCGACAGCGATCCAGGCTGTGACGGTTTGCCAGGCGCACGGGGTGTGCAACGAGGCAACGGCCTGCGAGGTAGCAGAAGCCGTGGAGGTGATGCTGGCATGCGACGAACCGGTGGGTTACGACTCGGAGCAAGTCGGAGATGCGGAGCAGGTCGGAGGCTCATCGGCGACGCAAGTGGGCTGTGACGCAGCACAGGTAGGAGACGAGGCGCAGATCGGATATGCGGTGCAAGTCGGAAACGCGGCGGCGGCGGCGCCCGTAGACGCGGCGGCGGCGGCGCCCGAAGAAGCGGCGGCGGCGGCGCCCGGAGACGCGGCGGCGGCGGAGCCCGGAGACGCGGCGGCGGCGGAGCCCGGAGACGCGGCGGCGGCGGCGCCCGAAGACGCGGCGGCGGCGGCGCCCGGAGACGTGGCGGCGGCGGCGCCCGAAGACGCGGCGGCGGCGGCGCCCGGAGACGCGGCGGCGGCGGCGCCCGGAGACGCGGCGGCGGTGGCGCCCGGAGACGCGGTGGTGGTGTGGGATGCACCATTGAGCTTCGAGGCTGTGCCGCCCGACGAGGCGCCAGCGGCGGAAAAATATGTGGCCCCATGACGCACGAACGCAGCTGTAAAACGCAGCCGGCTTGTTTCCACAGGCCGTGCGGTCGCCTGCCTCCTCCGAGCAGCCGTTACTTAGCCTCATAATTAAGGGAGCGGACATCAGAACAGTACCGATCGCTAACGAACCCCTTGATGCACACTTCGATGCTGGCCCTGGTAGTATGGCCAGAGCAGACGAGCGCGGCAGACAGCTACGGCCAAGATGTGGTCTGAGACCGCCGGTGCGCTATGACTATGTGCTTAATGTTTAGCCTTCTCGTTGTCTATGCAGTGGAGAAGAACAGCTGCTTGCTGCTCTGGCTACGTCGTTAATTGATCTCCAGATCAGGCGGGCATGTGGTTTTATTTAATTGATGACACTGCCCCTGATCGCTGTACGAGTGGGCTGTGACACTCGATGTGGTAAGCAGCCGGGCCGGGATATTAGTGGTTGTTTTGCCAAGGAGTCGGGGGACTCCGGTGGGCGAGAGGGGCGAGGAGAGTCGTGCTTCACCCTGTGGAGGGAGAATAAACTTCCATGTGGATAAACTTCCATGAGAGAATAAACTTCCATGGGAGAATAAACTTCCATGCTTCCATGTGGAGGGAGAATAAACTGGTGGTGTTGCTCGTCGGCTGGTGTTCTGTGCCGTTCGTGACGATAATTCAGACTACAAGCTACATCTTCCCACAAAACTCCGCCGTCTTAACAAAGGACAGCATAAGTTGATACTCTTCAAGCGGCTATTCCTTGTGCGGTAGTGGTACGAAGCGGACTGGGCGACCAGGGAGTGGGAACAGCTGGGATTCCGACTCTTCGATCTCGTCCGCGACGGCAGCGCCTACGCAGAGCAGCCAGTTGTGAGTGCAGAATCCCGAGGCACGCGGAGCGAGCCTCGTTTCCGGGTAAAACGCGGCTGACGCAGTCCGCGAATGCTGGCACTGCTGCCCGCGGACTAGTGCGATGCCCGTTTTCGACCTTCCTCTCTGAGCCGTTTCCATCCTGACCACGACGAAGACCGTCTCCGAGCCATTTTTGATACGAAGTCGAGGCTTTGAGGCCGAGCCTTTGGCGAGAGGGTGGGTAGCGCGGCCCGCAGATGCAACGCCTGCTGGGGTGCGTCAGCAAAGCCTCGGCATCTGCAAAGACTGCCTGCTCGGTCAAAGTGCTCCTTCGAGGGCTTGTGGCAAGAGCAAAAGAAAGTCCAACTGTCCCATATATATAGATATATATATCTCACTTTACAGCAAATGTAAAGCGCCTAGAGAGAGATTAAGTTCTCTGAGGGCGCTTTATCAAGTGAATTATATATATATATATATATATATATATATATATATATATATATATATATATATATATATATATATATATATATATATAATATATATATATATATATATATATATATATATATATATATATATATATATATATATATATATATATATATATATATATATATATATATATATATATATATATATATGGTCTTTTGCGAAATGTACGCCGCGGCCGCAAGGTCTGTCGCACGCGGATATGCTTCGTGTGAAATTAAAGTGACTTAAAAAGTTAATTAAGCAAACGCCGCTCGTAAGGAGCCACACAGCTAGCTGCATCTACATTCTGTCGTCGAACGTGCCATGCAGTTTCCGACAGCGGCGGCAACGAGCGCGGAAGGCAGCGGCCTCTAGCGGAGGACCCTTCCGGATGTGCCGCATGTAGGAAATGGCGCCCGCTGGCCTCGAGAGACAGATGGAGGCTTTCTAGCAGTGCACCCCGGATTTCCTGCCGCTTCGCGGTTCGCTGCCAGGTGAGAGAGCGTTCCTAACGCCGTAGCTGTTTGTTACTCGCAACGCCGCAAGCGCAAGGCTTCGGCGAAGCGCATCAGGAATTTACAGCAACGTCACGAGGGATGGGATATAACATGCGGGTCACGTGACACTAAAGCTAGCCTCGTAAAAACAACCGGTCGCCTACCGTCTCGCACAATTCGCAACTGATATTTTTCGACCAACAACCGACCGCTGCTTTTTCCGGGAGCTAGCCGAGGTGAGAGCGCAGCGAGCGAGCAGGACAGCTCCGGCGACCGTCACAGCGGCGACAAGCTGCCGCTCCGCATCGTTACCGGCAGCGGCGGCGGCAGTCGCCTTACCGCTGAGCGTTGCGGCGCTAGCGCGACGCGCACGCGCGGGCGGGCAGATCGCCCGACTCGCGGCCGCTGCGAGCAGGCGGGCGTCCGCGAGCAGGCACTCGCTCGTGGACGCCGTCGCGACGCCACAATCGCCGCCAACTGGGGGCACAGGCCGAGCGCCGCTGCCGCGGCTGCATCCAGCGGCTGTCCTTATGCCGCAATCCTGTAGAAACGATGGCGGTGCGGATCTATGCACCTAATGTCTCGTCCATCCGGCGCAATGAACGTGACCGCATTTGTGCGGGGAGTAGGTAACCGTTAGAACCGGTGGCTGCTAGAGTAGCGCATGCTATTGCCGACCGTATTGACTTGCTTCCCTTACAGCACATGCAGCAAAGTGTTTAGAGAGAGAAACGGAGAGAGAGACAGAAAGACACAGTGTGACAGACATTGAGACAGAGAGAGAGAGAGAGAGAGAGAGAGAGAGAGAGAGAGAGAGAGAGAGAGAGAGAGAGAGAGAGAGAGAGAGAGACTTAGTTCTTCGTAAGACAAAGCGGCTCAATAATTCGACGTGAGATTGGCGAGCCGTGCGTTCGCTTCCAGTTCGAGCTCGCTATACTGTATGGCTTACAAAAACGTCGTCCATCCGGAGCGTTTCGTGCGCTGTGATAGGAGTCACTCTGCAAATCAGTGGCGACCGAGCGGCTGGCTTGCGGG
Organism: Cristatella mucedo; assembly: GCA_009760855.2. Classification (NCBI taxonomy): domain Eukaryota; kingdom Metazoa; phylum Bryozoa; class Phylactolaemata; family Cristatellidae; genus Cristatella; species Cristatella mucedo. Next base: position 7,699,472 of record WPIO01000011.1, on the reverse strand, counting down.
TGGATAAGAGCGTCTGATGCTCGCTCGCCGCTGCAGCTGCCGCGCTTTTGGCAAACGCTTCTGACAAAGTCCCGCCTCGAGGGGTCCTGGTCTGCTGCCTGTGGAATGGCGCCTACGAAGCCGGCACGGATGACAGTCCGTCCGCTCAGGCGTCGGATCGCATCGGATCTCGCGCTCTACGTCTCCCGTCGTCGCCGGAAAGCGACGAAAATCTGCGCCTCGCGACAATGCCAGAGACGTAGTAGCGGGACGTAGCTGGGCGAGCCATCGACGGCGTCCGAGGCTCGATGATCTCGGGCGGTGCGCTCGAGTGGGCGCTGCACTGCCCGCTCCCAGGGCTCCCGTGCGTACCTCTGTGCCCCCCGCCCGTTACCCCACGCCCGCTTGGCCTGTGTCGTCGTTTCGTGCTGTCAGACGGCTCCACAGGCTCTCGCATGCGCCGGCCAGCGATTGGCTAGCTAGTCTCGGCTAGCCAGCCAATCGCTGGCCAATAGCATCGCCTCGGCTAGCTAGTCGAGTGTGTGGGCGGCTGCCTCGCCGTGCGACAAAGCCGGCTTGCCGCCTCCTGCCACCGCCGCCTGTCGTAGCCCGGCCGTCTTTCCAACCCCAAACCCCGGCTCTGCCGCAGCCGCGCGGCATTCTCGGTGTACGCGCCCCGTCGGCTGGCGTGGACGGAAGCAGAGGCAGCGTGCGGCAGGCTCGCTACGAAGCCAATGCGCCGGCCTTTGGGGGCGTTCGCGTGCCCCCCCCTGTGTGACCCCGAAGGCCGGTACAGTCGTTGAACTTACTTTGGTACTGGCCAATGAGTCCGCCATCTTTACACAAGACGGAACTATATCCCCGGCAGATTAAATTCTATCCACGCCAGACTGATGTGATAGTGATCATTATTGACGCCCGTCTTTTTTCACAGCGCACCTCTCAGCAGCTTTCTAGCGTATTTAGTAAACTAAGCTATATTGAAAAAACTACATATATATATATATATATACTAAACTATATATATATATATATATATAATAAACTATATATATATAATAAACTATATATATATAATAAAATATATATATATATATGTAAACTAGCTTTCTGCCATGCTAGGTACGAAGTCTCTTTCGCTTACAATAGCCTTTGTACAGTAAGCTCGTTGTCGCACTGTAGACGGTCTGCGACAATTGATGCAACTTTGCTTTTGAATGAGTAAACAGGTGACGCCAGGGTAGAGTGCTAGATAAATTTTAAAGCTGAGAGAGATAAGCAGATTTCTGGATAAGTGCCGTTATATTTTTGTTTGCAGATTAGTTAATTTCGTTACTTCGCTAAACAAAAATATGCTAGCTTGTACCTTTTGTTCCCACATTTTCCGGCGGCTGCTGCTTAATCAGTAGCGGCGCCGATGTACACCTTACAAAGCCGTCAAGCTGCCGAGTGTTCTTGCGCTTATCAGTATTTAGTGCTCAACTTGCAGCTATATTCATTCTCATTTCAGAGGTTGAAGCGAAGCACCCAAGATTTCCTTGAAAATCTTCGTCCCCATTGTCCGTAAAGTGTGACTGTTGGCGCTGTCACGCTGGTTAACCTTCAATCTTCAACACTCTAGTCATTCAAGCAGGTTGGGAGCGTCTATAGAAATAAAAATAACATTACGTTTATATAGTACCCTGGGCAACTAAATCTTTATCGAGGCAATTTGAAACATGCCAAATGAGAATCAATAACTAAGGCTTACTGGCATTCATAGTATCATGCTTGGGCCAGCATTCAGAAGAAAAAAGAGTACACTTAGGGGTACGCTTTAGCAGAAAGTTAATATAATATATCTCCGTCTGCAACTCTGCAAAGCCACAAAGACTAAGTGAGTGTTACCCAGGAGAGCTTTCTGTAGCCCACTCAAAGACCAAGCGGCTTTCGGTACGCATGCGTTAGCCAACTTACTTCGTATCACACAGAATAAGCGGAAGTGGGAAGCATAGCTGGGTCAGGAGGGTAGTTCAGGTTGAAATTGGCTAGATTATGGTCGTTATACCCGGACTTCTTAAAGCGGCGTTGATGCCTGAGCTTTACATTGTGTATCTTTTGGAGTTTTTGTGATATTGAAATGAATCGCCACTACACTTTACGTGGGTAGAATATACGGAGGCACTCTCCTCAAAAGGGCACTTTTAGGTTTCGTGTACACTGCATTATTGAAGATTTCGGGGCTGTTGGACGATTTTAGGTGCAGATCAAGAAGATATGTATCACAGAACAAATTCAAACATTTCTCTGGATTAACGCGTTTTATTTTCTGTCGCTGGACAAACTTGACGTTACCCTGTGCTTACAACGGAACAGGAATGGTAAATGAGACTCAGCAATGATCTAAGATGGTCAGCGGGCTCACAACACTGTAAATGGGGCAGATATCCTTCGGGATAACGAGATCCATGATACGGCCACCGATATGAGTGGCATGATTAACATGTTGAACCAAACCTAGAAGTCAAGATATGAGCAGACCTGAATATACTTGCATTGTCAACGTTAACGGCGAAGTCACTCACTTTTAGATCCCTTCATTCTTTGTCTTCAGCCTACCTAACAGATCTACTCCCCCACTAGACTAGGCATTGTACAAATGGCTTTTCGGAATCTAAATGTTTACCTATACCCTGTACAAACCTCAAATCCTTTGGAGACCGTGCATTTAGTTCGCATGCTCCCAAAGCCTGGAACTCACTTCCAACTTGCGTCACATCTCTTGACTTGACCACATTTCAAAAGAAACTAAAAACGCACATATTTATCACAGCATTTATTGGGTCTCTGTGATTCGTCCTTTGTGTGCTTATGCGTGCTGACTCTGTGTATGCTGCCACTATCTATACTTGCATACTGACCCTGTGCATTTCACCCTAACCATGTTATTCTTGTTGCCTACTGAGCATGCTACCACTAACCATTTGATCTTGCTTCCTTTGCAGCAAATGTAAAGTGCCTAGAAAGAGATGGAGTTCTCTGAGGGTGATATATTAAATGTATTAACATTATTATTACCTGATTGCAACTGGTTCAAAAGATGGCCTATGCGAAAAGCCACAGGTCGTATAGTCAAACAATTCAGTGCAACTACAGCAACCCAATATCCACCTCATCAAATAGCCGAGACAGAAAGAACGAGCACAACGTGTGGGGTGGTCTCAGATGCCCAGTCAGCTGATCAGGGCGTAATCTACGTCGCGGTTGGTGGAAATGGATCTAGGTTCTCGTGGTTAAAATAATCGCGAATAAGTGTCCTCTTTGCTTTTAGTGATTGAACATTTAATAGGCGGAGTTTAAGAGGTTGAGCCGTGCCTGTTGGCAGCCGAATGAAAGTATTGAGGCTGCAATGACTATATTGAGCACTTTCCGGCCGGCTGTGACTGCAGGTACAGGTAGATGGCTCATTTTCTGGTGGTTTAGCGCTCTCAGGCGGCAAATTATTAACTGCTAGGGCTGACTAGGTGGCTTGCATGCTAGGCGAAGTGCAGCCCAGGCGGTAAGCGCCGAAAGTACGAAGTTCTTGGAACCTTAATAAAGGCCGGCAGTCTACATTTCACTTCTAGTTGAAGCATGGCAAGTGAACTACTACCACACACGTTGCTAAATCGCTCTTTAACCCCAGGCTTCGTAGATTTCCCTGCAAGCGCTTGATAGATTGAACGCAAGATGCAGGGAGGCTCTTACTGATCTGCCATTGAAAACCCGTCGGTAGGCATCGACTAGTAGTGACATCGCACCTTGCGCTAAACAGGTCCTATTTTGAGTAGCTTCTCCGAGGACAGCTCATGCAACATCAAAGTGAAGGTATAAGCGGAATACCCGAAGGTATTACGTAGAAGTTAGGTAAAGTTTCACACCGAGCTTGGCTCCCGAGGCTAATCTGTAGTGCAGAATTTGCTATCAGAATTCCTGGTCAATAGCTTGGAGTGAATCAGGCACAGATAAGGACAAAAGGCTCGTGCGAGCAAAAACGACTGGGTTCGCTGGCTCGAAGGAAAAGTTGACCGGATTAGATGGCACCTCGGCTGAGACTTAAATGACGAAAGGTCATTGCAGGTATTATGTGAAGCTTGATTTGAGTTCCAGACTGTAAGTGCATACAAACTAGATGCCCACTCACCTATAGATTCCAAGTCAGTTCGAGCGACGCTAACTCGACAGGAAGCTGAGTGGCAGTAGCATGTGATTGAAGCACGTGACTGGAGGAGCGAGGATGTTGGATAGGTGGGCTGGTTCATGCGAGAAGAGTGACCTTTCCGCCTTACAGTGGATCTTCAAATTGATTTGATACTGGATAGGGAGCCAGTGAAGCTTTGTCGGAAGTTGTGAGAAACGGCAGCTACACCGCAGACGACAGGGCAGACGAGATGCTGAGTTTTATAACATTTGCAGACGATTAAGGGCACTGGTCAGCAGTCCTCAATGAAAGATATTGCAGTAATCTTGATGCCAGATTACGAGCGCAAAAGCTTCCACGATTTTGCCTAAGTGGAAGCATAGTTTGGCGATATTTCTTAATCTATTCATGCAGGTGACATCTAAATGACGCCTGAATAGCGTATGGGAAGCGCTGCTGCTGAACTACCACCCAACTAGTTGACAATTTCTTGCCCAGCACTACAGCTAACGAATGTGAGCTTTACCTTACCATCGCTATTTGCCCGTTCCATGAAGAAACGTATCACGACTCTGTTCGCTTGCTCAGGCGACGATTCTTACGGCAAAATGACAAGACCCTACGTCACGATTATGACGGTCATCGTTACATTGGCCAGCTTCTGGCTGGCCAACGCCATCCCGCTGGTTCCGTTCAGCTATCACAGCTACTCCAACTTGACCGAACGACTCCAAGTTCTGGCTGACGCGTACCCAAGCACATCTTACTTGTACAGCATCGGAAAATCGGCTGAAAGTGAGTTCCTGAGTTGTCCGATTATATAGTGTTGTCGTGCTTCTTCGGTTTTATTGTTATTGAGGCGCCGACGACTTGGTGGATGATCATTTCCGCTTTGAGGTTTAAGTAAAACCACTGCAGTTACATAACATTTCAAGAATTTGGGCGTGCATCCTTACACAAGGATATCAAAGCCAAAATAATAAGCCCACGTCCAGCCTCACTGAGAGATGTCGGAGCGTAGATGTAAATAGCTGTTGGTCATTTTAGGAGCGCTGAAAGTAAGGGTTGGCACCCTGGTTCGGTCTTAAGCACCCATCTTCTTTCATTAGCTGTACTCAAACTCTGGCTTATGTCAATTCCAAACTCATTCTTGGCTTTCATTTCAATGCCGATGGTGCACAGCCCTAGTTGTAATTTGACCCTTGTAGGCATGGATGCTCATCTGACCCTTTTCATTCTCATGAACCTTGCATTCGGACTACATTTGAACTTGGATATCCACTTCTTTCCTAAAAATTGATGATGATTGAAGAGAAACGCCGTATAGTTATTGGCAAATCTGGTATTGCCCGAAACTTGGAGGACCACACCTTCAGGATTGGTTCATTTAGCAGCACTCACGTGACGTCTATCCAAGCACATTCTGGGAGTGCTTGTCCAAAACGACTTACTGCATGAACATATTACCGCAACTGTCAAGCAGAACTACTTATAGCTAAGAAACAGTACTAAACTCGTTTACCGCTCTGGTAAGACTACGACAGCCAAACTAGTTCACGCATTTGTAACTAGATAGTTTCAATTGCCGTTATTCAAGACGCCAAGCTTAGGGTCTTAATCGTCTGCAACCAGCGAAACACTTGGCAGCTCGTCCTGTCTGCAATCAAAAGTGTAGCAGTCACACGACACCACTTCTGTCTCATCTTCGCTGGCTTGCTTTTAAGTGTCGAATCGACTTAAAGGTCCCTTCTTACGCTTAAAAGAAGATTCACTGGCTTGCAATAACCTCCCTATCCGACCTCGTTGCTCCTCTAGTGTGCTTTCGGACCACTCGCTCCTCGGCGTCTGTAATTTGTCAACCAGCGGGTAGGCATCAAGTTCTGCTAGGAGGCTATCAACAGAAGGTGAATTTTAAAATTATAAAAATTATTGTGGGAGTAGATTTATGATCTCATCCCTTGAACCAAATTGTTATATTTTTGGGATCGAGCCGTCAGCTCATGTGTACCATCGTGACATCTCGTCTCGACTTCTGCAACTCACTGCTTACTGGCCTACCAGCATGTGCGATCAGGCGATTGCAGCTGGTGCAAAACTCTGCAGCTAGGCTTGTCTGTCGTGAGCGTCGCAGTTGCCACATTACTCCACTTCTTGCCGACATGCACTGGCTACCAGTCAAGCAACGGATTGACTTCAAGGTTTTGTCGCTCACTTTTAGGTCTCTTCATTCTATGGCTCCAGACTATCTTTCAGATATACTACCCCATCAGGCCAAGCATCGTACCACTCGCTTTTCGGAATCCAACAGTCTAGAAATACCTCGTACAAACCTTAAATCCTTTGGAGACCGTGCATTTAGTTCGTATGCTCCCAAAGCCTGGAACTCCCTCCCGACCTGCGTCAGAACATCCCCTGACCTGACCACATTTAAAAGAAACTTAAAAACACACCTATTTAGGACAGCATTTAGCGGGTCCCTGTGATTCGTCCTTGTTGTGCTTATGCGTGCTGACACTGTGCATGCTGCCACTAACCACATTTGCATGCTGACCCTGTGCATGTCACCCCTAACCATATTATTCATTTTGTTTGTTTTTCAAGCATGATTTTACTTACTATTCTATTGCGTATCACTTTACAGCAAATTTAAAGCGCCTAGAAAGAGATTAAGTTCTCTGGGGGCGCTTTATCAAGTTCAATATTATTATTGTTATTATTATTATTACCAAAATTCTGTAACTCACTTCCAGCAAGGACCGCTATCTGCAATGACCTTAAATAATTAAGTCTCATCTAAAGATGCAAAAATTCCGATCAGTCTTCCCTTCGTGCCAGTAAACTTGTCTGTTAGTATTCCTGTTTGCTTTGATGCTTAGTTATGGTCGCTTTAGTGCATGTCTTTTGCCAGATGTCTCACTGACGGTGGCCCTGATTGTCTCACTGACGGTGGCCCTGATTGTCTCACTGACGGTGGCCCTGATTGTCTCACTGACGGTGGCCCTGATTGTCTCACTGACGGTGGCCCTGATTGTCTCACTGACGGTGGCCCTGATTGTCTCACTGACGGTGGCCCTGATTGTCTCACTGACGGTGGCCCTGATTGTCTCACTGACGGTGGCCCTGATTGTCTCACTGACGGTGGCCCTGATTGTCTCACTGACGGTGGCCCTGATTGTCTCACTGACGGTGGCCCTGATTGTCTCACTGACGGTGGCCCTGATTGTCTCACTGACGGTGGCCCTGATTGTCTTCTTCTTCTTCACTTCAGCAAGCTTGCCTAAGCACAATCCCTAAGCATGAACAATTCATGTCATTAACTTTTGTTGGTGACTCCCTTGCATTGCGTTTTAAAGTGCCTGGATAGAGACGTAATTCGGTTAGGGTGGTATGCAGACTCTAAATTACTAGAGCTATTTTCCTATATCGCGTCTGTACTAGAGTAAGCCTCTCCTGATATGACCCTCCGCCTGAGCAACAGGCGAGACCTCTGTAGGTTGGAAAACGTGTAAGCCATATGCTTATCTACCTTGAACATTGCATAAGCCTCATCAAACCATCGCACTCTGACTTATGCTAGCTCCCAATCAAGTACATACGTATGCATCTCCATCGGTAACTCCATAAAGCCACAAAGACCATGTGGTGCTTGGCCGTAAAGTTTTCAAAAGAACCCTCAAAGCCTAAGGGGCTTTCGATATGCATTCGTTAGCCAACAGACTAAATCTCACGAAAAAACAAGAGAAAGCGAGACGCATAGCTGAGTTAAAAGGGAAGGTTAGGCAGTGAGTAGCATGGCAGAATTCAATTCCATACTCGATGCGCTGTCTATAAAGTGCACGAATTCCTAATAGAGGCCAGAAGAATTCAGAAACGTTTCTCCTTTGCTGAAAGCTGTAGTTGGATCGATCGCAGGAGAACACAACGTACGTTCTTTTCAGCATTCTTTTCCGGACCCACATCGCCCCTTAGATGGCACTTGGCTCTTTCGTACGTTGATAAACTGCTGCACCCATTTTTGCTTCGACAAGCCAAAAGGTCCTTCCTGGTCAATTTATAGGCTGCTCTATTATCAACCCTTAAAATAAGCTACGTTAATAGTCAGTTAGTTAGCAAGTTTGTCACGGTCACTTGAGTCATACTTAGATTATGCAAGTTGTGATAGTTGTAAAACTAATTCTATGGTACAACAATGATGAGTGTCGTGTCACAAAGAGAATGGAAAATGATTTCCCAGTTTGGATACATAGCTGATACATGCAGTGGTATAGCTGATATTAAGCATGCCTTGATAGGCCTGCCCTTGCTAAGCGATGAAATGCATAAGTATAATCTGCCAGTGATTATCCACGGGATTTTATTATTGGTAATATAAATTTAAAGATAGCCCGCTCGTTTTAACGTTCCGTGTATGCAACTGAATGCTGATTCTCTACCCGGCGCTTACGAATCAACTTCGTGGAATTGCATTTATGGTATATTTATAATACCGTTATTAATTAGAATTCCTAATGCGTATTCATTCATCTTCGTAGGCAGATCTTGCTCCACTAACTATGATCTCTAAGCTTGACAATCAGTGGCGGGGACTCACCGGATAGGTCATAGGATACTCAGGCCCACCTTCCACCAAACTAAAGGAGCTTCCTGTCGTTTTTCACAAGCGCTGGTTATTTCTGTGTGAAACCTGTGGTCTCCGTGTAACGACAAGTTTTCACAAGTAAATTGGAAACAAAAAAGGGCATAGCAAGAAGAATATAAGTGTATCTACTGGTGACAACGATGAGAAAAAAGCAAGCAACAAAGGAAGGTAATCAGTGCCTCGCTCAGGGTTTCAACACAAATGTCGATTGCGACCGACTATAAAACTGGAAGAGACTAAAGAAAAAGCCCGGGAGCTTTGTACAGCCAAAGCTCAGCAAACGCCTCACTTATGAGATTTTCGGAAACAAAACAAGACTGGAGGTAATATTCTAGCACTTTATGACACAAGTATTGCTATGGAGTCCTTGCCCGAAATAAGACCGGCCTTTCCAGCTAGACGGGGTTTATCAGTAGGTGAGCCGACTCTCGAGTCAGCATTGTAATGCAAGATTTAAATTTCCCACAATTTTCACGGGTATATGCCATTTTTACACAAAGACCGTTTCCGAGAAAAGCTTTCCATGCCAAGTCTCCCTTTGACATTAATAGTAATATTCGTAGAAATAATAATACATTTGTAAAGCACCCTAAGGGAGCTAGGTACTTAAGTAATGCTGTCAGAGGTGCATGACCAACTTTTTGGTAACATCGGCATGTGACAAGCATAATATGGTTAGAAAAGACATGCACAGTTTCAACATCTGAATATGATTAGTGGTGACATGCACAGTGTCAGCGTGCATAAGCCTACACAGAGCAAATTACAAGGACCCTCAAACTGCTGCTATAAACAGGTGGTTTCTTAGCTTTTTCTTTGAATGTTTTTGAGTCATGAGATGTCGTAACGCCAGTAAAAAGTAAGTTTCCTGCTTTTGGAGCATACGAACTAGCATAAGGCATCGTCTCCAATGGATTTGAGTTTCATCCAAGGTAAGCTATTAGATTCATAAAAGACGGTGGTACGATGCTTAGCCTGGCGGTGGAGTATATTCGATATGTAGGCTGGAGCCACAGAATGAAGGAACCTAAAATTAAATGACAGAACTTTGAAGTCGTTGTGCTGCTTGATTGTGAGCCAGTGCAGGTCTGTCAGTAATGGTGTTATGTGGCAACTGCGACGCTCACAACAGACAGGTCTAGCTGCAGAGTTTGGCACTAACTGTAAGCATCTGATTGCACAGACCGATAGGCCAACAAGCGGTGAGTTGCAGAAGTCGAGACGGGATGTCAGAAATGTGTGGACCAGTTTTGATGTAGAATCTCTCTTTAAGTAGGCTTGAATTTGAGCAATGGTATGTAGCTAAAAGTAGGCAGGCTCGACTGGGGAGCTGATATAGTCGCATAGTGAGAGGTCACTTTTGAACAGGACACCGAGATTTCGCGAATAGGCTACAGGCGATATGCTGGCAGAGCAAAGTATGAGCGTTATGCTTTCCTAGTTCCGAACCACACTTTATTTGCCAATAACTAATCAGTTGGTTTCTATCGTCATTCAACTTGAGAAAGTTTTCTGCCATAAGTGTGCGGATGTTAGCAATACATGAAATAATTCAACAAGATGGAGGGCTGAGAGGCATCACAGCAAAGGTGCAACAGAGTGTCATCTGCATTGAATAAAAGGCCTAGACTTTGCTTGAAGATCACATCGACAAGAGAGAGGGAGGGAGAGAGAGAGAGGAGAGAGAGAGAGAGAGAGAGAGAGAGAGTATAAATTGTGAAAAGAAGGGGACCAGGCATAGGAACCTGCGCTAACTCTCACTTCAGTGGTTTCTCTGACGATCTTTTCTGTTTAAAATTATGATCTGGATCAATTAATGCAAAGTATCAGTCATCTTAAGTCTTTCACTGAGATAATACCGTATCTATTTTAGCGTTTTGCCAGTGATGGCCTGGAGAGATGAAGGGCGCTCGAGACGGACTTGGTGTCGATAGATTACCTTCTAATTCGTTTGCTTCGGGACTGTTGATGACATTGATGAAAACATTTTCTCTGTAGGCCGTAGGCTGTTGAAATCACTACCACAGCTCGGTCGCCCCAACCTTCCCCCGCTACTTCTAACCCTTCTAGCACATTCTTTCTCGCCATACAGGGTTGCTACTTCAATGCTGCACGTTATCGTTCGACCGCTCACCTTGATTAGGTATTCATCTCGCTTTCTTCCTATTTCGCGAATTTTTTGCCCATGAGATGCCCGCTTTGTGCAGGCATAAAAAAGAAGTACTAGCTGATTCAACAGCCTCTTTTGTATAGCGACATAAGAGTCTTTATGGCTATCACCACCGCTTGCAGCGGCAATCGCCCACCGGTTGTTTAGAATTACATCAAAATAGCTCATGATTACAGACGTGACGTAGCTCGGCCTGAAGTTTAATGAGTGAAAACCAAAGGCAATGCTCTGATGAACATGTGCTATGTTTGAAGAATTTTTGTGAACGTTTCCTTAGAGATCTTTAACGCCACTGCTTGTGCTCTGAAGTTCGGGAGAGATTATTGCTCGGCGTGCTTTGTACGGGGCAAAATTAGCTGCTTATAGTCGTACTAAAATAAGCTAAATAGCAATAGCACATGATTTATTGAAATGAATTTTGAATAAAAAATATAGGTCGGCTATCTCAAATTATCAATTATACAGCTGAGAAAGAGCTTTTACGGCAATCCGGAAGCTGACCCGTAATATTTGTGATACGTATTGAATACGTACACATTCAAGCTAAGCTTATACAGGATATGACATATAAGACATGGAGAATGTAAGAAAAGTCTTCGGTAGTGTTCAAATTAAGTCAAAATGTGTTACCTGTACATCCCCAGTGTTCGTGAATAGTCTCACTGCATTTACCAATACTCCTTTAAGCTAGGAAACTCCTTAATGTCATAGAACTTGAGTATATGCTCATTCCTAATGGCTTGCCATCGTAAAGCGACACTCTATCTGGATGTATATGCCGTGTAGGACGGGAGCTATGGGTAATGGCCATTGGAAAACAACCCAGGGAGCGTGTACTACTTCGACCTAACGTCAAATTCGTTGGATCAATTCACGGAGATGAGGTGAGCATGAGTAAAACTTGCTAGCCTTCCTAATCACACCTCTACAAGTTTTAAAGAGCCAGCACCCTTACTTGCCCCTTTTTGATTTCTGTATTTGCTTCAATGCAGCTTAATGTATTTAACTTGCTCGACACAATTTGTTGCATCCTGTCTAACCAGTGACAGAAAAAAATTAAAACTATAAGTAAAGTAATATAGTATATAATGCATGAATGAAAGTACCTATTGACAGTCAATAAAAGCCAAGTGAATAACCACCACTCAAAACGTTTGGCAATGCAATGCGTCTTTAAGAAACTGACCATCTTAGGAAAAATAACAAACCTTTCTTACGATGGCAATAGTAAGCATTTGGTTTTCTTTGTGTGTAGACTTTTAACGCAAAATTCTCCATTGAACGTGGCAGAATTGGAATCACTCCACACCATTCTTTCGCAATGGTTATGTCTTGTTTCCGGATGAGATATTTAAAACTTTATTTAAAATGATTTTAAGCTAATACTTCTGGGCTGCTTACTTCATAAATAATTCAAAAGATTCCGCAACGCTTTTTACTTTTTCTTAGCTGTAAAGGATTTAGGCCACCGGCCACAAATTGCTCATAGTAAAACACTGCAGGTCCACTTAATAGACTGTGCTAGCATAAAGCGTGCCTTATCCTTAAATCTGTGAAGTTGCAAGTAGACACATTGAATATAGCATAGCATGTCCATAAAGCATCAAAGGTCTGCATGCAACCCAGTGGTGAATTAAAGATTGGTGATTTTTACAGCCTCATATTTTTATAATTCATTTGTATAGCGACCTAAGATAATTTAATCTCTATAAAGGCACCTCACATATACCACGGGGCTCAAGCTTGTGTCCTTGGTCATCAACTGCATTCACGTAGACCTCTTTATCGGTAAAGGTGAGCACCTTGACCGCCGGGCTAAATCAGCCTGGCAGCTTATCAAGATCTTGTTGAACAGATGCTCAAGAGAAAATATGTACTTTTTAAAGTAAAAGTTTGAAATATGTCACAAGCTCTGTTTTTTTCATGTGGACAATGCCGCTTCTATAATAAGGTGACTATCGATCGGCCAAAGTAGACAGCTGCCAATGCTATGTCGCTAGCGCACGCCGTCGTGACATTTAGAGCTCGCCAAATCACGCGACTCAGTACGTTGGTGACATTTTGTGCTCGCAGGATCGTTACATTTTACCGGCGCTTGACGCTTGGCTTGGCTTAACCTCTCGCGTTGTTCTGCATTTTAAGGCCGCTCTAGTGAAACGCTTGCCTGCCGTAATTTGCTACAGAACTCTGCTAAATCCATTTCATTTGCGAATACGAGAGACGATTTTTGTGGAGTTAGCATTCTTATTGGCGAAAGCCGGTTGAGAGCCGGTAGGGGCCGCCAGGGCCTCTTATTCAAAGGGCCAAGCGCATGATCTCACACTTTTCCTTATTAAGCAATTGTTTCAACCGCGGCGTAGGGCTTCTGCACGAATAAGCTTGGACCGAAAAAGCAGATCTTGCAAAAATGCCAGCCCTAACGAACAATGACCTGCTGACTTTCTAGCCTTCTGACCTGCTGCCTGAGCAGTCGAGCATGGCTTGCGACTACGTAATGTAATGTGTCTCCCTCAGTAACAGTAAAGCCACGAAGACTATGCGGCTGGGCTGTTACGCGCGCGGCTTTCGCTAGTAGCAGCAGCAGCAGCAGCATCGATACGTGCAGATGTCGCTAAGGCAGCTGAATACGGCAGCAACGAAGAGCGCCGGTGAGATAGGCTCTTCTTTCGGTAGCACAGAGCTGACTAGTTGATACCGTCCGAAGAGTCGCAGACTTCGGCTGCATACAGCGCCTCTCGAACGATTCCGGGATGACCACTGGACAGCCTATAATAGCTAATATTAGCTCAAAGCCTCGGGTGCAGCTCCTGCAACGCCTGCTCAATGACCAGATCCCACAGCTAATAGAATGTCATTCAGCTTTGGCTTTTGCACAGCGTAACAAAATAATAATGAGTCGCCGGTTCCGAGTCGTTTTAACTCAAGGATCGTGTATGCTATATTGGCAGTCAAAGTCTGGCTGATAAGGAACACCAGCAATAAACTCCGGCCAGGCTGAGCAAGAGGCCGAAGTGACCATCAGTCTACTCTCTCCTTACAGGCGCCACCGAAGGAGATTCTGCTGCATTTTATCGAGTACTTGCTCAAAAATTACGGCAGGAACGAGAGCGTGACGAGCCTTCTAGACAGCTCGCTCATCCACGTACTACCCTTGATGAATCCAGACGGTTCCACTCAAGCCATGCCAGACGTCAGCGAAGGATCTGGAAGGTACGACCGCAGTGCGTTCAAACGCGTGAGAGTGGGCGTTGCGGCTGGATTTTTTAGCTACGTGAGCAGCAAGTTGAAGGCACTATTTAGATCGCCCTCCCGTCGCAGCACGAAATCAATGAGTAATTTCCGCGGCTTCACCTCGCTGTCTTCTCGTGCGCATTTTTGAAAGTTGCTCGTGGTTTTCCCGCACCCAGTATTTAGAAGTTATAAATGTTTATAATTAATGAAATAGATTACGTTATTGCTGAGCGAAATCCAGCTTTCCCTTCTATGACGATGACACACAGCTGTACTTATGTACTCCATCGTATGCACGATCGTACTATCTACCATCGACTATCTACTACGTATTGTCGTATGTTTTGTACTCGATTATACTCGATCCCAATCGGCTTGCAAGCATGTGAATCTCTCTCAGTTTCTTACTGCATGTTTTGCTGATGTCATCACGCGATGATAATAATAATAATACATTCGATAAAGCACCCTCAGAGAACTCACTCTCTTTATAGGCACTTTACAATTGCTGAAAAGGAAGCTCGATCGAATGGTTAGTGGTATCACGCTCAGTATACAACAAGAATAACATGGCTAGGGGTGACAGGCAGAGTCAGCATGCAAATGTGGTTAGTGGCAGCATGCAATAGTGTCAGCACGCATAAGCACATAAAAGACGAATCCCAGCGATCTACTGAATGCTGCGATAAATAGATGTGTTTTTAGTTCCTTTTTAAATGTGGACAAGTCAGGAGATGTGACGCGAGTCCGGAGTGATTTCTAGGCTTTGGGAGCATACGAACTAAAGGCGCGGTCTCCAAAGGATTTGAGGTTTGTACGTGGTATAGTTAAGCAGTTAGATTCTGAAAAGCGGGTGGTACGATGCTTAGCCTGGCGGTAGCAAACTTTCTAAACTATAATGACGGTAAAAACAACATATTAGTTATAAGCAAAGTTAGTGTGACTCCAAAAATACATTTAAAGGTTAGCGATCAAAATCGGCTCTCACAGCATGTAGTTCCCATAGAATCTGCACTAAATCTTGGTTACCTGAACCAAAGTGACCTGTAACTAGACTGTCACATTAGCTCTGCTGCTGCATTCGATAAGCTCTGAAGTCAATCAGCAGTAAATGCCTACGTAACTGCTACGTAACATTACAAATATTTGGGCCGCTTATACTTGGATTCCATTTCTCTCTTCGTTTCAGAGAAAACGCTAACGGAGAAGATTTGAATGTAAACTTTCCCGATTATTTCCACCCCGAATACCTACCCAATCGTCAGCCGGAAACAGCGGCCATCATGGACTGGGTGAAGAACACGAGCTTCGTTCTGTCAGCCTCAGTCCACGTTGGAGCCATGTTAGTTGACATACCATACGACAACTATTTGGGCTCTAAAGAAGAGATGAGTACGAGCTCTGGCACGAGAAAACCATTAGCTTTCGCCGATAACTTGGCTATTATCTAACTAGAACCTACATGTGACCATATTGCTTCAAAGATCTCAGAATTTCGTTTTCTAACTTGCTATCATGGAGTTTTCTAACCGATGCCCTTTGTCTAGGAGTATTTTTTACAGGGGCAATCATCCTGGTTTAAAAGAAATGTTAAGCTAAATTCCACTTTTCGGAAACCAATAATGCAACTACATCGCGAGCCTTTTATCGATATCGATATTGATATCAATCCAGTAGGCTCCGCGCAGTAAAAGAACGGAAACTTTTCTCAGGAGTGATTTCTTTTGCCAAAAGAAAAACATGCCTGCTTTGAATGGATAAATGCTCAGACTTTTTATATATAATCTCAGGTTAGTATTTTCTAGAGTAGTAAATTTCTCGGATAATTCTTAGTAAAGAAATTAACACACGTAATTTTGAAACAGGAACTTTAATAGAATAAAGTAGATTACATTATTTAGCTAAACAAGAATATCGTTGCACTATTAATTTAGGATAATATGCCATCTTCTCATCAGAATTAGAACACGTGACATCGGCAGCTCTGGGCAAGAGTTACGCCGCCCGCGCCACCGGCAACTTTATGGCATACGTCCCGATGAAAACGAAGAACAAAATAACAATGATAATAATAAACTTGATAAAGAGCCCTCGGAGAACTCAGCCTCTTTCTAGGCGCTTTACATTTGCTGCAAAGGGAAATGCAATTGAATGGTGAGTAACATCATGCTTGATAAACAAACAAAATGAATAACATGGTTAGGGGTGACATGCACAGGGTCAGCGTGACATGAGATCGAACTCTTTGCTGCTTGAGCTCCTCAGAAGCTGATCGGGGTATATCGTGCGCGTATCGTGCTAAGCTTGTTTGCTGACCTAAGCCTTGGTACTGATTTCGCCGCCGCCGGCGCACGACTAGTAGAGGTGCTACGAATAATGGTCGGCGCTACTTCAGAGATGTCAGGGGGTACGGACATTTCCCTCCGGGACGTCCCCCCCCCGACATTCCCCCTACCCGGTATATGGTATAGGGTTTAGGTTTTAGAGTTTAGGGTTTAGTGTTTAGGGTTTTTGGGTTTAGAGTTTAGAGTTTAGGGTTTTATGGTTTAGTGGTTTAGGGTTTTAGGGATTCGGGATTTAGAGTTTAGTATTTAGGGTTTTTTGGTATACAGTTTAGGGCTTAGAATTTAGGATTTTTAGGGTTTTTTGTGTAGGGTTTAGTGTTTAGAGTTTCAGGGTTTACGGTTGAGGGTTTAGGATTTTTAGGGTTTAGGGGTTCACTGTTTAAGGTTTAGGGTTTAGTGTTTAGGGTTTTAGGGTTTAGGTTTAAAGGCGGGCTGCGCCTCCGCCGCCTAAATCCACCCTTGCTTGTATTCCGCACTTTAATTAGTGCGTATTAGGGCGTAACTACATGTTTTGAGCTCGAGCTATACTCAGTAGACCTCTGAGGCTTAGCGCTCATTTGAAGGAACGGGCGGCACGCCGTAGCGCGCGCCCACTTTGACGGGTACGAATACGTGCCTGTAGGCGTCGAGTGGGACCGAACTCCGGCGGGACCGAACTGTATTGCTCGCCGCTGCCGCCGCAGCTGCTGCAACCGCCGCAGCCGCTCGCTCCAATTGAAACCATCCTTCCAATCCATCCATTCTTCTAATTATACTGAGTTGATTCTATTTTAATAGAGAGTAAACTTCATTTGATCATATATATATATATATATATATATATATATATATATATATCTGTATTCTTAGTTATACATTCATTAACATAGGGGGAAATGCCCTATCCCGGAGGGGAAATTTCGGGGTGAAATGTCCCAAGGTCCACCAGGGGGAAATGTACGGATGGGGGGAACGTCCAGGGGGAAATGACCTACAATAAATGTCAGCTACTATCTCGTGGGCTTTCACGAATCCTCCGCCACGTGTTTTGACGCCAGTAAGGCTACAAATAAAGTTATTTATTATTGGGCTCACCTTCATCTCATGACATGCTGGTAAGACAGAATTTCCGGTTAGATGCAGTGGACGGCAGACCCTAGATCGTCGAACTGTTTCTGCAGTTCCGGCGGCATCACGACGCCGTCTGCGTCTGTTCTTTCTTCGGCCACCATACGTGGATCTTCCTTGTGAGCCGAAGTTAGATAACAAATCTTCCCAAGCACTTACTCTACTTTTTCGCTAATTTTCACTCTGATTGACACTCCTTCGTTGTTTCGTCATGTGAAAGACTATGGATGTTCTCTTTTAAACCTCAGCTATAGACGCAATTGTACCAGTCGGCTTTCGATTGCCCCAGAGAGCTTGTCTGCTTTTCTCTATTCGTCGTGCGCTTTGGAGTGTACCTGTGTACTATTTAGTAGACTTTACTTGCCAGAGGTCTTATTAACCGGCGGCCGTAAGTGTATTTGTATTTGCATTGGGATTCTAGCCTAATCATGATACTTTGCTTGTTTTTGCTTGCTTCATACTTTGCGTGTCGCAAGTACTTGCTTACACTATGCGTGCTGTTTTCGGATGTTGCCACCAATCATTAGGTAATAAGGCTTTCTATACAGCATCTGTAAAGTGCATAGAAAAAAAATCGGTTCCTTGAGGGCGCTGTATAAATTTATTGTACCATTGCTTTAATAAATAAATACTAATTGATTTAACAGCCTTTTTTACGGCTATCACCACCGCTTGCTGTAGCGATAAAGGATTGCCCACCGCAGGATTCGAACCCACGACCTCGGGGCCGAGGTCGTGAAAAGCAACCACCTTACCTAGTGAGCCATTACGACTCATTATATATATATATATATATATATATATATATATATATATGTATATATATATATCGCGGCTTCACTCTATCGCAGTTTTTTAAATACGTGTATATTCATTAAAAAGTTGATCAAAATAATCAAAATGATACAGCAGTCAGTGGAAGGAACTTAAAGTGGCGAGGCACCCCTCTGATCAATTGTCGTGTGAGAACCTTAGCTCATAAAAATTTTAGTTCTATCCATCGCAGTCATACTGAAAATTTGGTGCCTTCAAAATATGCATATCGTGCTAAGCTTATTTGCGCATATCGTGCTAAGCTTATTTGGTGACCTTGGTACTTGATTGGATTGCCGTGGTAATTGGTTTGGTTGCCTTGGTACTGATTACGCCGCCGCCGGCGAACGACTAGTAGAGATGCTACGAATAATGGTCGGCGCTACTTCAGAGATGTCAGGGGGTACGGACATTTCCTTCCTGGACGTTCCCCCTCGGGACATTCCCCCCATATAGGGTATAGGGTATAGGTTTTAGTGTTTAGGGTTTTACGGTTTAGGGTTTTAGGGTTTAGTTTTTAGGGTTTTTGGGCTTAGGGCTTAGAGTTTAGGATTTAAGGGTTTAGGGTTTAGGGTTTAGGGTTTAGTGTTTAGGGTTTAAGGGTTTAGGCTTCAGGGTTTTTAGGGTTTAGGGTTCGGTTTTTAGGGTTTAGGATTAGTGTTTGGGGTTGTAGGGTTTAGGTTTTAGGGTTTAGGGTGGGTTGCGCCTCCGCCGCCTAAATCCACCCTTGCTTCTATTCCGCGCTTTAATTAGTTCGTATTAGGGTTTAGGGTTTAGGCCTGTGGCGAACAGAAACCTTGGCGTGCACCTAACTTTGGATACTCGCGTACTCGCAGTTCTATTGTTAGTAAGACTCGTGATAGTTTCGCAACATTGTTAGTCGCACTTGTCTGGGCGTAGCAATTCCGATGCTGAACTTTTGCCGGACCAAAAAACTCTGACTTCAAAGGTTTTCTCGGCTCTAACACTGCTAAGATGGCGCTCTCTTTCTTAATTGTTGTCGTTAGTTATTACATTTTCAAATGTATATAAAGCTGAATATTTTCTTGGACGCAGTCATCCAACAAACTACATCCGAAGGTCGCTTGGAGTCGTGCTTTTTCTTATACTGTCACGCAAGAGTTTTGAATGAAAAGCCGTGGAGGTTCAAAGATTTGCTGCTACAAGCGATTTCGCGTTCTCTTTGAAGCTGCGCCGTCACCGACACCTGACGACGATGTGTTCCGCCATTTGGCTGCGGTATACAGCGCAACACATCCTGATATTCCAAAGCAAAACGAGCGATCGTGCGATCACGAGTTTCATCCAGACACCCTCGTGAACGGCATTATCAATGGAGCTGAGTGGTCGGCCACGAACGGTAAGCGAACGAGCCCGAAATGTAAAATTGCTAGTGAGGAAATTGTTAAGTACACACACACACACACACACACACACACACACACACACACACACACACACACACACACACACACACACACACATACGTATATATAAATATATATAATTATTAGCAACAACGACTCTCTATATATAGACTTACGTGTATATAAAGTTGTGCATACTCCAAGGCACACATACACGATATGTGTGTGCGCGCGCACGTGTTCGTGTGCGCGTGTGCATTTCTATGCACGGCTGCTAACGATGCTGAAACATATATATATATATATATATATTGTCTTTACCGTCTTAAGTCATGTACACATATAAATCTTAGTAACAAAATGATTCTAGGAATACTTACATACAATTTTATATACTCCAAGGCACACATGCTGAATATATATATATGTATATATATATATATATATATATATATATATATATATATATATATGTATGTATATGCATGTATAACTAAATAGATACACGAGAATAGAGTTCGCTTAGCTATAGCGTGCTTCTCTTGAAAGAGAAATAATATGTCTCGTTCGTCTCGCAGGCCACTGTTAAGGGTGAATATAAATGTTAAGTGGGTCGATAAATCGGTATTTTCAAGTAGTACATTAAAAACAAATATGAAATTATGATTAACCGTGTCTGGTAAAGGCTGCGCATAATAAATTAGTGAGACATTTTCCACTGAAAGTAGTCTTCCGACCTAGCAAATATGAGCTACGGTGGCTAAATATAGCCTATTGTCCCTGAGATTTGCCACAGCATTATGCATTTCGATTTTTGCAAAAGGAGGTACTTTTAGAACTCGATACAAGTCTTTGAGTTCGTACGTTTACTAGCCCGAAGCGGCACAGTGCGCTCCATCTGTGCTGGCTCTCTAAGGCCTCCTGAACATGACAATCATTAAATCCCTGTCAGGGAATTATGACGTCGCAGTCATACTGCCTTTGCGTGCTGCTGCTGCCTTTGATCTGAAGCCGGAGGCTGATCCCTGGCACACGGGAAATCTTTGGCTCCATAGTGGCTCTTAGTGGCAGGAAACTCATCCAGACAAAGGCATCCAGACAAATGGCTCATCCAGACAAATGGAAAGCAGGACTTCGAAGGTGCGGAAAGAATGTCTCAGCTGGGCTTCCTGAGATCAAGCTGTGCTGCTGTCGCAACACACTTGCTGCTCGTGCTCACTTATCGAAATGCTTTCTTTAACTACATTAAAATACACCCTCTTTCCTGCGACTATAGCCACCAGGAATACGTTCTATAAGCTGATGTTTGCTGATTGCAAATAGTAGCAACATGTATCTGTTTTTCCCGTAAACCTTTTGCAGGGGAACGGTTTCCCGGCACTTTATTGCATTTACGTGTATTCTAGTATAATAGTGCATGTCGAATTCTAATGCATATACCTGTACGCTGAAGAAGCTTTCTTTCTTTGCTTGTGTTGGTCAACTCTTTTTTCCGTTAGCAGCCAAATCGCTAGGGCATATGAGCAAGCCATAACCATTGCTAATGTCTTAGCTTTCCAATATCTTAGTATTAATTACCTATATCACTGCACCCAGCTTGAAGGTTAACTAATGTCAATAACGACCTTCGAGCTCTAGAGGATTTCCTGAAAGTGCTACATAGCACAACCTCAGAAGGAGGCGATCTCATAATCTTTTGCAAAGGTTTTGTCGCTCACTTTTAGGTCTCTTCATTCTATGGCTCCAGCCTATCTTTCAGAGATACTACCCCATCAGGCAAAGCATCGTACCACTCGCTTTTCGGAATCCAACAGTCTAGAAATACCTCGTACAAACCTTAAATCCTTTGGAGACCGTGCATTTAGCTCGTATGCTCCCACAGCCTGGAACTCCCTCCCGACCTGCATCAGAACATCCCCTGACCTGACCACATTTAAAAGAAACTTAAAAACATTCCTATTTAGGACAGCATTTAGTGGGTCCTTGTGATTCGTCCTCGATGTGCTTATGCGTGCTGACACTGTTCATGCTGCCACTAACCACATTTGCATGCTGACCCAGTGCATGTCACCCCTAACCATGTTATTCATTTTGTTTGTTTTTCAAGCATGATTTTACTTACTATTCTATTGCGTATCACTTTGCAGCAAATGTAAAGCGCCTAGAAAGAGATTAAGTTCTCTGAGGGCGCTTTATCAAGTGCAATATTATTATTATTATTATTAATCTTAATCAGCTGGG
This sequence comes from Cristatella mucedo, assembly GCA_009760855.2. NCBI lineage: Eukaryota > Metazoa > Bryozoa > Phylactolaemata > Cristatellidae > Cristatella > Cristatella mucedo. The sequence continues at coordinate 7,677,421 of WPIO01000011.1, read as the reverse complement.
CTTTTATTCGGTGCTCTTCTTTTTATTATTTCAGAGAGAGGCTAAATGCCACGCAAAGTTTGGCGACGTAATGAAGGAATAGCATGATGATGACGAATGAATGATAATGATGAATGGAGATGAGGAGACATTTGGTTTAAACTCTATTTAAAACTTGGAGTGTTCAAGATTCAGAAAAAACTGTAGCCAACATCATCGTGGCTGTCTAGCTTATACCGGATGCAAGTCACGAAGGACACTGGGAACCCCCACATCCTGCCTCCTGTCTGCTGGCTCGCTAGACTCTGGTTAGCTCAATGTTTTTGCTGAGACATTGATGGTACTTTGACAGTCGCCTGGTTTTAGCCCAGGAGCAAGGTGTGTCTATTTGTTTACAATCCAGGTCGTAGGTTCATGCGGTGCAAATCATGCAATTATTTTCCCCCACAGTCAACTGAAGCAAACGCTGTACAAGCTCTTTTTGCTGCTGTAGAAATGTAGCCGTTGCATCAGCTGACTTCCAACTTTACTTTGAACGCTCATGGACATTACTTTGGTATAGCTCAGTGCATGCTTATTCAAGCACTGGAAGCCGCTAGAAGAGCACAATACTGCTGTCGTCCTGTGTACAGCTTATCATGCTACGCCACGAGTTTATTAGGAAGCACAGCTCTTGCTGCCAGCGTACGGGCGGATTCTGTGCTCAACTCTGTGGCTGCTCGATCATCAGATTCGAGATCCGTTACCTTCGAAAAGTCAGTGTTCCTCTCCTCAAGACTTGTTTGCCATCATATGCTTCCGATTCTAGCACCGTCTATTCGTGAAGGTGTGAGCACGATAGCCAAGACTGGCTCTCTATGTTTCTGTTTCCAAATGTGCGTCTCTGGATGTATCTTTTTCTCTCAATCTCTCCGCTCTTTGTATCTCCATCTCTCTCTCTCTCTCTCTCTCTCTCTCTCTCTCTCTCTCTCTCTCTCTCTCTCTCTCTCTCTCTCTCTCTCTCTCTCTCTCTCTGTATCTCCGTCTCCCTGTCTCTCTGTCTCTCTGTCTCTCTGTCTCTGTCACGCTGACTCTCTGACTCCGTCTCTGTATGTTTCTCTGTCTGTGTCTGTCTGTCTCTCTGTCTTCCTATCTCTTTCTGCCTCTGGTAACTGCATTTGCTGGACGGTCTGATATTCGTATGTAAAAGCTGCTTACTGCTTATTAGGGCCGAATTGATCTTTCGAGGGCGATGACCCTTTCTCTGTTAATAGCTTGTGCCAGATGTCACCGCTATTTTGAAGTATCACTACTTGTTACTGCATTGTTGTAGGAACTATGCTAGACTATAATTATGCGTTTGGAAGCTGTATGGAGGTGACTCTGGAAGTAGGATGCTTGAAGTATCCCAGGGCGAACCGGCTGATGCGGATTTGGCTAGATAACAGGGACGCTCTACTCAACTTTGCACGTGGAGTTAACATTGGTAAGTGCACGCCGAACGACTGTAACAATTTCCAATATAAAGCTCACAGCTTATCACACCGTAGAGTACAGCTAGCACTGGCTGTTACTAGATTAACTATAAATAACTTTAGAATGGCATAGTTAACTAAGGTTGTTAGGTAAAGCGATAAGATAAAAAGAGGTCGCTAAGGAGACCCGATCTTTGTTTTGCCATACCAAGCTAGCATTGCGCCTCCACCCGTCTTAGCTTACGGCTAAAGTGCTTGCTCTCCACGACCCAGGTCGTGAGATCTATTCCTGGCAGCAGGCAATTCAGAATTGCCTCGGACAAGCGAGACAAAAGGCCGCTGTGGACATTCCAACCCAATTTGAATCAGGCTGTGGAACTATGTAACCCTTTCTTCACTTTGCTGCACAAATATTAAGACAGCTTTCTCGGTCTGGCCCCGTGACAAGCGTGGGAAAAAATTGCTGAATTAGGCTTGTGCATTAACGGCTCGACAATTTATACAGATGTGCGTTCCGACTGACTGCATATTAGGGTCATCGGCTAGCCGCCGTTCCTTAGAAACGCATTTGGCGGTTTGCATCCGTACACCCGCCTCTACCAATCAAAACGTCGCTGCAACCTGGTCAGTTTCTAATCTGCCTCCCCTTTAGTGTTCCTCTACTGCTCAATAGAACTATGGTATTCGAGTCTGGTATGCAGCTGGAAAATTTAACGTTATTGCCAGGCATATCAGATCGAGCTGGGTAGTTTTAAAATATCAGGGAACAATATAAGAGTCTCTATGCAACACAAAGATGTTCCAGGACGTTTAAACGAGCGGACTCTACAGCTATTTTGTGCACAGGAAATGGTGGGTAGATTCTGACGTAGCTTAATTGACCTTGCTTATGTGCTTACTGATAGGGTGTCTTCAGCCGGATAAATAATGATGAGTTGTAAGTTGTAAGTCAGTCAAGCTTTGCCAACCAAAGGATTATTTAAATCCATCAACTTGCTAGCCTCAAAATCTGGCGGAATACAATTAAAGCAAGCCTTGGCAGTTCAGGTGAACGTAGACTCAGCTATGGATGCTCCTTCTTCATTCTTTTTATTGATACTTGTTTGAAGCTTAAGTGCTCTGCCGTTTCGTAATAATAAAGGCTAATTTACCGAAAGAGTAAGGTGGATAAATGTGGTTACAGAGGTCATGTTCATACACTTCGTGGCAAACAGTAGCCATATCCATGCTGAGGCGCAGGTGGTAAATGTTTTCAGATTACTCTCTATCTTATCAGTAGTGCCAACCTTTGAGAGCTATCCGATTATATTAATAGCTTGTTTCAATTTGACTTGCTTTATTATCGGCACTATTGAAACCACTAGACTCCAGGTCTTAAATTAGTGACAGTAGCTACTAGGTCGTCGGTGCGATCATAATAAAGTGTGACTGACGCATTGGGCCAGGTTAGACCACGAGAAGTAATGACGTACAAGTTACTGGCGTGAGCGAGTGAATAAGTCGGTGCTTCTTGTTTCTAGAAGTCTCCTATATGTGCTGTATTTATGATTGCATCTGCCAGATCCCCTCTCTTTCAAGTGGCACCTAATTTCAGCGTAGATAGCGAGTTTTATTATGAATCTTCATTAGCAAGAGTGGCCTATACGCTGCATTGGCCAATTTTTTCAGCAAGAGGAACCTAAACAACAGACGAAGCACAATTTTGCAGCGTCTGCCTTTACTTACGTAAAACGTGGCAGGCTGCTTGTTTGATGTAATAAACAGCGACGAACCACTTCTTTAAGGTGTCCGAGGTCTCATAATGGACGAGAAAAACAATCCTGTCACAGACGCGACAGTCACGATTGATCAGCGCATGCCCGTCAACGTGTCCTCGCGAGGCGAGTTCTGGAAGCTTCTGCTTCCGTCAAGCTTATATCTCTTGGAGGTACGTAGCACCTGGACGAAGCTTTAACGACGATGATATTTTAGTCATAGCAGATGTGACAGGTTGAATGTAACAGGTTGGATGTGACAATTATTCTCTGGCGCATGTCTGTTGCTGCTTAGAGGCTTCCAGGCTTATCTGCTGATGCAAAAAACAGGTGTCCAGAGTGCTGTCTGCTAAAATTAAAGATGTATCACCGTGTGTGCCTTCGATGCCGGTAGCTCATACGTCACTTCTTTAAACAACGACACGGGTCTATCTTATACCGCAGAAAAGTGGGCGGAAGCTACGGGGCTCCGTTCAGTGGCGTTGGCTGGTGCCTTAGGGTTGTTAATCGCTCGCTCTGGTTATCCCTGCCGCCCAAAAATCTCCATGGTTGGATAAGCTTGACCATTTCACAGTGGTGAGGCGTCACATCCGACTTTATTGCAAGCTTGGCTTGTACCTATCAGGCCAACTTTCGTTGCGACATCCCCAGACTTGACCACTGCATGCTGACCCTGTGCATGTCACCCCTAACCATATTATTCATGTCGTCTATCAAGCATGATACCTTTCAGCATTCGATTGTGTTTCCTTTGCAGCAATTTAAATCGCCTAGAAAGAGATTGAGCTCTCTGAGGGCGCTTTATCAAGTGTATTATTATTCCCTTTGCAGCAAATGTAAAGCGCCTAGAAAGAGATTAAGTTCTCTGAGGGCACTTTATCAAGTGGAATATTATTATTATTATTATTACTATTATTAGGTCAATATTTGATTATTTTTACCCACACTATTTGTCATTATGACACTATTCTTTGGATTATTGTGACACGCTGTTTTTTTAAAGTCCCAATGCTCATCAAAAGCGTTTCATTGCCGGAATGTCACAACTTGGGGCAAACAACTTCCGACTCTGCCCTTATTCACGTGCAGTTGGCGGAAAAAGTTTCAAGGCACGCATATATTGATTCAGAAGAAATGCGCTAATCAATGACTGTAGCATCCGATCGAGTGCAACTCCATGGAAAATACCGCTCTGTCGGTGAGACCTCCGAAAGTGCGCGATCTTGAATCTCTAGACTCGCCATCGCTCGATCCACAGTTTTTAGCCCAGTGACACGATGCTCAAACTCATTCAACTAGGCCGTGGGGTCGCGCTCTTCAGTAGGCTATTATTTATTTCCGCTTGAAAGCTACGCAAAATCCTATAAAAGCTTTCCCATTGCTATATAAGAACTTAATTTTGACTCTATGCCGCCGGCCGAATTAATGTACGCTGCTACCGAAAGGTAAGTAGATAAAGCTATACAAATCTTTCGCCGGCGTCGAGTATTAAACGGATACCCTTCGCCAAACGATGCAGAAGTTTTATATGTGACAAGATACGCACATTACCAAAAACGGTAGGTTAGCTTTATAAAACTAGCACTTTCCCCTGACGCATCGTAACCGCTCCATGAAGCACAGCTCGGATTGGCGTCCCAGTTTTCGTTCGGCCCTTCGCCAACCGTGCTGTTAATTCTATCCCAACCTAATGCCAAGTTACAAATATTGTCAAAATCCCTGCTGCCTCGGGGTACTGGTGGAGCATTTTCCCCTCTAAATACAGCAATTTTCAGCCAGCTCATTAAAAAGCCTACCATGGACGATTATAATTTAGGTAATTTTAGTTCTTTCAACTATGCGCTACTCTTATGCAAAATAGTAGAACGTCTGGTGGCTTACTGACTAAGCGCCTACATCAATTGTATATGTAAAGGGCATATAAATCGATTCATTTCTCTGAGGGTGCTATGCGAATTTTCCTGCCGCTATTTTTAATTTATCAGATCGTGCGAGCAATTTATTATCGGGTTTTAAGCTAAATATTCCGAAGAAACTGCTCTGCATCAAGTATTTAATGAAACTCTGAAAAACTCTTTTTCAAGATCGATAGCCTCTCCGCTAGCGTTCCTAAATCTCTGTGTTCGTGAATCATCTCTGCGTTCCTGAATCTCTCAGCAGCCATTGTAGTCCATTGAATCCCCTCCCCCAGATCTTTCTTGTGCACCTATTCGTACACCTAGGTATTACTTGCACGATGCTAAATTTGGTTAGATCTTCTCGCAGATGAAAGGTATCAGATTTTTTATTAAACAACTGCTGGTCCTCTAGTAAGCGCCAAAGAATTTGGTACCTCAGGGTTCAGTCATATGCTACCTTCTTTTCGCCATCTATTATATCTCTCTGACTGATATCTGGCCGACGTCATGCCTATTCAGAGAAACATTATGATGACACGATAGTCTCTGCGACCCATTCTCGCGTAATCCATTAGCTTGCGGCCATTTAAAAAAATATATAATTCATTTGTGTAACGCCACGAGAGAACTTAATCTCAACTCAGGTGCTTCACATATGCCTCGGGGATCTAGCCCTCGACCTCAGCTAGACCTAGGTCGGGGCGAGCAACTTAACCACTGGACCAAACCAGCTCGGTGATTTTGCACAAATCTCCAGTTTCTCAAATGTTGTAAGTTTACTTTCCATAGTATGTCTTGCCCGCGAAAATTTATCAGACATCAAGCCTGCGCAACGAGTTTTTGCCGGCATACCATTCTAGTCCGAAGACCACGTGAGTCTCTTTGCCAGGGAATCTCTAAAACCAGCTACAGTTTGAAACCACGACACAAGGCACACGTTTCGCACTGAGCAGGTGCTCGCATTTAATGACCGAGATCGTGGGCTCGAGCGCATGCGGCGCATGCGAAGCTCCTGGGTAATAGCTCTTCAACTTCTATATAAAACAGTTCGAGAACTCGTAGCTTTTCGCCGAAGGTACTCCATTTGAAAATCTCTTTCGACAGAATAAAATGAGGTTCGCATCTCGATTTGGAGAACCCGAGGCGGCGCGGAGCCGAAGAGTCGAATAGCTTGGCTTGAACAGCCTCTTTAATAAGCGTTTCTAAGCACGATGACCTAGTTTGAAACTGAAAAAAGGAATGTGAAACCTTTAAGAAAATGGACAGTCCTTCTGTGGTTTCGCAAATAAAGTGCTCGCCAAACGCGAGCCGCTTTATAAAAATCATCTTGCGAAAAACTTCTTCGTGCCACTTCTGGCGTAACTCGTCGAATTTGCGAACCCGAAAAAGCCCGAATCTACTTGTGTAGATACTTGACATTATATAGTTTATATTCAATTCATTTTTAGAGCGCCCTAAAAGAACGTAATCTCCACCCGGGCGCTTTGTGTGTGCCACAGGGGGCTCAAGCCCATGACCCCGGTCGTCAAAGGCGAGCACTTTGAACCCCGGTCGTCAAACAACTGCATTCTAGAATCCTTGGACGACTCCCAATAGAGGTTTTGGGCGAGTGCCTGGAGGTCTTTGACGCTCAGAGGGCAACGGAGCAGATTTGAACAGTTAAACAGCCTAGCAGCTCACTTATTATCCGGGGGTTTGACCCCCACGGACCGTGGGCGTGGCGACTAGAGCTATAGAGCTAGAGCTCGGCAAGCAAAAGTGCCTCGCGCGACGAGCCGACATTTCACCTCTCGTCGGGCTCCTCTGCAAACACGCCCCCGCACGCTTGCGAGTGAAAGGCGCGAGCACCTCGCAAGCAGGCCACCTGAATTTCTCCAGTCACGCATTTCTTTAAAAAAAAATGCTTGCCTTTTCGGAAAGCGAACAATTAATTTGCTGCTGAAGAATGGCTCTCTGAGCCGGGTAGGCTTCTGCCTGCCGGAAATTCTTGTAGCTATGTCAGAGTGAGTTTCTCGAGCTCTCAGCTACTAGCAAAACAAGCAGTGAGCTGCTCGTATATTTCGCTTGAAAAATATTTATGCTGGCGACCGGAGCTTGTGCTCCGCAAATCTAATATCTAGAGAACTCGCATCCACCACAGTTCTTCTTCCGCGACGACGACCGGATGCTTATGCTTTCCCCATCTGGAGACTCCCACAATTCATCTTCAGCCGTCCTTCGCTGTGATTCTCCTGATGGGCTCATCGATGTGTTTACTTTACAACTTCGCTGAATCGACTTTGTTTCTCATCTGTTTCTGTTGTGCGTGGGATTAAATCATTCGGCCACCTGAAGCACTTATCGAAAGCCGCCTAGCTTTTATTGCATTATAGAAGCCAGACTATCCTTACTGACACCCCCTTCACCCTAATGGCCCTCATGTGCTTCGAGAGAAGATACGCAACGTCGTCAATAAGCGGCTTTCTTATCTGTCCAGTGATCGTTTCGATTCTTTGATCGTTGCTGCTCGAGTATTGGTGGCAGTGAGCAGTCATTCTCCACATAGTATGGTTCGTTTTCCTCACAAGTTCAATCGTACTTTCTAGGTTTTATACGATGCCACATCATCGTCTGATAGGAGCACCACTAGACTGATATTTCTCTTGAATTAGGGCACAGTTAAAGACGGTATAGGACAAAATAAATCAGCTTATAATTGGGCACAATACGGTGCAGCCACGTGCGGGCCAGTGAAGATGTGCTAAGAATTGACCAGATCACCCGGTTGCCGCATGACTTCCGACTCTTCGGAATTTCACGTGAACCCTGCTGAAGGTACAGCGATTACACCTCAGTTGACTTTCTACCACTGCGGTCTAATGGATCCCTTTGGATCAGGTTTTTAATCAAGTATTTGTAGTTAACCAAAAGCCATCGGCGACCGATACCTTCTACACGCACCACCAATAAATGTTAATTTTGAAGCTTCGTCTAATGCAGCACAGGAGCCTTCCATTTTGCTTGGCTTGACAGAGAAATTGTGCCTGTGTACACTTAACAAAAAAGATTTATATTTTCTACTTTCAAATGTGACCATGTGAGCAAATACGTGTGTTTGCGTTTATCCTCTTCGAAGCATTCAGCTGCACCCATAGCTGCATAAATCTTTCTGTGAATTATTTTAACTAGGATCTGTAATCGGTGATATATTTATTATTGCTTACAGGTCACCAGAGCTGGCCGCCGCGTTTGGAGACAAAACTTCATGGTCGTTGACGGCAGCGTCACGGAGGTCCGAATCAATCTGGGAAATCTGCCGCCTACCGTCGTCACCCCCGATGCACTCCAAAAAAAATCGGACGTCAAAGATTTTCAGACAAGATCGGCAACTTCTGGTTTTGATTCAACAACCCCATGCTGGCGCATTCTAACAATAATAATTGCCATTGCCCACGCTCTAACGTGCAATGTCATCACGCTCCCGTCGTTCACGTTGAAGTGAATCTAGCGCAGTAGCCAGTAGCAGGCTGTCATCTATCCCCATTTTGCATTCGCTCTCTCCGATTTAATCTCACGCATAAATGCTGATGCTTAGTTTTTGACAGCCATGCACTATGGCCTAGGTAAGTGATCACCTTAGTTTGCATTTTACGCAGCAGCATATTCTGCATAGCAGTGACCGCTCAGCTTCGGTCGTTCCTTGCTGCAGATGCTCTAAGTCGTGAAAAGACGGAGCGAATTGTGCCGCCTTAACGCTTCCGGCACACTGCAGTAGATGTATTTTATAAGTGGAATCAGGTGTAAATTGTGGAATCGCGCTCTCTATTTTTTTATATAAATGCCTGAAGCGCTGTCATTTGCGGAGAGGTATTTGAGGCCGAGTAGCCCGATTGGCACTCATCGTTAAGTGAAATCTTGCTAGACGTGCAAGACACCGAAAGTTGGCTTTGTTTAAAAAAATCACCAGCGTGAAACGACAATGAATGGTTGTACGTTTATTTTCTTAGTGATGCTCAATAAATCTTAGCTTGCAAAGTCTTTTTGAAATTTTTAAAGTGAGTATATGTCAAAAATCAAAGTCTGGGAAAGACAAAGGTTCACCTTGACAAGAACGTTACCCTCTTGATATAAAGTGAACTGCTCCAGTCGCTTATGTCGGTGCTGTCGCTCACTTTTAGATCCCTCCATTCTTTGACTCCAGCCTACCTATCAAATCAACTCCGCCACCAGGCCGAGCGTCGTACCACCCGCTTTTCGGTAACTGACTGTCAACCTATACATGATATTACTCACCATTCAATGGCATTTCCCTTTGCAGCAAATGTAAAGCGCCTAGAAAGAGATCGAGTTCTCTGAGGGTGTTTTTTCAAGTGCATTATTCTTATTATTATCGTAATACCTCGTACAAATCTCAAACCTTTTGGAGGCCGTGCCTTTAGTTCATATGTTTCAAAAGCCTGGAACTCACTCTGGAATTCCATCATGACATCCCTGACTTGACCACATTAAAAAAAATATTAAAAGTGCATCTACTTATAACCGCATTTAGTGGGTCCCTGTGATTCGTCCATATTGTGTGCTTATGGGTGCTGACACTGTTGCATGCTACCACTAACCACACTTGCATACTGACACTGTGCATGTCACCCTTAACAATGTTATTCATGTTTTTCATAAAGCATGATACCACTCACCATTCAATCGTGCCTCCTTTGCAGCAACTGTAAAGTGCCTATACAGAGATTGAGTTCTCTGATGGTGCCTTATCAAGTGTATTATAATTATTATTTTTATAATGTCTAGGCAGATGACACAGATGGACATCAAAGTGGTATTTGCTTTACGATGGTCATCTCTGCAATTCCGAGAAAAAATCATGCAACGCTAAATTACGTCAAGGATTTTACTATTAGGTGGTATCACAGATATATCGTGAATGTCACTGCGGCTGCCTTGAAATCTCTCAGCTGTTATTTTTTTCGAGTGCGACTAATTATCTGTTTTTTATTTACTCGTAGCAGCAACACAACTGAATAGCCCTGTCGAACCCGAATTCTTAGTTCGTAGCCTGTTCATTAAACGAGATCAATCTTGATTGGAAATCTATTCCAATAACGCAGAGTGGGGAAAAGGGTTGTTTACCTGTGTGCCACTTTAAGCTATTTATACAGCGTGTTCAATAAGGTTTGTTTAACTTGGCTGTCTTAGAAGAGTGTGTCCCAGGCTACTGCTTTCTACAGAGAGTCTCATGGTCAGCATCCGTATTAATAGTGATATGTTTACTTGTGGAGCTATACAAGCTTTGAACTTTAGTCCTTGGTTACAAAGACGTGGCTCCTAATGGCGAATGTCCTTGGTCACTCGCAGCAAGATGAAGGTGGCGCCCGCCAAGCACAGCCAATAAGTGCTTGGTGCATCATCGTGCGCGAAGCTACGCTGAACTTTAGGGAATGACAATGAAGAGCACTTATGTACTAATATAATAAGTCCGTATCCTAGAGTTGCTTACTTAATAGCCAGAAGGAGGCTCGAGTTTACTACACTACAGCGTCCAACGGCGTTCCACTCTCTGGCTCTAAGCCGAGCGTAAAAATCGCTGACATTATTATATTGGCCTCTCATGGTGACTGACCACTGATTTTATTTAGTTTCTTTTTCACTCACTTCCCTCGTGCCTGTCTCCATTCAAGTCCAATTTAATTTGTCTCCCATGCTACCAAAACATCAGTCCTCTTGAACTTGTCCCAACAATTTTCCTTGTACGACCATCTAATAGTTTCCGGTCACCTTGGGGAAAATATTGTAAATATGCCCCTGGTTGCGGCTGAATTTTCTTTCCACAAATAATGGTTGTAACATCATTCATTAAGAACCCATTCCGAAATTACAAGAATTCAAGTAACTTCAGTTCAGGCCCTCCTCTGCTCTTCATATACAAGACCCTTAAAAGAGTGGCGGCCGAGCAACTAAATAATTCTCTCAGTTCATTTGATTTTATGAGCAAGTTACATCGTTATTTATAGAGCTAATCAGTTCAGAGAAACTGTTCTGCTTCGGGGGATTAACAGTAACTTCAAAGCAACGCAGATGAGGGAAGGTATTCTCTGCTCACGGTATATGAGGTCCACTTAATTAGAGATGTCGCAGTACAGACATTGGAAATGCTTTTCGGTTATCCGGCGAGCCGCCGAAGTATGGGTTACCTCAGACTGACTCTTAACCCCTTCTATTAATTACCAATAATCGCCCTTTGACATATGTCAAAATAATCTTTGCTTTAATTTCTATGCCGATGACGGTCAGCTTTAGCTCTACAGATTCATAGAAATTCTACGCCTTGGCATCAGATCTTGCAGCCAGCTTGCAGTTAGAAAAATCAAAAAATGGATCGTAAAACTGCAGTACTCGAGTACTGCAGTATTACGATCCATTTTTTGATGGCCCCACGACGTTGGTAGTGCAAAATTACTTTCTGGGCTATCGGGGCTTGTGTAAAACATTTGATAGCGGTGGGATTCGAACCCACGCCCTTGCGGACTGGTGCCTAAAACCAGCGCCTTAGACCACTCGGCCACGCTACCTAATTAATCATTGGAATGAAAGCTTCATTTTCTATAGCGGCAGGAGAGCCTCAATGGCTATCACCACCACTTGCAGCTGGCAATCACGGATTGCCCGCTAAAGGATTCGAACCCATGACATCGGTCTTAGGTTCGTTCGAATTCGAGTGAGCGAGCACCTTACCTCTTGGCCTACCATGCATGGCCTTTGGAAGACCTCGCGCTAACGATCGGTTAACCTGGTACCGCTCATGTGACTTGTGCCCGTAATTACGACTTGTCATTGGATGTGCTCACTGATTCTTCGCTCAAGTCGGCTTACTTTCCGCCGCTAAGAAGCATGGCCAAATCCAGGGGTTGCTTGGACGAGAATAATACAGCCAAATTATTTCTCGCGTTTGCAGCACAGCATCTGAATTATTATTCATTCCTTCATTCAGGACTCTCCGCTTCAACAGTCGTCCTTCATTTATCGCGGTTAGCCAGTTCCAGACTCTACTGCAATAAGTGAATTTCTCCAAAGCAAAATTCTTTATTTTCAAATAAAACATTGTCGGAGTTAGACCACGGAAAACATATTCACGACCCTCTAAATATGATTTTTAAGGCTATTAGAGTCCATTGAATGTGAATTAACACTCCTTTAATCACTATTACACTCATATTAGCCAATATATTAGACAAAATAAGAGAAAATAAGACATATAAGACGCTACAAATATCGTATTAATATTGCAAATTTACTAATTACACGTACGCACAGTTCTTACACGCAGCCACTGACCTATGAAAATAGTGCAACTTGCTCAATGAGGAACGGTCGAGCGGCTGCACGTGACGCTGAAACATTTCTGGGGGTGCTCGATTACACAGACCTGCATAGTAATTTGAATTTCAATTGTAATACAGGGGTATATAACTGATCCAGACCACCGAGCGCGCGCTGTATCATTTTCACTATCTCGATAAACTTTGTAAAATGAATTCATTTAAAAACCGCGATAGAGTGAAGCCGCGAAAACCGAAGCACGAAGTGGCGAGGGACGACTGAACTCTTAATCATGTACACCTACTTCAGGTATCTGAAACTCATCCTGTCTGTCGCCTACGGCATTGCTGCCTCGTCACCTTCTGTGCTTGAGTCTCAGCTTCACTGGCTTCACTATCACGGCGGCCAGTCGACATCTTCAAGATCCTTAGTCTGGCTCACAGATTGCTCCGCTCACTTGCACCCGCCTACCTATCCCACCTCTCTGCCCCACCACGGTGCTCTCTCACTATCTGCTCCTCAGGATCATAGTAAAGTAATAATAATAATAACAATAATGCACTTGAAAAAGCGTCCCAGAGACCTCAATCTCTCATTAGGCTCTTTCCATTTGCGGCAATGAAGCACGATCGAATGGTGAGTGTTAGCTTGCTCAATAAACAACAAGAATAACAAGCTTAGAGGTAGCATGGTCAGCATGCAAGTGTGGTTAGTGGCAGCATGCACGGTGTCAGCACGCATAAGTACATAAAGGACTAATCACAAGGACTCACTAAATGCTTCGATAAATAGGTCCGTTTTTAGTTTCTTTTTAAATGTGGTGCAAGTCAGGAGATGTCGTGACGCAAGTCGGGGTGAGTTCCAGGCTTTGGGAGCATACGAACAAAAGACACGGTCTCTAAAGAATTTGAGGTTCGTACGAGGTGTGGGTAAACGATTAGTTTCCGAAAGCGTTTAGTACGATTCTTAGCCTGGTGGGGCAGCAGATCTGATTGCTAGGCGGGGGGGGTGCCAAAGAATGAAGGATCCTCAAAGTGAGTGACAAAACCTTGAAGTCGATTGTTTGCACTACCGGTAGCCAGTGTAGGTCGGCGAGAAGTGGTGTGATGCGGCAACTGCGAAGCTCACGACAGACAAGCCTAGGTGCAGAGCTTTGCACCAGCTGTAAGCGCCTGATTTCGCAGACCGGTAGACCAACAAGCAGTGAGTGATAAAAGTCAAAACGGGATGTCGCAAATGCATGGACCAAATTTGACGTGGCATCCCTGTCTAAGCAAGCCCGAATTTTAGCAATGTTCCTCAGTAGAGAGTAGGCGGAAAGTAGGATCTATCTAAAGTGTGAAAGGTGCGGCCTTTGGAATCAGTCGAAGACCGTCAAAGAATTTGCAAGCTTGTACAGTGTCGTCTGCGTATCCTCTGCTTGTACATCGAGCACGCGCTCCTGCGCTTTCTCTTTGCTCTCGTGAGCTTCCTTTCCACTGTGCTCTTTGCGCATTTCCCTGTACATGAGGTTTTGCATTTTACTACAATCTGTTCCATCACTGTCTTCTCGAGCGCTTTAGCATGGTCGCCAAAAAATAGCACTTTTCTGAATTTACATGTTTGTCTTACCGTCATACGGTGCATTGCTGCAATATTTGGTTTCGTAAATCGCCTGCATTGCCCTATTTAGTTACTTTGGGGTGCTAAGGAGAACGACGTTTCATCATTATTTTCACTGTGATTAGTATCATTAGTACTTGCTTACTTGTACGCGAGAAAGAACAGGGGAAATCTTTAGCGTTGCAGTCGTGCATCTGGCACACATCTTGTTCCTACCACACGGAGCTTTAATCGTGACTTGTGCCGGGCATAATTAAGTTTTCACCTAGATTGAGCTTAATGGGTTCCATCACACTGACATCATTAGCACAGCTGGTCCTTTCTCGACTTTACTCTTTGCAGACTACTGAGTGGTCGGTCGTTCCCTTAGCCCTCGACGTAAAAGGAATGCATCATCTTGAGTGTCAATTCTTTTACGTTTGGGTCACTATGTAGTTCACAGCAACTTTCACATATTTAGTAACGCGAAGCTTCATTTGTCGCAAAATTTCAGCAGTAATTTTATTCCTCTGTTGAATATCAACTTTTTTCCGTGAAGATGGTTACTTCAGGTTTTAGGACACTTACTACCACGATAAGATTGTGCCGCCAAAATCGAAAGCCATGTTTTTAAATAACGTGCTCACAAGCACTGAGACTAGCACAAGAGTTCCAAAGGTCTTCATTAGTGACAACACTCATGATATTGAATGCTACGAATGCACTACGTTGACTTGACTCGTGAACTGTAGTACTTTGCCACAAGAACAGTAGACGTGACTGGGCTGTCCAACAGACGCGCGATCGATTCCTCTAAAGTTAGCACCTCAAAGTATGACTACCGTGTCGTAGATGCTGCATTATTTACAGTAGGTATACCCATGGTAATGCAGTACGGCATCAATGCGCTGTTTCATGAAATGATAACAACCTTTACACAGCACGGCATCAATAAATAAAACCAACTCCTGAATAAAAGCAACTTCCTACTTCTTTTGGAGTTTAGCAGTAAAGATACCTAAACGCAACATTTTAGTTTATGTAATTGCCGAGGAGTTCAATAGTGAATAGCTAATTTAGGTTGACACTGCGCCAAGAGTGTGCTTACATCCAGCATATAAATTTAACTTATTGCCGTCTGTTACTAGAAAAAGCCACAAAGACTATATTGGTGTTACGCTGGAGGTAATTTTTATAGCACACACAAGAACCGTTAGCATTTATCTGTACGCATTTGGTAGCCAACAGACTTCATCTCACGCCACAAATGAAAAAAGGGAAGCGTAGCTAAGTTAAGAGAGCAGCTGAGGTAGTAAGTAGCATGGACGTAGTGGCTAAGGTGGGCTAGAGAAAAATGTTCCATAGTCGGCAGAAGTAGAGTAAACGTCGTTGCGTAAGAACTGTCGAAGTCCACAGTCTCAGACCTGTAGTGGACATTTTTCTGTTGCCGACCATCTGTAAGCGGAGGAATGGAATAGCTAATTATTGTCCAAGCAAGACCTGAGGGCACGCGGAGGCTAAACCTGGTACGTCAGTTCAGCTAGATATGAAGGAACAATGCAGTGGAGGCCATGTGGGTCAGCGGAAGAACTTTGCTTCGTATTGGTTGATCAGCCGGCAGCCATCCAAGCTCTTTTGGTCATGAAGACACATGGTCGAACCTCTGGGATTTGTAAACTAACTTTGCAGCCGTATTGATAGCCAGCTGCAGTGGCCTAGTGGCGTCTTTGATAGCCCGGTCAAAAGGGAATTTCAATTACCTAGCCAAGACAGGACCAAGGAGCTAGTTAAATGTTTTGCAAGCCATCGTTGGAGTCAGTTCCAAATTATAGATAGATAGGGATCAGACGTAATGGCTGCAGTTGTGGAAGCAGTCTTCTTACCGAACCTTTCCAAATTTAGGCAGCTGTCGAAGGCGACGCCTAAAAATTTCGATTTCGCGGTGATTGATGGTCGCACCACAGCGTCAGCTATCGGCAGAGCAAGCTCTTCTAGTGCAGCCAAAAGTCCTGTTAGCGTTGGTTGCGTTTTATCGTTGTTTAGTTTAATTCAATTTGCCAGCATCCTGGATCAAACGATTTTCTGCGACGCGAGCATACAGTTTATCTTGCTGGAGCATATTCCGACGGTTTAAATGACTGTAACCGAGTTCCAGGGGTCAGAGGCTTTTTCCCGCCAAGCCTCACCACACTCCAGCCACGCCGTCGCACGCCATGCCGCTGAGTTATGTAAGACGAGCAGCCGTCAGGTTAGACCTCTTTATGATATCGCATGCACCAACAACAACAGGGAAACTAAGCAAGTCTACAGGGGAAGGTTCTATACAAAGTACACTCAAGGGGCGCAAGACAACGCAGCAAGCGCGAACAACGTGTTAGTTGGTCAGTCGGCTTTCGAAGTTACGCCGTTGTACCGACTTCGAATCCAACAGTACGATCGTACACCATAGAAGATCCGTCTGGCTGAGTAACTGCTGTCTAGTTGGAGTCGATGTCCGCCACAGTCGACAGTTTCCGCCGAAAGACGCCTCTACTCTCGCCTCCCGACATAGAGCGCTCTCATGCGCTCGTGTTCGCGAAGAATTCTTCCGAAAATCCAAGTTCTTGCGAACATCGCACTCGGAAACGATACAGCTAAGATCTGTTTAAAGTTATTCTGATTGCTATTTGACCGTAACGCGTAAGAAATTACGTGCCTACGGATATCTAAATGTTTATTGCTTAGGGCTGCTGGGTCTCCCACGCCGGCTGCTGCCTAGGCTACGCCGGCGGCTAGTAACCTGCATGTTAGTTACGATCGTCAGCAGCTGTTATCGCTTCGTCGTCGTAGATCAAATGCATTCCTAGATATTAATGCTGTTGCTAAGATTCGTGAACTATGCATCAACAAAAGAAAAGCGCCTCGGAGCCGTAGCGGTGGCCGGAACCGCCAACTCAGACACAGCTCGTTGGGCGGGAACTGCGAGCTGAGTACCCGCTCGTTTGGTATTATTAGCATTGCCTCGAACCGCTCAGACCACATGCGTCACTGTGAATCTCTCTCACTTAGTGGTCATTAGGCCTGTTATAACTCCATCGGCCAGACTTAACGCTGATCTTTGAAATCCTCGCTCAATGTGCAGTAAACCTCTGGTTATAAGCCACCTTACTTCTGAAAATGGTATCGACCTGCTCGCCCTAACTGAAACTTGGCTAAAATTGATAAACTGCCCGACAGTTAAATACGCAATCCCAACTGGTTTCTCATTCTTTCACATCCCATGATCAATTAAAACTGGAGGTGGAGTTGCTGTTATCGTGCACTCGAAACTCGGCTTCAAGGCATTTGCAGTACCTTCGAAGCAGTCTTTTCAATCAATTGTCTTGGTCTCACCCGAAAACAAGCCACCGATGGTGGCAGTAGTCTATTTCCCACCAGGTAACAAATCCTTCTTTTATCTGAGATTTCTCCGATCTCATTTCGATTCAGTGTGCAAGCAATAAATCCTTCCTCGTTATTGGTGATTTCAACGTTCACTTTGATAACTTATCTGACGCCTTCACCAATGAATTTCGTGCATTGACTGACTCATTGTCTCCTGTGGCTCATGTGCATGGCCCTGCTCACATCAAGTGTCACTCTCTAGACAAAATTTTCTCATACAACTGCACTTTGTCATCACCAATCATTACCAAATCCTGCTTATCTGACCACATGCAGATTTCATTCAATCTACATTGTGTGCCCACCTTCTCCTCTAAAATAACCTAAGAATCGCGAAATCTCAAGACCCTTGACATCGATGCGAGACATCCGTGCGAGAATATCTTCTTCACTTCTGCTTCTCAGTCCTCCCTCGGATCTATCATCATTGGTAGATACCTAAAACACGGCATTAGCTGACACGCTTGACGAGTTTGCACCTCTAACTAAGCACACTGTGCCCTCATTACAGCCCTCTCGCCCAGACGGCCTATGGTTTACCACAGACATTAAACTAGCCAAATCAACTAAACACAAGATTGGAAAAAGCGTAAAAAGACCAGGAATAACTGTCCATCGACAGGCATATGAAGACTACAATGTGTTGTACCAATCGATCCTAACAAAGGCCAAGTCTGGCTTCTAAAAAACCGTTGTTGAATCACAAATGCACAATCCGAAAATGCTTATGTTGACGATCAATCATCTCCTCAATCGCTCCCAGATTAGCTCCTTAAATGATGATCCTTGTGATGATCGAGCCAATCATTTCTCTCGATTCTTTGTGCAGAAGATAGACAAGATCAGAGAGTTCATCCCTGCGATGACAACACCCCCCCTCGAATGCTGTTCCCCGATTCCTGGCTGCACCTCAATGTCTACATTTAAGCAGGTCACTAGTGATCTAGCCCTGAAGTTCATATGCCAATCAAAGAAGACAACAATGCCTTTGGACCCTATTCCCACTGTCCTGTTCCTACGATGCATTGATCTGCTGCTGCCATGCATAACCGACATCATTAACATGTCATTAGCCTCAGGTCAAGTCCCAGCACCTTTCAAAACAGCTCTAGTCAGGCCACTCCTCAAGAAAGCAACACTAGACCAAGAGAACTTGAGCAATTACCGCTCAGTCTCCCATCTACGATGCCTATCAAAGACACTGGAACGGGTCGTGTCAGACCAGCTGAACTCTTATATTGAAACTTCAAACCTTGCCAGTAAGTTCCAGTCTGGCTTTAGAGCTAATCACTCAACGGAATCAGCATTGCTTAGGGTGTCAAACGACCTGCTTAGGAATGCCGACATAGGTACAGTGTCTCTGCTTGTTTTGCTTGATCTTTCGGTAGCTTTTGATACCATCGATCACCAAGTTTTTCTAGAGCGCCTGTCATCTCGCCTGGGCATCACAGGCACTGCTCTGCGATTGCTCAGGTCCTATCTCAGTGGGAGACTCCAGAGTATTGATGTGAATGAACTAAGATCATCAGAGGAGCCTCTGAAATATGGGGTATCTCAGGTCTCCATGTCAGGTCCGGTTCTTTTAATGGTTTATATTCTCCATATTGCTGACGTGATTGCAAAGCACAATCTAGGCTTTCACTTTCTTACGCAACGACATCTACTCTCCAACTGCCGACTATGGCACATCTTTTTCAGCGGTCCTGAACTGCTACTTCTATGCTACTCACTACCTCAACTGCTCTCCTGACTCTGCTATGCTTCCCACTTTCTCTTTGTTGCGTGAGACGAAGTCTGTTGGCTACCGAATGCGTACCGAAAGCCGCTTAGGCTGTGAGTGCGCTATACAAAACTCACCTGCGTAACACCCACATGGTCTTTTTGACTTTGTGGAGTTACTGACGGAGATACATTACATTGCATTTTATGTGGATAACACTCGGTCGTACCTTTGCTTTGATCCCTTCCAGCCTTCGAGCACCTAGCTGATTGAACAGCCTCTTTTTTATACCGACAGAAGAGCCTTTACGGCTTTCACCACCGCTTGCAGTGGCGATAAAGGATCGCCCACCACAGGAATTAAACCCACCACCTCGGGACCGAGGTCGTGAAAGCAACGGCCTTACCTAGCCTTCAATGCTCACCTTGAATTCTCTCAACTCACTTGCTGCATGTATTGATGACATCCGTACATGGACGGCAGCAAATTTTCTAAAACTAAGCGACGATCAAACTAACTTACTAGTTATGGAAAAACCCAGTTTGATTCGGAAATTAGAAAGGCTGACGCTCGAAATTGGCTCTGGGAGGACATCTCTAGTTGAATCAGCTCGAAATCTAGGTGTAATGTTCCAAAGTGACCTCTCATTAGATGAACACATCAGCTCCACAATCAAGTCTGCCTACTTTCAGCTACACAACATTGCTAAAATTCGGGTTTGTTTAGACAAGGAGACCAAGACTAAGTTAGTCCATGCATTTGTGACATCCGGCCTTGACTTCTGTAACTCACTGCTTGCTGGCCTACCGGCATGTGCAATCAGGTGCTTACAGCTGGTGCAAAACTCTGCAGCTAGGCTTGTCAGTCGTGAGCGTTGCGGCTGCCATATCACACCACTTCTCGTCGACCTGCACTGGCTACCAGTCAAGCAACGGATTGACTTCATGGTTTTCATCGCTCACTTTAGGTCACTTCATTATATCTCCTACTTATCAGATCTACTCTCCACCCGGCCAAGCATCACAACACTCGCTTTTCCGAATCTAACTGCTTACCTATATCTTTTACCTATACCTTTACAAACCTTAAATCCCTTGGAGACCGGGCATTTAGTTCGTACGCTCCCAAAGCCTTGAACTCACTCCCGACTTGCGTCACGACATCCCGTGACTTGACCACATTTAAAAAGAACTTGACGCACCTATTTACGACAGCATTTAGTGGGTCCGCGTGATTCGTCTCTTATTTGCTTATGTGTGCTGACACTGTGCATGCTGCCACTAACCACACTTGCATGCTGACCCAGTACATGTCACCCCTAACCATGTTATTCATGTTGTTTATCAAGCATGATATCTTTCACCAATCAATTGCGTTTCTCTTTGCAGCAAATGCAAAGTGCCTAGAAAGAGATTGACTTCTCTGGGGGTGCTTTATCAAGTGCACTATTATTAATAATAATAACTCAATGGGGTTACGAACACAGTACACGGGGAACGTGGAATATACAAGTCACAACAACTATCCTGATATCCAGATCCTCTCGGGCCTTGGGCACTCGTTGCCTTGCGTGCGTGGCCACTTTGCCGGAGCATGCCTGAAACCATCCAGGTGTATAAATTGGCGTAATCGGGAGCCTCCAGCACCACGACTTATGCGGCCAACTGCTTCTAAATAAGAGCCCCGGTGGCCCCTTGTCACCGCACATGCAATAGGTCAGATCCCGGCCTAGCCGGCTACCCTTACCACATTATTGCCATCCGGTCCCACCCAACCAAACCTAGCCAGGGCACATTACTAATACGGCAGAGTCTCGTCAGCCTAAAAGCTAGACTATTCCATGACCCGAATCACTTTTCCCAGAAGTTTACTTTAAATAAAGAACATCAAAGTACCAATGATGGATCAGGGCTTCTTTTTTTATTAGAAAGCTGAATTCCTGCCAGTCGGACACTAAACAGATTAATAAGACAGTAAACCATTTACTGGCCAATGCTTTGAGGTCTGACTCCCCAGATATTAAGGGCTCAGCCAAAAAGTTTTTAGCCTTCTTAACTGAAAAAATTTTGCACATTCGTGCCTCCATTAAGCCCCCTCCGACCACAGCAATCGCCGTTCCTCAACCTGTGACCTTTCTTATAAGTTCTCCGATGTTTCTGCCTGTGATGTGGCTGCCTTAATAAGGTCTAGATAAAGGAGCCCGTCTCCTGAAGACCCTACACCTTCATTTCTGTGGTCTTCACTAGAAGACCAACTTAGCCCTGCCATAACCAAGATTTTTAATGCTTCTTTGGGAAAAGGGGTCGTCCCCAAGTCCTTCAAATCGGCAATCGTTAGACCTATTCTTAAAAAGCCTGGGTTAGACACAGAGGTCCTAGCAAACTATCGTCCAGTTTCCCTTCTCCCGTTCTTATCAAAGATTCTTGAAAAAATTGTTGCTAAGCAGCTAGTTGAACATATTGAAAATAATGGAATGTCAGAAACATTTCAATCAGGTTTCAAGAGGCAGCACTCTACTGAAACTGCTCTCCTCCGTGTTAACAATGACATTCTACGTGGCAACGACTACGGGAATGTCACTGCCCTAGCTCTGCTAGATCTGTCTGCTGCCTTCGACACCATTGATCACGAAGTTCTGCTTGAAAGATTGAGAACGACGATCGGTCTGGCAGACGAAGCACTGGCGTAGTTTAAATCATACTTGTCTGATCGTGTTCAATCCGTATCGTGTGGGGTGAGGTCTCAGACACGAGAAGGGTCACCTGTGGAGTCCCTCAAGGGTCTTTACTCGGTCAGTTGCTGTTCTCCATTTATACACAACCTCTGGGAAAAGTGATTAAGGCCCATGGAATAGGATATCACTTCTGTGCTGACGATACTCAGTTGTATTTGTCATTTAAACCGTCGGAATCTGCTGCAGCAACTGAGAAACTGAATGCTTGCCTTGCCGATATTCGATCCTGGATGTCGGAAAACTTCCTGAAATTAAATGACGATAAAACCGAACTGCTGCTCATAGGACACCCTAAGTGTGTGGCTGGATTAAAAGGCTTTACTGTTCTAATAGGTGATGTTATTGTGCGACCTTCCCCACGTGCTCGTAATTTAGGTGTCGTGTTCGACAGCTGCCTCAATTTCAAAAGCTTCATTCAGAAGACTGCCTCTACAGCTAGCCATCACATCCGATCCCTATCCAAGATCAGGAGCTGCCTTCCACAGTGGCTTGTAAAATATTTAACTAGCTCCTTAGTTCTGTCTCGGCTTGATTATTGTAATTCCCTTTTGGCTGGGCTACCAAAGAAAGCAACTAGGCCAGTGCAGCGGACTATGAATAAGGCTGCAAGGCTGGTCTTCAAGTTCCAGCGGTTTGAGCACGTGTCACCTTTGCTGAAAGAGCTAGGATGGTTGCCGGTTGAGCAAAGGATACAGAGCAAAGTTCTTACGCTGACCCACAAGGCCCGCCACGGCTTGGCTCCTTCGTACCTAGCTGAACTGCTGCACCAGTTTCAGCCTCTTTGCGCCCTCAGGTCCTGTGTGGACAATAAATTAGCTGTTCCATTACTTCTCTTAAAGATCGTTGGTGACAGAAGCTTTAGCTCGGCAGGTCCTAGACTGTGGAACTCGCTTCTACAATTCTTAAGCAAGGACAACTACTCTCCTACTGCCAACTATGGCACATCCTTTTCAGCGGTCCTGAACTGCTACTTCTATGCTACTCACTATCTCAACTGCTCTCCTGACTCTGCTATGCTTCCCACTTTCTCTTTGTTGCGTGAGACGAAGTCTGTTGGCTACCGAATGCGTACCGAAAGCCGCTTAGGCTGTGAGTGTGCTATACAAAACTCTCCTGCGTAACACCCACATAGTCTTAATGACTTTATGGAGTTACAGACGGAGATAAATTACATTACATTACATATGGTACTCTAAAGGTGACTGATCCGATGTATGAGACTTCACATCACACTGCACTGATTGAATATGATCGGAAAAGTACAATTTAAACCAAGCCAGTGCTTTGTGTACCGGACCGCTTGTTGTTCTCGATTATTCGAGTAAGATGTCACGGCCTATAGTGTCGCAGGCAGCTAATAAAACACGCAGCGCTGGGGCAGTGACATTCCCATTATCGTTGCTCTATGTGATTTTACTTTGAGCACGGAGTTGGAGAGCAGTTTTAGTGGAGTGCTGCCACTTGAACAAGACTGAAGTTGTACAGTAATTTTTTCTTTTTAGTGCGGGATGCCAGCTGCCGAGCGACACTTCTTTCAGGAAACTTTGACAAAAAAAGAAAAGAGGGAAAACGAGGCGACAGTTTTTTTTGAGGCCCTCTGTATATAATCCAGGCTTTTTTAAACATTGTTCTAACTATGACCTAATAAGTGATCGTGAGTGCAGCCCCTTTTCCAGAGCAGCATTAAAAATCTTTGCTTTGGCTGGGCTATAGGTTGTTGCCAGTGAAGTCCACAGAGAGGATGGTACAAGGGGTCTTCCTGAGACTATTTCTTTTAGTAGACCTTATTAAGGTAGCCACATTGCATTCGGAAATCTCGGAAGTATCTCAAGAAAGGTCACAAGTTGCGAGTGAACAATTGCTTTAGTCGGAGGCTTCATGGAAGCACAGATGTGCACAATTTAATACGATGAAGAAAGTAGAAAACATGTCGGCCGAGCTGTTAATATGTGGGAGCGAGACCTCATAGAATTTGCCTGCAATTTTTTACTGTCACAAGTCTGTTTTCGGTGTGACTGGTATCACTTTAATTTTGAATGAAAAAACTACCTAGTTTTTTAAAGTTTTCGGGTGGGCTCCGAGAAAGTCTTTGAAATCGATTAGATAGTCATCAAATCCAAACTTTTTTAATAAGCTTGTGAGCCAGTGCTTAAGACTGCATTCTTTGAAGTTTTCTAAATTCAAAGGAATCTCAGCGACACCATACACGGACAGAATGTACGAGAGCAAGCTAGTTGATGGCACTCAAAAGTGTGGCGTTCACTGCATCGATGAAAATATCGAGGCTAACGTTCAAGTCTGGGTGCAGATCAAGAATGACTACTTCGCAGACATATTGAAAAACATGTTCCTGGTAGATGCGTTCAAAGTTTCGTCGCTGGAAAAACTGCAAGTTCAGTGGGGCAGACCTCTTTAGTGATAACCAGATCCAGGATGTGGCCACCGACATGAGTCGTTTGATTAAAGTGTTGAACCAAACTAAAGTTCTCTAGGCAGTCAAGAAATGAGTAGACCCGGCAGCTGCTATGGTTGTCAACGTGAATTTTGAAGTCTCCTGCAATCAGTTAAGGCCTAACACACGCTAATGCTTCAGTGAGAAACTACGAAAACTCTTCGATCAACAACATTAGACAGCCAGAAGGAGGTCGGCGGTTCACAACAATTAATGGCATGGTCATCAATGAGGACCGGATTGCGACTGATTCAAACGATGGCTGATGCAAAAATCAGCATGTTATATATTCAAATTATTCACGAGCATTTGCAACTCCTCCACCAACCTTGCCAGACCACATGGACTGAAAGAATGAGAACCCGAAGAAGTGGTCTCAGAAATAGAGTTACCAGAACAGGGCGCCATCTGTCTGCATCTCGGTCAGTAGAACTGCATCTAGCATTTTCTGGATCGTGAATATGTAACAATTCAAGAGAGTGGGCATTTAGCAGGCGTAATTTAAGAGGCTGTCAAATGACAGCGTGACGCTGCTTTATTGGCTTTTGTTCCTGGCATGTACGTATTCTGCTGTGCTCATGGACAATACAACGTCGAGCTGGCAGTAAAGCAAACCTGCCATTCCATGTATCCTCACATGCATTTACCTATCGCCCTACTATGACCCTGTTCTGAGCTCCCGGTTCCCAGCCTTCTGGAGAGGAGTTTTTCATCTTCTGGTGAAACCGGAAAGTTAGAAATTAAGGAAGCTGTTGCAGATTCCCCTTCAAATTGCGCGGATGCGACTGAGGAGAGAAAACTATAAATAAACCAAACCGAAAGATCGATCGGAGATCTGATTGTAAAGCTTGTTTAATCTAACCAAGTCCAACGTTAAGCCTCTAACATCTAGTCTCAAGGAGTGGAACTTGTTAAAGGAAACTGTAAAATTAACAGATCAGAGGAAGTGTCATTCACTTTTTCCGACATCAAGGAAGTACGAGTTAGTTTTGATTATTTTCCTGTTCTTTCTGACTAAATGCGAACTATCAGCTGAGAATTCGCGAGGTTTTCACATCGGCAATGGGTTACTTTCAAGTTGACCACTGTTCTGGTCACAACAGCAAAGCTTGTTAGGAAGAATGGCCTTTTTTCCATAAGCAATCTGGAGATATCACTTGTATTCCAGGTATAAAAATGTTGTCACATATTTTTTCTCATTCAGCAACTGCATGCAATCGCAAGAACTGTAGTAATATGACAGGGAATAGCAGCGTGAACTGAGCAGCAGTCTATTCGTTTTATTCCGTGCTGCATGAATGGCTGCTTTAGTTCAAGCACCAGCTTGAATTAATTTAAATTAAGCATTGAGCTTTGATTACTTAAGGGTTCTATTTACAGGATTTATGTCAGCTCAGAGGCCTGTTTTCGGAGTGCAGGCATGCTAATTAGCCAGTTTTCCGACGTCACTCACTTCCGCAGACGAACCTCTCTCTCTCTCTCTCTCCCTCTCTCTCTCTCTCTCTCACTCACTCTCTCTCTCGCTCTCTCTCTCGCTCTCTCTTTCTCTCTCTCTCTCTCTCTCTCTCTCTCTCTCTCTCTTTCTCTCTCCTCTCTCTCTCTCTCTCTCTCTCTCTCTCTCTCTCTCTCTCTCTCTCTCTCTCTCTCTCTCTCTCTCTCTCTCCTCTCTCTCTCTCTCTCTCTCTCTCTCTCTCTCTCTCTCTAGAAGAAGCTTTACCGATTGCAGGTCTTCTTCGATGTAAACACGATACCAAGAATCATAGCCCTACGGACTGGGCCTTGGTCCTTGACCTTGGACATTGCCCTTGAGAGGCACCAGCATTGGTTTCTCCGGCTCGATTACTGGAAAATTTCCGAACAGCAGTTGCGTAATACCGAGATTGACGCTCGGCGATGGTAGAAGCTCTCCTCTCTTCGGTCAGCTTCCGCTTCCGCTCTTCTTCTCTTGTCGAAAATCTCGTATTTGAATCGACGACGATTTTGCACTTCTCGCTGATTAGTACCAATTCTAATAATCTTAGTTATTAGCAAACCCGCATGTCGCCAACTCGGCGCAGTTCTTTCCGGCGGTTCGTCAAGAGGCTACGGTTAGCTTGTGGCGAATTTCACACTGTTAAATTCAATGAATTTCCGTAAACAATTTATAGCTGTGGATTTCTAAGCTTTTCGTTGCTCATCGTTGCATAGACTCCATGTTTAGATTCAAACTTCTTTGCTAAATCACTGATCGGCTGCGACGACTACTTTAAACTAGGTCAAAGGAAAAGATAATGTAAAATTTTGAATTTGGAATTCATTTTCCAGTTTAATCAACCATGTGGCTTGCCTTTAAGTCTCTTTTTCTTGGACGAATTTCGTAGCTTGCTGCAGTAACTATTAGCGGTGTGGCTCATAAACTTGGCCTTGATTCTTGTCTTTCTATAGCTCGTAATTATCAAAAACTAGTTGATTCAAGTAATTTATTGTTTACCCTTTTTTCTTACGGCTTTTGAACGTTAAAATGACCATGGCTTACGTACATCTGGACTGCAGTCTTTGTTATAACTAAGAGATAACTTTACTCAAAGAATCTTTTGGGGGCAATATTAAGCACACGGACCATGTTACGAATGTCCGAACACGTTTGCACTTAACAAATTTGCAAATTATGACTTGAAGTCAATTATTTCACTGTAAATCGAATATAATTATACCTTCACATGCTAAAGTCACACGGATTGCTTCGTCACTTCGTTAACCGAATCAAACAGAGTGATGTTGATTATTTTAATGAGCAATGTGATGCAATTTATCTCCGTCTGTAAATCCTCAAAGCCACAGAGACTATGTGAGTGTCACACAGGAGAGTTTTGTTTAGCGCACTCACAGCCTAAACGGCTTTTGGTACGCATTCGGTAGCCAGAAGACTTCATCTCACGCAACAAAGAGAAATTGGGAAGCATAGCAAAGTCAGGAGAGCAGTTGAGGTTGTGAGTAGCATTGAAGTAGCAGCTCAGGACCTCTGAAAAGGATGAGCCATAGCCGGCAGCAGGAGAGTAGTTGTCGTTGCGTAACAGTGGTGGAAGTGAGTTTCATAGTCTAGGACCTGCAGAGCTAAAGATTATGCCACCAACGGTCTTTAAACGGAAGAAGAGAACAGCTAATTGATTGTCCACACAGGACCTGAGGGAATGAGGAGGCTCACAATTGGTGCAGCAGATTCAGCGACGTATGGAGGAGCCAAACCGTGGCGGGTCTTGTGGGTCAGCGAAAGAACTTTGCTTTGTATCAGTTGATCAAACGGCTGCCATCCTAGATCTTATATCAGAGGAGACACCTAGTTGAACCTCGAAGACCTGAAACTAGCCTTGCAGCCATATTCATAGCCATCTGCAGTGGCCAAGTTGCTATTTTTTGGTAGCCAAGCCAAAAGAGCATAAATAAACAAGCCAAGACAGAACTAAAGAGCTAGTTAATTTTTGTCAAGCCACTGTGGAAGACAGCTCCTAATCTTATATATGGATCGCACGAGATGACTAGCCGTCGAACCAATTATCTGAAAGAACCTCTTAAAATGTAGGCAGCTGTCGAAAACGATTCCTAAATTTTGAGCACGTGGGGCAAAGGCTTTTAATCCAGCTACACGCTTAGGGTGTCTTATGAGCAGCAAATCGGTTTTATTACCGTTTTCTTACGCTGACCCGCAAGGAAAGGCCACGGCTTGGCTCCTTCGTACCTAGCTGAACTGCTGCACCAGTTTCAGCCTCTTCGCGATTTCAGGTCTTGTATTTACAATAAAGTAGTTGTTCCATTCCTCCGCTTAAAACCGTTGGCGACAGAAGCTTTAGCTCTACAGGTCATAGACTGCGGAAGTCGCTTCCACAATTCTAACGCAACGACAACTACTCTCCTGCTGCCAATTATGACTCATCCTTTTCAGATGTCCAAAAGACGTCCGTCTCGCATGGAAAAGAGGAAGTAGCCAGTGCGCACGCAAGTCTAGAGGACTGACGATTAGGCAGTGGAGAAGTAATCGTGCCAGAACGTGAGAGAATATCTGTTAGGTGTGACAGCTGGAGCAAAGATGTATGCAAAAATTGCTGACGTGACGTTCATTACGAAGGATTCGCGGAGCAGTAGTTTCTGCCGTAAGCAGGTAATGTTAGAAATGCAAGAAAGATGACCGCTAATTCGATCGCTATAGAGAGAGCCTGAGATCTGAGGGAGCTGGTAATTGTAAGCTGGAATCTCTGAATTAAGGATTCCGTTTATGTGTGACAACACGTTTAGAACTATGTAGCTTCTTCTTTGAAGTTCTTCACGCTAGCCATATGCCGCTGTAACATACAGTGCAAAGCTCAATGTCTAGGTCTGTCCTTTATTGAACGACACCACTGCTATATGTGAACAACTGCTCTCTTTAATAACACTGGCTTCACTACTACTACTGCAGCTATTACTACAATTACTCTCTTTCTTTCTCTCTTTCTCTCTCTCTCTCTCTCTCTCTCTCTTTCTCTCTCCCTCTCTCTCTCTCTCACCCTCTCTCTCTCACCTTCTCTCTCTCTCACCCTCTCTCTCTCTCTTTCTCTCTTTTTCTCTCTCTCTCCTCTCTCTCCCCCTACTCTCTCCATACTCTCTCACCCTCTTTCTCACATTCTCTCTCCATACTCTCTCTTTCTCTCTCTCTCTCTCTCTCTCTCTCTCTCTCCATCTCTCTTTCTCTATTCATCTCTTTCTTTTGACTCTTGCGTTTTAGCTGTGCCTCTCAATCACCAGGTATTTTTTGGCCAATGGGGTCTTAAGTGCTATATGCCGACAGCCTGGAACTTTCTGCTTCCTGACACCGCGACAATAGAACTTAAACTAAAAATCCGCTCGTTCCGTACAGCAGGTGTTTGTTCTTGTGAAGCTTTAATTATGTTGAATGCTTACTGAAAATTGCATTATAACTAATCAGCTGATATACGTTCTGTACCTTTTCTTTGATCAATCTCAGCCTTCGAGCACCTCGAATTCTCTCAACTCATTGGGTGCACGTATTGATGACATTCGCACATGGAAGGCAGCAATTTTTTTCAAATTAACTGATAGTAAAACTGACTTATTAGTTTTAGGCTAACCAAGTGTGATTCAGAAATTGGATAACACTCAAAATTGGTTCTGCCAGCGTATCTCCTGTTTAACCTGCACGAAATCTGGGTGTCACGTTTCAAAGTGACCTTTCGTTAGACGACCACATCAGCTGCAAAATCAAGTCTGCCTACTTTCAGCTACATGACATTGCTAAAAGTCGGGCTTGTTTAGATAAGGATACCACATCTAAGTCGGTCGAAGCATTTGCAACATCCCGTCTTGACATTTGTAACTCACTGCTTGCTTGCATACTGGCATGTGCCATCAGGCGCTTACAGCTGGTGCAAAACTCTGCAACTAGGCTTGTCTGTCATGAGCGTTGCGGCTGCCACATCGCACCACTTCTCGCCGA
Organism: Cristatella mucedo; assembly: GCA_009760855.2. Lineage (NCBI taxonomy): Eukaryota > Metazoa > Bryozoa > Phylactolaemata > Cristatellidae > Cristatella > Cristatella mucedo. Next base: position 7,647,651 of record WPIO01000011.1, on the reverse strand, counting down.
CCTGCGCTAGCTACCAGTCAAGCTACGGATCGAATGCAAGGTTTTGTCACTCGCTTTAGGTCACTTCATTATTTGGCTCCAGCCTACCTATTAGATCTACTCCCCCACCCGGCCAAGCATCGCACCACCTGCTTTTCCGAATCTAACTGTTTACCTACACCTCGCACAAACCTCAAATCCTTTGGAGACTACGCATTTAGTTCGTATGCTCCCAAAGCCTGGAACTCACTCCCGACTTGCGTCACGAAATCTCCTGACTTGACCACATTTAAAAAGAACTTAAAAACGCACCTATCAATGACAGCATTTAGTGGGTCAGCGTGATTCGTTCCTTATATGCTTATATGCACTGACCCTGTTCATGTCACCCTAACCATGTTATTCATTTTGTTTATCAATCATGATGCCACTCACTATTCGACCGTGTTTCCTTTGAAGCAAATGCAAAGCGTCTAGAAAGAGATTGAGTTCTCTGAGGGCGCTTTATCAAGTGCATTATTTTTATTATTAATTTTAATAATCTTACCAGTCAAAGTGAATGGCATGAAAAGTAACAGCTCTCTAATGAAGCTAAAAAGAGGCTGTATTTTCAATTTTATAGCCACTCCTCCTTATGTTTGTTTGGCGCCGATTACCACACACCAAGGAATGTTTCATGAGTAAGAGAACGACGTTTATGGACGGTACAAAGTGCGTACCTCCTGCTTGCGCAGTAGCGTTCTCTCCGGCCTACGTAAACATCCCTCGTACGGAGAAGGAAGTAGTTCTGCAGCTGCATGACTAAGAGCGCTACGCAGCGTGCGGATTTTCTAAAATAGATGACAGCATGCTTCCTTTTGCTGCATACGTTCCGCAACCAACAGCCGCTATGGTTCATTAACGCCAGGTATTACGCTCAGTTAGTGATGTGAACCTTCATAAAAATCTTGTCAGATTGTGTTCCCAGTAAAAATCTTGTCGAAAATCTAGCCTTCGGTGTTCGCAAACGTATCTAAACAAAGGAATACTGCTCAATCGGTGACCTTGAGGAACTCTTTGAGCACAGCGCATATCCTCGCTTCTGCTTTGCGGCAGTGCTCGGCAGCAGCGGAATCCTTCCAACTTCGCGCTCGCTGCAAATTGTCTACGCTATTTCAACCAGACAGCAGCATAAAAGAGTGGAGCCGATGTTTCATTCTACCGTGGTCTACCTATATATTACTGTCGAGAACAAAATTATTTATACGTTAGCTGGCGGTGCCCCGCCCTGCCGGGGTCGTGCGTGCTACCCGGACCTCCCAGTTAAGGAACAAGGACCACACGGCTTCCGAGCCGGTAATGGCGTCGGAGACGCCGTGTCGCCTCAGAGCCATCCTCTTCGAGCGTGGAATGCTGAGTTCGGCCAGGCAAGCTTCGTTGTCTGGCCACCAGCTGCCGAGCGCCCCGACCACGAAGGGCCTCACCACTGCCGACCGGTAGCCAGCTGTCAGGAAAGACTGAGTAATGGCTGCATGTTTATCAGTCTTGTTCCGGGTAGCCACAATCCGAGCATCCTCGCGTCTTTCGAATGGCACTGTCACATCCACAATTATTAAATCTGTGGCGTTGTCAATGATGAGGTCCGGCTTGAGAGCCAGGCCACCTTCAAGCGGGAGAGCGAGGTCTGCCGACATGCGTATACATATATATATATATATATTATCTAATATATATATATATATATATATTATATATTTATATTTATTTATCGCTGTGGTCTTCAGTGGCAGACCAGCGTAGCCTGGCTATAACCGAGATTCTCTGGAAAAAGGGGTTGTATCCAAGTCCTTCAAATTGGCCAACGTTAGGCCGATACTTAAAAAGCTTGGATTAGTTACCCGAAGAATAAAATAAAAAGCTTGGATTATGTCCTTGCAAACTATCGCCCTGTTTAAGTTTTTTTCTTTTTAGTCAAAGACACGTGCAACAAAATTTGTCGCTCTCAAAGCAGCTGAAAGCACACATTGAAAAGAATGAAATCTCAGAAAATCTTCAATCGCAGTTCAAACGGCAGCATTCCACTGAAACTGCTCTCATCAGTGTAACCAATGATACTAGGTGTCAGCTGTCTTCGACACTATTTATCCCGATATCTTACCTTAACGAGTGAGAAAAATGATCGGTCTGTCAGACTTGGCACTCACCTCGTTTGAATTGTACTTGTCCGGTCGCGTTCAATCCTTGTCGTGGTAGGGTTGCGTCACATCTACCGGACCAGTCACCTGTGGATTCCCACAAGGGTCCACGCTTGGTCCTTTGCTGCTGTACAATCAACGATTGTTAAAAGTAATTAAGGCCCAGGGACTGGGAATAGGCTACCACTTTAACGCTGAACTGCATTTTTCATTTAAGCCGTCCAAATCTGCAGCGACTGATAAACTGGATGCTTGCAGGCATGCGATCCTATATGTCAGTGACTTTCCTTAAACTGAGAGACGATGAAACAGAACTGCTGCTCATTTGAAGATCCAAGCATATGGCTGGATCAGCACACTTTTCTCATTCGATCGGTGATGCTGTTGTGCGACCGTCCTTGCGCATTCGGAATTTATGTGTCGTCTTCGACAGCTACCTAAATTTTGAAAGTTTCGTTAAAAAGACTGCCTCCGAAGCTAGAAATCACGCCCTCCTATCTCAGATTAGGGACTGTCTACCACCATGGCTTGCAAAAATGTAAGCTAGCTTACAGGTTCTGTCTTGGCTAGATTGTTGCCATTCCATTTTGGGTAGGTCACTGCAGCTTGTGCTGAATATGGCTTCAAGGCTAGTTTCAAAACATTTGCTCAAACAAAAGCTTTTGATCCAACCCGGTGAATCACCCTGTGTGCGCCTATGTGCTCAAATGCTAAGCGTTTCGGCACGAACAGTTTCAGAATATCCAATTCGAAAATCTTCATTGTATTCCTAGCTTAATTAACATTTTATCTAGTACTTGCAACGTTTTAAAAGTGCTGGAAACTGTCAACGTGGCCTAGAAAAGGATTTTTGTTTTCCAATGGTGCCATAAAAATATATCTTTTTATTATTAATTTTATTATTACTATAATTGTTTTAAGGGTTTCCTGGATCTTTAATATTTAGGAATGGCTAGAAATTTCTAAAACAGTCATAGTTTGACGGATTTCCCAAGCCCATCTTTTGGAGCATACCAAAGTAAATATATTGCAGAGCTGATACCGGTAGCGCACACGGCAATGAGGAAGAATGGCCAGTTTATTTATATCTACTCTTCAAAATTACCATGGATCACATAAAGCATAACAAGTCTTAACATTTGCATTGGGTCGGTACGAGGCACGATTTTAAATCAGAAACGTCGCGCTTTTCCACAAATAGCATCTCTTTTCGAACCTCTTGCTTAGTTGTGCATACCGGATTTTGAGCACTTTTGAGTGCTCATCGCCTTTAGAGTACTTTTAGCTGAAGCTAATGCAAGATAATAGAATCTAGAACGGCCTGTCATGATGGACATAGACACTTCAGGGTGTTTATGTATCACCGTTAGTTACTCCACAATATCACATACTCCAAGTAGGTTTAACGCTGGATGGTCCCCCGTATCTCGCTCAAAGCGTAAGCTGCTTTAGTGAGCGGACGGTATTCACCATAGCCATCTCATACAACTCATAGAGTATAGAAAGCATTGTTGAGTCAGGAGGAAAGTCGAGGAAGCAATGATAGCGGACATGGCAGCACTCCGCACCTGGAATCTCTGTGCCAGAGTCGGCACAGAGAAAGAAGATATCGTTCCGCAAGATTTATGGAAATAAATTTAGCTGAATAAGATTCGCAGGACAACTGTTTGTGTCAATAAAGTCTCGGATCGCTCAAGTTCGTGTCACATCAATGCTGTCACACTTGGTCCACCAACTGTGTCCATTGGATCAAGAAACGGTAAAGTATCACCATTTGCTAATGTCTTTCAGCAGCTGTAGAACTACCAAAGTAAAGCCTCAATTCGAGAACAACACTGCCAAGTGTAACTCAAATCATTAAGATTAGTTAAAATCCCTGGTTTTAAATACCCAAAATGACCGTCCATTTACCTTAGAAGTGAAATGAAAGCGTTTAATCTGCTTCCATCGGAAAAGAGTACTATTAGAAAGTTTTATAACACCTTAAAGCATAACAAATTATAAGGAATTATAGCAAGTGAAATTGTATCAGAAATGACAAATTTCGCTATTACCAAACATGAATCCAGAGAGATATGAGCGCGAAAATTATTGAATTAACTGGTTTAACTGATGGCTGAACAGGTTCACCCGAGGGCTATTTGGCGCCGCATGTCCTTTCACAGTGACAGAAGCATACTGTTGGCTGTAGCCACTGGTCCTAACTTAAAGTATGTTTTCGCCATGGTTTGTATTTTGAGGGTTCCTGGTGTCGAGCTGGGAAGAGAGCGGAATGCCCGCTCACGTGAGAGAGGGGGAGAGAGAGGGAGTGAGGGAGAGAGATATAGATGCAGAATCACATCTTACCATTCTTAATGAGAGAGAAAATAGCGAGAGAATGTGCGTGTGTGTCTGTGTGTGTGTGTGTGTGTGTGTATGTGCGTGAGTGCATGCATGCGTGCGTGCGTGCGTGTAATATCTGTCCACATATTATTTTGTTATACCAAAGACATCACTTGTAGAGCTTTGGCATAGCAGGCTTTGGGCGCTGTTGTTTTCTTAAAAATAACTTTTCCATCGCTAATGCCTTTTGGGCAGAGGGTCTCATCGCTGTGAAGATGGACGAATATGCTGCAAGGAACGACACTGACTTGACACGACTCTGACTTGAGCGTGCTTCGGACAGTATGGAAGGCCGTGACATGTGTCAATTTTGTGTCGCTTGGCATTCGTTTCCTGCTCTATTTGTTCCCTTCTCAAATGCGATGCCTGAGCTGGCATTCTGTGTCTTGTGGGTTTGTTTGGTCTGATTGGACTGATTGGACTGGTCTGATTGAATAGGGAAGAGGAAGCCGGACTTGGTGCCCTCCGTTTAACCTTTAGCATGTTAAACAACTGAAGCTCCCACTGATGATTGTTACTCATACTTCTTGAAACATTGCAAGCAGACATCATTCTTCCGATTCTTTGAAAGTTGTTCAGACCTCATAAATGTAGCCAGTTTGGCTTACTATGCGGGCGGAAGGCCCTCGTTCGCGTCAATTGAAGGAACCAATGTGGAGACGAGTAGACTGATCATTGTAGCGATCGTCGGTGAAATAAGCCAAGTTAAAAGCACCCCTGCATCAGGCTGATCTGACGGCCATTTATCTCAGACGGCCGTCTACCACTGACCAACCTACTGAACTAGCGGTGAGTCGTTGTAGATTCGTCTAGTATGCCGACTGTGCTGCCTCAGTGCAGCGTGAGTGGACCTACTGCGCTTGATACATCGCCGTTTCAGATGTATTTCGTGTCATGTAATGCCGCTGGGTATGTGTGATGACCAACAGAAACAATAGGCTGGATCATGCGAACTCCGCTCGCTTTGTTAGAGACATTTTAGGAAACTGTCAAAAGCCCCAGGGGTCGCAGTAGCTCGTATCCTGTTCGCATTGCATGGCTAAGCTATTCTTGCCGCTGAACAATTGCTCGAGAGCGAGCTATTTTCAGCACAGAGCCGCCGAGCAAGTTGTTTCAGTGGATCACCCCTTTTCCGTCAGTCTCATACGCCAAACGTGCGTCCGAACAGCTTGGTGGGTAAGGTCGTGAAACAATCTTTAAAACGGGCTTGGATTTGCGGGTCTAACTTGGTTCCAGATAAAATTCTGCCAATTGCCACCTGACTGTATCGGACTCTGTTGCTTCTAGAGCTTTCCGTCAAGGTTCTTTCTCTATTCATGCATAGGATGCTGTGCGAATTTCCCTGTACCAGTGGCCCTATAAACCTAGGCAACATGTCCTACTCATTGTAAAACCTAATTTTGTGGCTGTATTAGAAGAGATAGCCCTTCTAATCAGTGGTGCTGTGGTGCGTCCGTCACATCACATGCTCTGAATTTAGGTGATCTATTAAGTGGCGATGCTATTGCTCGACCGTCGTCACGTGCTCGGAATTTGCGTTTCCTCATTGATAAATGAATGACGTCTAGAAGTTTCATTGAGAAGTTTGCTTCCATATTTGCCCACCCCGCTCAATTCCTGCGCAGTATTGGGGACTGTCAACCGGGATGGTTGGTAATTCAATCTAGTTCCCTGGTTCTGGTTAGCCTGGACTACTTTAATTCGGCCTCGGTTGGGCAACCGATAAAAAGCAATTAATCCTCTGCAGCTAGAGATGAATATAGCTTAAAGTTTGGTCATCAAAACCGAGAGATTTCGCAATGAGTCCTTAATGCTGAAAAAGTTTCGATGGCTTTCGGTCGATCAACAGAGTCAAAGGAAAATTCTTAATCTGACCCATAAGGCCCACAGTCGAGGGTTGGCTATTTCGTGCCGAGCTGCGCTGCAGCACCAGTTTAAATGTCCCTCATCTCCTCGAGTCGTCTATGAACATTAAAAATGTCTCTTTTTTCCTTCGCACAATGACTTTTGGCAGCAGTTGCATTTGTGGAGCTGGTCCTCGACTGTCGAACTCAGTTCCACAATTCTCATGCAACGATGTCTTCTCTCCTGCTACTTGCCGACTGCCGCACACTCTCTGTTTAATGGATGAATCGGAATTGTCTTCATTGTGGACTCATCCTGATTTAGCAGCTGCACAATCGCTGCTCAGCTCAGGCTGCTCACAAGACTGGGTAATGAAAACATTTTAAAAAGGTTTTATGTGTGCAGCTTTGATGCACCTATTGCATATGAAGACCACACTTACGGCTATTTGGAAAATGTGTTTTTTGTTCAACAATAAAAGACGAGTCGTGTGAAGCGCAGGTTTGAAAGGAAATTAAAAAGTCTGGATCTGAGGCTATCTAATCATTTTCAAAAATACTCTTTGAGTCTAAACCCGGAAGCTTATAAAAGGCCAGGCCTTTTTTTACACTCGAAAACCGAACTCCTGCCAATCAGACCAAAAACAGATTTATAAGCAGGTGAGCAATTTGCCGGCCAATTCTGAGAGTTCCCACTCCCCAAATACTAATGGCTCGGACGAAAAGTTTTCTACTTTCTTGATTGAAAAGAATTGTGCACATTCCAGACTCCACAGAGCCCCGTCCGACTAAAGCAATTTTTGAATCGCAACCTGTGACCTTCCCTAAGAGATTTTCCGAGGTTCTTCGTGCGATGTAGCTGCCTTAACTATAGTCTAGTAAATAGAACTCGTCTGCTGATGACCATGTACCATCCCTTCTGTAGGTTTCATTGGCAGACTTAGCCCAGCCATAACTGACACGTTTAATGCTACTCTGGAAAAAGGATTCGCGTGCAAGTCCTTTAAATTGGCCATCGTTAGACCGATACTTTAGGCTTAGATGCAGAGATCCTCGCAAACTACCGCCAGCTTTCCCTACTTCCTATTTTTTCAAATGCTTGAAAATAGCGTCACTAAGCAGCTTTTAGCACGCATTAAAAAGAATTAATAGTCATGTAAAGTTTAAGTCGGGATTCAAGCAACACCACTACTGAAACTGCCATAATCCGTGTAACCAATGAAATCCTATCCAGCAACGATGGCGGGAATTTTACTGGCCTAGCACTACTTGATCTATTTGCTGCCTTCTATTTTGTTGAACGTGATATCCTTCGTGAATGATTGAGAATAACGAGTGGTCTGGCAGGTGAAGCACTGACGTGGTGCAAACCGTACTCGCCCGAGCTGTTTAATCTGTGTCGTTTGGGGGATCAGGTGTCATCCACCAGACCAGTCACCTGTGGAGATCCACGAGGATCAGTCCTCGGTCTTTAGCTGTTCTCCATGTATAATCAACCTCTGGGAAAATTTATTTGGGCCTATCATTTATGCTGATGATGCTCAGCTGTATTTGTTATTTAAACCATCGGAATCTGCTTCGGTGACAAATAAACTGAATGCTTGCCTTGCAGACATTCGATCATAGATGTCATCCAATTTTCCCAAAATAAACGGCAATAAAATGCTGCTACTAATAGCACACCCCAGGCATGTGGCTGATTAGCAGCCTTCGGAGCTGCATTTCAAACGGCGAGCCTCCTGGCTGCGCTGGTCTTTAAACGATGCGGTTTGGCCCATCCGTCACGATGGCGGTTGGAAGCTCCAGAGCCAAATGCTAATCGTTTATCAAGCATGATATTACTCACCATTCAATTGCATTTCCCCTTTGCAGCAAATTTACAGCGCCTAGAGAGAGATTGAGTTCTCTGAGGGCGCTTTATCAAGTGCATTATTATTATTATCATAATTATAATCACGCGACATGACTTTTTTGCACACTTGTACGCCTTGCGGACCTCCGTGCGGACTGGCTGCGAAGCTGAGCGTCATACGGTACCGCTGGGCTGTCCTCGTGGGCACCTCCACCATTGAATAAATAAGAGCACTGACGCTCAGGACCGTGCAATTCTTTGCTTCTGTAGACGAGTTCGTACCTCCTTAGTTCTGTCTCGGCTTGATTATTGTAATTCCCTTTTGGCTGGACTACCAAAGAAAGCTATTATGCCACTACAGCGGACTATGAACATGGCTGCAAGGCTGGTCTTCAAGTCCCAGCGGTTTGAGCACGTGTCACCTTTGCTGAAAGAGCTGGGATGGTTGCCGGTTGAGCAAAGGATACAGAGCAAAGTTCTTACGCTGACCCACAAGGCCCGCCACGGCTTGGCTCCTTCGTACCTAGCTGAACTGCTGCACCAGTTTCAGCCTGTTCGCGCCCTCAGGTCCTGTGTAGACAATAAATTAGCTGTCCCATTCCTCCACTTAAAGACAGTTGGCGACAGAAGCTTTAGCTCTGCAGGTCCTAAACTGTGGAACTCGTTTCCACAATTCTTACGCAACGACATCTACTCTCCAACTGCCGACTATGGCACATCTTTTTCAACGGTCCTGAACTGCTACTTCTATGCTTCTCACTACCTCAACTGCTCTCCAGACTCAGCTATGCTTCCCACTTTCTCTTTGTTGCGTGAGACGAAGTCTGTTGGCTACCGAATGCGTACCGAAAGCCGCTTAGGCTGTGAGTGCGCTATACAAAACTCTCCTGCGTAGCACCCACATGGTCTTTATGACTTTATGGAGTTACAGACGGAGATACGTGACATTACATTACAATAAAGAAGGTAAAATGATGTCAATAGCGATGAGTGTGCGAATAGTGATGTCAGTAGCACAGATAAAGCAGCTGACACTGGCGTATCGAAGTGCAGCAAATCGGAACTGCAGCCACCTCGTCTGCGACGACAACTCGAGACCGCCAGGAAGGATAACAAATTTAATTAGCACCAACGAGCCGCCAATTACCGGGCGCGCCGGCTGCTGCTCGCGTCAAGCCCGCCGATGCAGATAATGCGGATGTTCCCACCCCACGGGTGTAAGTTCAGTACGGCAACGAGGACAGTTAGAAAAGGCATTGACACTTCGAGTGCGACGCGAATTGGTTAGGGAGCAGCGCGGACCGGTGGCAGACTCACGGATTGTCCGCCTAGTCACAATCGGCCACACCGCACGGTGACAAAGTTCGCGAGTCCCAGAATGCCGCGCCGAGTGGCTACTCCAGGTAGCAGCCGCTCGGCGGCACGGCAAGCAGTTAATAAAGTCCAATTCAAATTCGAAGGGCCGGATAAACGCCGACGTGAATACAAGCCACTTCATCGGCATCGCGCAGTTGTTGGACAGCCTCTTAAATTCTGCCTAGTAAATGTCCGCCCGCTAAAAACCAAGGGGCTACTTATCCGCAATCAGGTGGTCCAGGAGAAGCTAGATGCATTTCTGCTTACCGAAACTTGGATCACACCGTTTTCCAGTAGCTGTATATGGGAGATTACCCCGCCCGGTTTCTCATTTTATCAGTCCATGCGTTCTGACAAGGTTGGTGCCGGGGTTGCAATTGTTGTTCATGAATCGTTTGGCCATAAGATGAGCAGTTTTTCGCATGGGCCATCGTTTGAATCAGTTGCGATCAGGTGCTCATCAAAGACAATGCCTCTCACTTTTGTGATATACCGACCTCCTTCTGGCTGTCTAAACTTGTTTATAGTGGAGTTTTCAGAGTTCCTCGCTAAAATATTTGTGTGTGACAGGCCGTTACTGATTGCTGAAGACTTCAATATTCACATTGATAACCCTAGCGACAGCCAGGTCCGCTCATTTTTTGACTGCCTGGACAATTTCACGTTAATCATACCACCCACGTTGGTGGCCATATTCTAGATCTTGTGATCCCTAAAGATGTCTTCCCCACTGACCATGGGGTGTGCCCGCTGACCCTCTCAGATCATTGTTTGGTTTCGTTTACTGTTCCTGCTTCCTTGTACTTATAGAGTAATGTTGACCTTGTCAAGCAACTTAACATACAAAGTATTGACATGGACAAATCTTTTGAAACCTATTTGTGATGCAGGTCTTCTTGATCTGCACCTAGACTCGACAGAGAGCCTTGATACACCCACTGATGCAGTGAACATGACACTCAGGAGTGCTCTTGACAAGCATGCTCCCGTTCATTCTATCCGTGTACTGAGTCGTAGAGATTCCTCTCAAATTACAAAAATCTTCAAAAGATCGCCGCATGTTGAGCAGGCTTGAACGTCATTTCAAGAAATCGAGGTCTGATGCAGGTCTAGTCCATTTCAAATACTTCCTTCGAGTTTACACCCGGAAGTTTGAAAAAGTCATGGCATCTTTTTTCATCCGAAAGCTGAATTCCTGCCAGTCAGACCCTAACAGATTTACCGGACAGTATACCATTTACTGGTTTGTACGAGATATAGGTAAACAGTTTGACTACGAAAATCGAGTGGTGCAATGCTTAGCCAAGTGGGGGAATAGACCTGATAGGGAGGCTGGAGCCAAAGAATGAAGAGACCAAAAAATGAGCGACAAAACCTTGAAGTCTATGCATCGCTTTATTGGTAGCAGAGCAGATCGGCGAGAAGTGTTTGATGTGGCAACTGCCACGCTCACAAAAGACAAGCCTAGTTGCAGAGTTCTGCACCTTCTGTAAGCACCTGAATGCACAGGCCAGTAGTCCAGCAAGCAGTGAGTTAAAATTCAAGACGAGATGTCACAATTGCTTATACCAATTTATATGTGGTATCCCTATCTAAACAAGCCCGAATTGTACCCGTGTTATGCAGCTGAAAGTAGGCAGACTTGACCGTGGAGCTGATGTGGTCGTCTAAAGAAAGGTCACTTTGGAACACGACACCTATATTTTGTGCAGATTCAACAGGACATGTGCTGGCAGAGCCTATTTTGAGCCTCAGCCTTTTCAATTTCTGTACTACACTTGGTTTGCCCGTAACTATAAAGTTGGTTTTACCATCGTTCAATTTAAGAAAGTTTGCTGACATCCATGTGCGGAAGTCATCACACATGCAGCATGAGAGTTGGGAGAATTCGACATGCTGGAATAGTTTAGGGAGGAATATAAGCAAGTAGGAACAGGGAGGGATCAAAGCAAAAGTACAACTGAGTGTCATCTGCATAGAAGTGAAAGCCTAGATCGTGCCTGACAATCACGTCGACAAAAGGGACAGTATAAACCGTAAAGAGAACTGGAGAAATCACATATCAGCCCTGAGGTACCCCATATTTCAGAGGTTCCTCTGATGATCTTTGCCGAAATACGTAGCAATACTCTGTAGTCTCCTACTTAGATAGCACCTGAACCATTCCAATGCAGTGACAGTAATGCCTAGGCAAGATGAGAGGCGCTCAAGAAGGAATTGGCGACTAATATTATCAAACTGCCGAAAGATCGAGTAAAAAAAGCAGAGATACTCTACCCATGTCTACATTCCTAAGGAAATCAACCGATGACAAAGGAACTCGGACTTGTCTGACGCTTTCAGCACCGAATTTCGTGCATTGACTGACTCATTGTCTCTTGTGGCTCATGAGCATGGCCCTACTCACATCAAGGGTCACACACTCGACCAGATTTTCTCATACAACTGCACTTTGTCATCACCAATCATTACCAAGTCCTGCTTATCTGACCACATGCAGATCTCATTAAATCTACTGTGTGTACCCACATCCTCCTCTAAAGTAACCTGTGAATCGCGAGACCTCAAGACCCTTGACATCGATGCTGTCCGTGCGAGAATATCCGCTTCACCTCTGCTTCTCAGTCCTTCCTCCGATCTGTCATCATTGATAGATAGCTACAGCACGACACTAGCTGACACGCTCGACGAGTATGCACCTCTGACAAAGCGCACTGTGCGCCCGCCCAGACGGCCTATGGTTTAACACAGACATTAAACTAGCCAAGTCTACTAAACAAAAGCTTGAAAAAGCATACAAAAGATCTGGACTAACTGTCCATCGACAGGCATATGAAGACTACTGTAGGTCGTACCAATCGATCCTAGCAAAGGCCAAGTCTAGCTTCTATAGAAACATTGTTGAATCGCAGATGCGCAATCCAAAACTGCTGATGTCGACAATAAACCATCTCCTCGACCGTTCCCAGATTAGCTTCCTACCTGGTGATCCTTGTGATGATCTAGCCTATCGCTTCTCTCGATTCTTTGTGCAGAAGATAGACACGATCAAGGAATCCATCCCTGCGATGACAATCTCCCCACTAGAATGCTGTACCTCGGTTCCTGGCTGCACCTCAATGTCTGCATTTAGGCAGGGCACTAGCGATCTGGTCCTAAAGTTCGTATCTCAATCAAAGAAGACAACAAGTCCTCTGGACCCTATTCCCACTGTCCTGCTCCTACGTTGCATTGATCTGCTACTGCCATGCATAACTAACATCATTTACATGTCATTAGTCTCAGGTCATGTCCCAGCACCTTTCAAAAAAGCTGTAGTCAGGCCACTTCTCAGAAAGCGACACTAGACCAAGAGAACTTGAGCAACTACCGCCCAGTCTCCCTTCTACCATTCCTACCAAAGACACTGGAACGGGTCGTGGCAGACCAGCTGAACTCATATATCGAAACCTCACACCTTGCTAGTAAATTCCAGTCTGGCTTTAGAGCTAATCACTCCACAGAGTCAGCATTGCTTAGGGTATACAACGACCTACTTAGGAATGCAGACATGGGTAGAGTGTCTTTGCTTGTTTTGCTCGATCTTTCGGTAGCTTTTGATACCATCGATCACAAAGTTCTTCTAGAGCACCTCTCATCTCGCCTGGGCATCACTGGCACTGCTCTGCAGTGGTTCAGGTCCTATCTCAGTGGGAGACTCCATAGTATTGATGTGAATGGACAAAGATCATCTGAGGTACCTCTGAAAAATGGAGTACCTCAGGGCTCCGTGCTAGGTCCTGTTCTTTTCGCGGTTTATACTCTCCCTCTTGCTGATGTGATTGCCAAGAACAATCTAGGCTCTAACTTCTATGCGGATGACACTCAGTTGTACCTTTGCTTTTATCTATCCCAGCCTTCGAGCACCTCAAATTCTCTCAACTCACTTGCTGCATGCATTGATGACATCCGCACATGGATGGCAGCTAATTTTCTAAAACTAAACGATGAAAAAACTAACTTACTAATTATGGGAAAACCAAGTGTGATTCAGAAATTGGAAAGGATAACGCTCAAAATATGCCCTGCTAGCATATCTCCTGTTAAATCTGCATGAAGTCTATGTATCATGTTCCAAAGTGACTTTTCATTAGACGAATACATATCAGCTTCATAGTCAAGCCTGATTACTTTCAGTTACATAGCGTTGCTAAAACTCGGGCTTGTTTAGACAGGGATACTACCACATCTAAATTGGTCAATGCATTTGTGACATCTCTTCTTGACTTCTGTAACTCACTGCTTGCTGGTCTACCGGCCTCTGCACTCAGGTGCTTACAGCTGGTGCAAAACTCTGCAGTTAGGCTGGTCTGTCGTGAGCGTCGCAGTGGCCACATCACGCCACTTCTCGCCGACCTGCACTGGCTCCCAGTCAAGCAACGCATCGATCTCAAGGTTCTGTCACTCACTTCCATGTCTCTTCATTCTGTGTCTCCAGCCTGCCTATCAGATCTCCTTCCCCACCAGGCCAAGCATCGTATTACTCAATTTTTGGAATCTGTTTACTAAACTAATTACTACTGTTTACCACTTTTACCACTTTGCTAAAATCTGTTTACACATACCTCGTACACATCTCAAATCTTTCAGAGACATTGCCTCCAGTTCGTATGCTCCCAAAGCCTGGAACTCACTCTTGAATAGCGTCACGACATCTCCTGACTTGATCGCATTTGAGAAGAAACTAAACACGCACATTTTATCACAGAATGTAGTGGGTTCCAGTGATTCGTCCTGTATGTGATTATGCGTGCGGACACTGATCATGCTGCTACTAATCACACTTGCATGCTGACGTTGTACATGTCACCCCTAACCGTGTTATTCTTCTTGTTCATTGAGCATGCTGCTACTAACCATTCAAACATGCTTCCTTTGCAGCAATTGTAAAGCGCCTAGAAAGAGATTGAGTTCTCTGAGGGGGCTTTATCAAATGCATTATTGTTATTATTACTCGGGGCATTTCGTCTTGAATTGCAGGTCTTTCGCCTTGGCACACAGGCGCCACAGTAGTTAGACGAATCCTTCACTATGAATATCGCGTCAGCATATCTTGTGTAAAGGTTTCCTTTTTCCTGCTGTCACTCCTAGCCGATATTCTCTAGCGATCTGGCATCGCGACTTCTTCACTACCTCATTGTCAGTCTTCCAGACTTGACTGCACACAGTCTACATTCTCATTCTTTTATTCTATTCTACTATTCTCATTCCACGTAACATGTCACTGCGTGCACACATAATTTCAACCAGATCTGACCGCTCAATCTTGGGCAATGCCAGCATATCTCCAGTTGAATCAGCTCGAAATCTAGGTGTCATATTCCAAAGCGACCTCTCGTTAGACGACCATATCAGCTCCACAGTCAAAACCGCCTATTTTCAGCTTCATAACATTGCTAAAATTCGGGCTTGTTTAGGTGAGGATACCACGTCCAAGTTGGTCCATGCATTCGTGACATCCCGTCTCGACTTCTGCAACTCACTGCTTACCGGCCTACCAGCATATGCGATCAGGCGTTTGCAGCTGGTGAAAATCTCGGCAGCTAGACTTGTCTGCCGTGAGCGTCGCGGTTGCCACATTACTCCACTTCTCACCGACCTTCACTGGCTACCAGTCAAGCAACGGATTGACTTCAAGGTTTCGTCGCTTACTTTTAGGTCCCTTCATTCTATGACTCCAGCCTATCTGTCAGATATACTACCCCATCAGGCCAAGCATCGTACCACCCGCTTTTCGGAATCCAACTGTTTACAAATACCTCGTACAAACCTTAAATCCTTTGGAGACCGTGCATTTAGTTCACATGCTCCCAAAGCCTGTAACTCCCTCCCGACCTGCGTCAGAACATCCCCTGGCCTGACCACATTTAAAAGAAACTTAAAAACACACCTATTTGGGACAGCATTTAGTGGGTCCCTGTGATTTGTCCCTGATGTGCATATGCGTGCTGACACCGTGCATGCTGCCACTAACCACATTTGCATGCTGACCCTGTGCATGTCACCCCTAACCATGTTACTCATTTTGTTTGTTTATCAAGCATGGTATTGCTCACCTTTCAATTGCATTTCCCCTTGCAGCAAATGTAAAGCGCCTAGAAAGAGATTAAGTTCTCGGAGAGCGCTTTATCAAGTGCATTAATATTATTATTATTAAAAACTCGATTCGTGCTTTGCGACGGTGCTTTTGTATTACTGCAATTCCCACGATTCAGGAGTCATGAGCTGTGCCCTTAATTTTCGGCAACTGGTGCAAAGCTTAGTGGCTCATCTGGTCTGCTCTCAAAGGCGTAGCTGCCTCATCACACCCATCCTGCCCGACCTTGATTGGCTGCCTATATAACATCAAAACTACTTCCGGGGTTCTCTCGTTGGCCTGCGCGTTGCTTCCACCAGCTTCCACCAGCCAGCCTGCCTGCCTGCCTGCATATCCGACCTTCTTTCTGTTCCTGTACACTCTTGCTTCTTCGCCAGGGGTCACTTTGCAGGCCGTCAAACGACAGTGAAATCCTTTGGAATAATAATGAGACTTCAGTTCGTACGCCCCAAAATTCTGAACTGACTCCTGTCGCTACCTGCACGGCTGTTGCGCCAATCGAGTCCAAACCAAAGACGCGCATGCGTGCTGGGACCAGCTTTTTCTGCTCATCGGTGGACCCGCCTCTTGTTGTTTCTTCTCCGTGCATTTCGCGCTTACCTGCGCTCGATGCACAGTGCATGTTACTAGCCAGAGGTCCAACTCGACATGCGACTGTGAGAGATTTCTTGTATTTTTTAGCCTCCGGGTGGCCTAAGCCAAGCTACTCCTTTTCTTTCTCGTGATGCAGTGCAAGCATAATGCCATTGATAGCAGGCTATTGATTCTTCTGCACCAAATTTTAAAGCACCTTATTAAAATTGCCTAAGTGCATTCTTATTTGTTCCTCGGAGAGTCTCTTTTAAATGGAATACCTACGCACAATCATTGAGATGCCTTGTTAAGGATTTTCCGCCGTTTTTCTTCAGTTGATGTCAATGCAGAATAAAATATATTACCAAAGATAATAATAATAATAATAATAATGCACTTGATAAAGCGCCCCAGAGAACTTAATCTCTCTCTAGGCGCTTTACATTTGCTGCAAAAGGAAATGCAATTGAATGGTGAGTAAATTCATGCTTGATAAAAGATAGCCCGCGCATTATCCGGGATTGAAAATGCTGCAGCTGTCTCCGCTGAAAGCGTCTTCTTAGGTATCCGCTGCTGTGACCGTGATTGTTGCTCTTATGATTTAGCGCGTTCATTCAACTGATAAGTCATCTTTCGTCCCTGGAACTACTCAAGGCGTCTTTCTTGCATTTTATTTATAGGTCACGCATTTCCTCTTATTTCGAAAGGAAAAATAAGGAGCAATAATGGTGCCACTGCTGGTGAAACTGTTTCTGCTAGCAGCGGTTTCATGTCCTAATGCGTCTCCTATGGTCCCATACAGCTATCATAGCTACGAAACCCTTACTCAAAGATTGCGGCAGCTGAAGTCATTGTATCCCGAAATTTCCACGCTGTACAGCATTGGAAAGTCAGTAGAAAGTGAGTATGCTCAGCTCAGCCACCGTTTACTAAGCCAAATTATTCCATTCGGTGTGAGTTAATCGTTCCGCTAAGCGACTCCTCAGTATTGTCTGCCAGCACCTGCTGAGGTTTTGTTATGAGGTAAGTTACGTACAGCCTGCCTTTGAAAGCGCTTTGACAGCGAGTAAGGCCATTGTTCAGTATCTTTCAGAATATCCTCTTTAATCGCCCAACGTTAGGTATATGCTTAATTCTCTGTCTATCACAATTCATAGGAAAAAATGTTGTACAATTTGAATTCCTGACTTTTTGTATTACATTACTTGCCTGCTTTAAATAACGTGCCCGACAGTTTATAATGTACTATGAGGTGATTCAAAGGATTATGACCTTCAGAGCAATTATCGCGGTATTACCATTTAATGGCTACGTTTCAAGAACTTTTCAGTGTTTTTGAGCAAGCTTGTAGCTGGTCAAGCAGAGGAACGTAAGAATACGATGAAGTACGCGATGCTTTCGCCAACAAGTGCTAGCATATATTTACATTTAGTATCAAGCAAACATACGTACCGATTGACATGCACCAGCGAAAAATCGAGCGCTTTCGATAATACATTTGAAAAATTAAAGATGATGCGTATGAGCTTACAGCTGCTCAAAGGCTTGGATGTAGCTTCCCGCCGACCGGCCGGCCGACCGTTTCTAAGACCGAATATGCGCGGTTAATACGCTCGTCGATCGCGCGCTTTGGTCCTACCTAGTTCTCAATTTGGTGTGTGCTGCGTGCGTCATCGAGACTTTGAATTCGGTCCACGAGCGACAAAATACCAATGAGTTGAGCATGATACTAATAGTGATGATAATAATAATAATAATACATTTGATAAAGCTCCCTCAGAGAATTTAATCTCTTTGTAGGCGCTGTACAATTGCTGCAAAGGAAGCACAACCAAATGGTTAGTGGTAGCATGCTCACTAAACAACAATAATAACATGGTTATGTTGACATTCAGGGGGTTCAGCATGCAAGCGTGGTTAATAATAATAATAATAAAAATAATAATACACTTGGTAAAGCGCCATCAGAGAACTCAATCACTTTCTAAGCGCTTTACATTTAGTGGCAGAATGCACATGCAACAGTGTCAGAACGCATAAGCACATAAAGGACGAATCACAGGGACCAACTAAATGCTGTAATAAATGTATGCGTTTTGGCTTTTTAAATTTCGTCAACTCGGAGGGGAGAACTTTGTGACGTCAGTATGGAATGAGTTTCAGGCCTCCCAAAGCCTGGAACTCACTCCGGACTTGCGTCACGACATCTCATGACTTGTCCACATTTAAAAAGAAACAAAAAAGGACCTATTTATCAAAGCATTGAGTGGGTTTCTGTGATTTTACCTTTGTGTGCTCATGCGTTCTGACACTGTGCATGCTGCTACTAACCGAACTTGCATGCCGACCCTGCGCGTGTCACCCCTAACCATGTTATTCTTGTTGTTATTCGAACTTGATACCACTAACCAGTCAATCGTGCTTCCTTTGCAGCAAATTTAAAGTGCCTAGAAAGAGATTGAGTTCTCTGAGGGCACTATTTAAAATTCAATATTATTATTATTATTATTATAGGAGCATACTAACTAAAAGCAGAATCTCCAAATGATTTGAGGTTCGAACGAGGTGTGGCTAAAGGATTTTGTTCTGAAAAGTGGGTGGTACGATGCTTAGCCTGGTTGGGGGAGTAGACCTAGTAGTTAATGGAGCCCAAGAATAAAGGAACCTAAATTTGAATGTCCGAAACTTAAAGACTTGCTCTTTAGAAGCAGTGCAAATAGGATGAACACCTTGTGAAAAAACGAAGATAATTTTTCAAAAGCAGCCACAAAATTTCCTTTCATTATTGAAGTAAATTTAATGTTGAATAGTGCATTTAATTATGAAATAAATACAAGCGGACTTCTGATTCGCGAGTTCTTTAACTACATATTTAAATACCGTGGACATAATTTCCCACGGAAACAGATACAGATGAAGAACCGGAAGAACTGGGGTGGTCTGCCGGCCAGAGGTTCATTGCGGCTGGACATGTTTGCATCATCGATATGCTTGCGTAATAATGTTCTTGAATTTTTAAAACAAATTCTTCTCGATGTTTTGCAAGTGGACGTTTTTACTGCGATTCGTCACGGGTAGACCATGCCTCGCCCAGCTTCATTGAGCCCGGGAACGAAAGGCTGGCCGAGGTAATAGTTATTAACCGGTATTAATGTGCGTGGCCTTCCATGTACTTTTTAATTGGTTCGCAACCTACATTTAAACATTGGAGTTTATTATTTAAAATGCAGTTATCATGGTTATCATGGGTTGCCAACAGCTAATGTTTTTCAATATGCTTACTGACCTGATGGTCGTATATGTATGTGGGCTATGCCTGCGTCATTTGACCGAGTAGGAAAACACTTTCCTTAGCTATACTTAGACGTACTCAGGTGCATGTTGCATCGTTTTGAGGAGGACTCATATATTTCTCAATTTATCAACATCATCTTTATATAATTATCTATGTAAGCGGTGTGTAGATAGTGCATTTAGTTCGTATGCTCCCAAGCCTGTAACTCACTCCCGACTTGCGTCACAACATCCCGTGAAATGACCAAATCTAAAAAGAACTTAAAAATGCACATATTTATGACAGCATTTAGTGGGTCCCTGCGATTCGTCCGTTATGTGCTTTTGCGTGCTGACACTGTGCATGCTGCTACTAACCATACTTGCATGCTGACCCTGTGTATGACCCCCCTAACCACGTTATTCATGTTTTGTACCAAGCATGATATTACTCACCATTCAATCGCGTTTCCCTTTGCAGCAAATATAAAGCACCTAGAAAGAGATTGGCTTCTCTGAGGGTGCTTTATCAAGTCTATTATTAGTATTGTTATTATTATTAAGTTATCTTTGGAAGGGATAAATATTGAGAGCCTGACCGGAAAATACAGTCTTGGCAACGGTTTGCCTTTTGATGAGTCATTGCGGCTGAGCTTCGTGCAGCGATAGGCTTAAATGCATCCGTATTAATTTCCAGAATAGATACCGTGTACCCGCGAAATTTTTCATGAATAAGCGCTAGTGCAGTCAGCCCCCCCTCCCAACTAAAGACGGTTTGACTTAATAAAATTCAGAGATACGAGCTCGGCAACGGTCACGCAAAAACATCGAAGGTCAAAATGTATCCAAGAAAACATTCAAAATACGCACGCGTCAGTTGAGTTGACAATGCCGGAAGCAGTAGGTAGGAAACGATGTTGACAGCTATGCATTTAGGGTACCGAGGGCCCGCTCTCTTGCTTGCGTGAATTGCTAGAGGTAACCAATGTCAACTTACGAAATCTCGACTTAAGGCGGGTTTTCTGGTTCCTATCTATTTCGTAAGTCTGGGGCTGGATGTATATTTTCACACGCACACACACACACACACACACACACACACACACATATATATATATATATATATATATATATATATATATATATATATTGACTTAACGATTAGTAAGCACTGCACAGTTAGAATACAATATGGAACAAAGACTGACTCAACCTCAAAGGACAACTTTTAAGGAAAGCGAGCCAGCTAGAGCGTCTATTGCGGTTTCTTTGGCGTCATGAAGACCTTGAATTTTCATAATGGGCATACCTAATAAGTGTTCACTTTGGCTCTGGGAAGCGGCAGTGCTTGTCATTTGTATGACGATACAGCTCGGACAAACCTGCTTTGGCGATCTCGTCTGTGGCTACGGACTGATGAGGTCCTTCTTGGAGTGTTTATTCTGGGAACGATTGCATTTACAGGTCAATGGCCAGGTGGTGATAACGGGGCGGCCACGTCGTGCCGTTATTTTCATAGCCAGCATTATACGGGCTCGAAGATAGTAGGCGAAAGCCGAGTGTCCTAAAGAGGGCGTGGTGACCTACTTCAGCCGTCGGTGACCTCGCGAAACATAGAGCCGCTGCAGCTGGGCAGCACGGCCGAGGGACCGCCGCGAGTTCGTCGGTTCGCGGTAGCGTCGTGAAACAACAAAATATCTATTCGGATGCTTAAAAACTCGCTGTATTGAGTCAATACCCTATACCGAATAACCTCCCCGATATCGCACTTAGACGCCCATGAAAAAAATTCCTTACAATCCGTACGCAAGTGCAAACCTTAAGCCAGCACGCTAAAGCCAACGAATAGACGTTCGGGGTCACCGATTAATAGAACATCTGGCTAGTAACATGCACTGAATCAGGCGAGAAACTCAAAAAGTGCGATGGGCGTCATCAAGGTCACACCAAGGTCATGCATAGTCCCCATTACCAAGCTTTTATGCGACTTCGGCCAGTGACAGCTCAGCAGCAGTTTTCTAAAAATCTGGAACGTACATTTAAGATCTTCCACTCCTCAGCCTACTCGCGGTTCGTGGTCTACGTAAGTGTTTGTCGATAATAAAACGTCACGGGCATCGCACGCTAGAGCCATGGGTAAGGCATAATATGAATTCATCTAGTTGTCCTTTCGTACTTATGGAATCGCACCCTCGACTCTTTTAAGATCGTGACCTGTGGGTCATTGCTATCGGCAAGCATCCTACGAGTCGTGTGCTCCTTCGACCGAACGTCAAACTGGTGGCCGGCCTTCACGCAAATGAAGTAAGTGCATTTTAGGGAGAGCGCTTTTACTTCCATCCTGACCTGCATGCTCTCGGCTTGCGAACCGGTGCCAGGATAGCCAATGCTTCTGATGACTGGGTAGTGCTTTTTTAAAGACCGGCTTTAACGGCAAAATCGGACGACACGAAGAAAGCTTTGTGGCTGTTTGCACTCGAGTAGCAGCTTATGTCTGTGTGTATGCATGTATGTATGTATGTATGTATGCATCTCCGTCTGTAAGTCCACAAAGCCATACAGACAATGTGAGTGTTACGCAGGAGAGATTTGTGTATCGCACTCACAGCCTAAGCGGCTTTCGGTGCGTATTCGATAGCCAAAGACTTCATCGCACGCAGCAAAGAGAAAGTGGGAAGCATAGCTGAGTCAGCCGAGCAGTTGAGGTAGTGAGTAGCATGGAAGTAGCAGCTCAGGACCGCTGAAAAGGATGAGCCATAGTCGGCAGCAGGAGATTAGTTGTCGTTGCGTTAGAATTGTGGAAGCGAGTTCCACAGTCTAGGACCTGCAGAGCTAAAGCTTCTGTCGCCAACGGTCTTTAAGTGGAGGAATGGAACAGCTAATTTACTGTCTACATAGGACCTGAGGGCGCGAAGAGGCTGAAATTAGTGCTGCAGTTCAGCTAGGTACGAAGGAGCCAAGCCGTGGCGGGCCTTGTGGGTCAGTGTAAGAACGTTTCTCTGTATCCGTCGCTCAACCGGCATCCATCCTAGCTCTTTTAGCAAATGAGAAATGTGCTGAAACCTATGGGACTTGAAGATTAGCCTCGCAGCCATATTCATATCAGCTGCAGTGGCCTAGTTGCTTTCTTTGGTAGCCCAGCCAAAAATGAATTACAATAATCAAGCCGAGAAAGAACTAAGGAGCTAGTCAAATTTTTTGCAAGCCACTGTGGAAGACAGCTCCTAATCTTATGTATGTATGTATGTATGTATGTATGTATGTATGTATCTCCGTCAGTAACTCCACAAAGTCATAAAGACCATGTGGGTGTTACGCAGGAGAGTTTTGTATAGCGCACTCACAGCCTAAGCGGCTTTCGGTACGCATTCGGTAGCCAACAGACTTCGTCTCACGAAACAAAGAGAAAGTGGGAAGCATAGCAGAAATAGGAGAGCAGTTGAGGTAGTGAGTAGCATAGAAGTAGCAGTTCAGGACCGCTGAAAAAGATGTGTCGTAGTCGGCAGTTGGAGAGTAGATGTCGTTGCGTAAGAATTGTGGAAGCGAGTTCCACAGTCTAGGACCTGCAGAGCTAAAGCTTCTGTCGCCAACTGTCTTCAAGCGGAGGAATGGGACAGCTAATCTATTGTCCACACAGGAACTGAGGGCGCGAACAGGCTGAAACTGGTGCAGCAGTTCAGCTAGGTACGAAGGAGCCAAGCCGTGGAGGGCCTTGTGGGTCAGCGTAAGAACTTTGCTCTGTACCCTTTGCTCAACCGGCAACCATCCCAGCTCTTCCAGCAAAGGTGACACGTGCTCAAACCACTGGAACTTGAAGACCAGCCTTGCAGCCATACTCATAGTCCGCTGTAGTGGCATAATAGCTTTCTTTGGTAGCCCAGCCAAAAGGGAATTACAATAATCAAGCCGAGACAGAACTAAAGAGCTAGTTAAATTCTTTACAAGCCACTGTGGGAGACAGCTTCTAAGCTTGGATAGGGATCGGATGTGATGGCTAGCTGTAGAGGCAGTCTTCTGAATGAAGCTTTTGAAATTGAGGCAGCTGTCGAACACGACACCTAAATTACGAGCACGTGGTGAAGGTCGCACAATAGCATAACCTATTAGAACAGTAAAGCCTTTTAATCCAGCCACACGCTTAGGGTGTCCTATGAGAAGCAGTTCGGTTTTATCGTCATTTAATTTCAGGAGGTTTTCCGACATCCGGATCAAATATCGGCAATGCAAGCATTCAGTTTCTCAGTTGCTGCAGCAGATTCCGACGGTTTAAATGACAAATACAACTGAGTATCGTCAGCACAGAAGTGATATCCTATTCCATGGGCCTTAATCACTTTTCCCAGAGGTAGTGTATAAATGGAGAACAGCAAGGGACCAAGTACAGACCCTTGAGGGACTCCACAGGTGACCCTTCTCGTGTCTGAGACCTCACCCCCACACGATACGGATTGAACACGATCAGACAAGTATGATTTAAACTACGCCAGTGCTTCGTCTGCCAGACCGATCGTCGTTCTCAATCTTTCAAGCAGAACTTCGTGATCAATGGTGTCGAAGGCAGCAGACAGATCTAGCAGAGCTAGGGCAGTGACATTCCCGTAGTCGTTGCCACGTAGAATGTCATTGTTAACACGGAGGAGAGCAGTTTCAGTAGAGTGCTGCCTCTTGAAACCTGATTGAAATGTTTCTGACATTCCATTATTTTCAATATGTTCAACTAGCTGCTTAGCAACAATTTTTTCAAGAATCTTTGATAAGAACGGGAGAAGGGAAACTGGACGATAGTTTGCTAGGACCTCTGTGTCTAACCCAGGCTTTTTAAGAATAGGTCTAACGATTGCCGATTTGAAGGACTTGGGGACGACCCCTTTTCCCAAAGAAGCATTAAAAATCTTGGTTATGGCAGGGCTAAGTTGGTCTGCAAGTGAAGACCACAGAGATGAAGGTATAGGGTCTTCAGGAGA
The DNA here is from genome assembly GCA_009760855.2 of Cristatella mucedo. Taxonomy (NCBI): domain Eukaryota; kingdom Metazoa; phylum Bryozoa; class Phylactolaemata; family Cristatellidae; genus Cristatella; species Cristatella mucedo. The sequence goes on along the minus strand of WPIO01000011.1, from coordinate 7,623,118 downwards.
CGAGCTCTTTTTGCTAGACCTTATTAAGGCAGCCACATCACAGGCAGAAACTTCGGAGAACCTTTTAAGAAAGGTCACAGGTTGAGGAACGGCGATTGCTTTGGTCGGAGGGGTCTTAATGGAGGCACGAATGTGCACAATTTTTTCAGTAAAGAAGGCTAAAAACTTTTCGGCTGAGCCCTTAATATCTGGGGAGTCAGACCTCAAAGCATTGGCCAGTAAATGGTTTACTGTCTTATAAATCTGTTTAGTGTCCGACTGGCAGGAATTCAGTTTTCTAATGAAAAAAGAAGCCCTTGCTTTTTTAAGCTTTCGGGTGTAAACTCGAAGGAAGTCTTTAAAATTGACTAGGTCTGCCTCAGACCCCGATTTCTTGAAACGACGTTCCAGCCTGCGCTTAACACGGCGCATCTTAAGGAGTTTTTTTGAAAATTGAAAGCAATCTCGACGGCTTTGAACACAGATAGAGCGAACGGGAGCATGCTTGTCAAGAGCACTCCTGAGTGTCATGTTCATCGCATCAGTGAGGGTATCGAGGCTGCCGGTCGAGTCTGAATGCAGATCAAGAAGGCCTGCATCACAAACAGATTTCAAAAACTTGTCCATGTCAATGCTTTGTAAGTTACATCGTTTGGCAAATTCGACATTGCCCTGCACGTACGAGGGAGCAGGAACAGTAAACGAGACCGAACAATGATCTGAGAGGGTCAGTGGGCACACCACAAAGTCAGTGGGAGGACATCCTTAGTGATCACGAGATCTAGAATGTAGCCACCGACGTGGGTGCTATGATAAACGTGTTGGGCCAAACCAAGATTCTCCAGACAGTCAAGAAATGAGCGGACCTGGCTGTTGCTGGGGTTGTCAACGTGAATATTGAAGTCTCCTACAATCAGTAGCGGCCTGTCACACACAAATATTTTAGCGAGGAACTCTGAAAACTCCTCTATGAACAAGTTTAGATGGCCAGAAGGAGGCCGGTATATCACAACGGTGAGAGGCATTGTCTTTGATGAAGACCTGATAGCAACCGATTCAAACGATGACCCATGCGAGAAACTGCACATTTTATAGCCAAACGATTCGCGAACAACAATTGCAACCCCGCCGCCAACCTTGTCAGAATGCATGGACTGATAGAATGAGAACCCGGGTGGGGTGGTCTCGGAAATACAGCTACTGGAACAAGGCGTCATCCAGGTTTCGGTAAGCAGAAATGCATCTAGCTTCTCCTGGACCACCTGATCGCGGATAAGTAACCCCTTGGTTTTTAGTGAGCGGACATTTAGTAGGCGGAATTTAAGAGGCTGTTCAACAACTGGGTGACGGCGATGAAGTGGCTCGTATTCTCCACCGTTTGCGTCCGGCCTGGCGGATGCTGGCTCTTCGAATTTGAATTGGACCTTGGTAACGGCCGTGGGACGACGTTTCACAACGTGCTGGGCTACAGCGGGTGGGCTACTACCGCAACAAGTACTATTTAGCGCTTTAAACTTACGAGTCGTAGGTTTGATAGCCGAGCTGTTGATGGGGCGAACGCAGGATGCAGGTAGGTTCTCACTGACCCGCCGGAGAAGGCCCGCCGGTAGGTATCGACTAATGGCGACATCGCATCTTATGCTAAGCAGGTCCTGTTTTGTGTAGCATATCCGAGGACAGCTCATAAATAGTCACAGCAAAGATAGCAGCGGAGTACCCGAAGGTATTACGGAGAAATCAAGTAAAGGTCAACACCACGCTAGGAGTCGCCCGAGGCCGCTCTTTAGCGCTGGGGGAGGTATGTATGGATCGGATGTGATGACTAGCCGTAGAAGCAGTCATCTGAATGAAGCTTTTAAAATGTAGGCTGCTGTCGAAAACGACAGCTTAATATCGAGCAGGTGGTGATGGTCGCACAACATTATCACCTATTAGAAGAGCGAAGCCTTTTAATCCAGCCTCACGCTTTGCGTGTCCTATGAGCAGCAGTTCGGTTTTATCGCCATTTAGTTTCAAGAAATTGTCCGACATCCTGGATCGAATGTCGGCAAGGCAAGAATTCGGTTTCTCAGTTGCTGCAGCAGATTTCGATGGTTTGAATGACAAATAAAGCTGAGTACCTTCAGCATAAAAGTGACGCCCTATTCCATTGCCTTAATCACTTTTTTTCAGGGATTGAGTACAAATGGAGAACAGCAAGGAACCAAGCACTGACCCTTAAGTGACAAAACAGGCGACCCGTCTCGTGTGTGAGACCTGACCCCCACATGACACGGACTGAACACGATCAGACATGTGTGACTTAAGCTACACTAATGCCTCGTCTGCCAGACCGATCGTTGTTCTCAATCGTTCAAGTAGAACATCGTGATCAATATTGTCGATGGCAGCTGTTAGATTTAGCAGAGCTATGGCTGTGATATTCCCGTCATCGTTGCCACATAGTGTGTCATTGTTAATACGAAGGAGAGCCTTTTCAGTCGAGTGCTGCCTCTTGAACCCCGGTTGAAATATTTCTGACATTTCATTCATTTAATATGCGGAATCAGCTGCTTAGCGAAAGTTTTTCAAGAATCTTTAACAAAAAAGGAAGAAGGGAAACTGTGCAATAGTTTGCAATGACCTATGTATCTAATCCAGGCTTTTAACTATCTTTTTAACGATTGCCAATTTGAAAGACTTGGGTACGATTCTTTTTTCCAAAGAAGCATTAAAAATCTCGGTAATGGCAGGGCTAAATTGGTCTTCCAGTGAAGACTACACAGTAAAAAGCGGCTATGTTTGTATTGAACTGAGGAGGAAATGTTTGGTGGCGCTAGAAAATTAAGGGCGCTGATTATTGCATAGGAAGGAGACTGAAATAAAAATAAACATCCAATCTAATTCTCAAAGTTCCGCTTACTTTAAAAATGCAGCAAAGCCACATTGACGAAGCGCGAGTTAGTTGGAGAGTCTTTTGTAGTTCACTAAAAGCTTCAGCGGCTTTCAGCGAGTACGTGGTAGCCAAAAGACTCCCGTCTCGCATAGAAATGAGGAAGTAGACTGTGTGCAGTCAAGTCTGGAAGACTGACAATGAGGTAGTGAAGAAGTCGCGATGCCAGATCGCTAGAGAATATCGGCTAGGAGTGACAGCAGGAAAAAAGAAACCTTTACACAAGAATTGCTGACGCGATATTCATAGTGAAGGATTCATCTAACTACTGTGGCGCCTGTGTGCCAAGGCGAAAGACCTGCAATTCAAGACGAAATGCCCCGAGTAATAATAACAATAATGCATTTTATAAAGCCCCCTCAGAGAACTCAATCTATTTCTAGGCGCTTTACAATTGCTGCATAGGAAGCATGTTTGAATGGTTAGTAGTAGCATGCTCAATGAACAAGAAGAAAACCTTAAATCCTTTGGAGACCGTGCATTTAGCTCGTATGCTCCCACAGCCTGGAACTTCCTCCCGACCTGCATCAGAACATCCCCTGACCTGACCACATTTAAAAGAAACTTAAAAACATACCTATTTAGGACAGCATTTAGTGGGTCCTTGTGATTCGTCCTCGATGTGCTTATGCGTGCTGACACTGTGCCTGTGACCACTAACCACATTTGCATGCTGACCCAGTGCATGTTACCTCTAACCATGTTATTCATTTTGTTTGTTTTTCAAGCATGATTTTACTTACTATTCTATTGCGTATCACTTTGCAGCAAATGTAAAGCGCCTAGAAAGAGATTAAGTTCTCTGAGGGCGCTTTATCAAGTGCAATATTATTATTATTATTATTATAACATGGTTAGGGGGACATGTACAACGTCAGCATGCAAGTGTGATTAGTAGCAGCATGATCAGTGTCCGCACGCATAATCACATACAGGACGAATCACTGGAATCCACTAAAATCTGTGATAAAACGTGCGTTTTTAGTTTCTTCTCAAATGCGATCAAGTCAGGAGATGTCGTGACGCTATTCAAGAGTGAGTTCCAGGCTTTGGGAGCATACGAACTGAAGGCAATGTCTCTGAAAGATTTGAGATGTATACGAGGTATGTGTAAACAGATTTTAGCAAAGTGGTAAAAGTGGTAAACAGTAGTAATTAGTTTAGTAAACAGATTCCGAAAATCGAGTAATACGATGCTTGGCCTGGTGGGGAAGGAGATCTGATAGGCAGGCTGGAGACACAGAATGAAGAGACATGGAAGTGAGTGACAGAACCTTGAGATCGGTGCGTTGCTTGACTGGGAGCCAGTGCAGGTCGGCGAGAAGTGGCGTGATGTGGCCACTGCGACGCTCACGACAGACCAGCCTAACTGCAGAGTTTTGCACCAGTTGTAAGCACCTGAGTGCACAGGCCGGTAGACCAGCAAGCAGTGGGTTACAGAAGTCAAGAAGAGATGTCACAAATGCATTGACCAATTTAGATGTGGTAGTATCCCTGTCTAAACAAGCCTGAGTTTTAGCAACGCTATGTAACTGAAAGTAATCAGGCTTGACTATGAAGCTGATATGTATTCGTCTAATGAAAAGTCACTTTGGAACATGATACATAGACTTCATGCAGATTTAACAGGAGATATACTAGCAGGGCATATTTTGAGCGTTATCCTTTCCAATTTCTGAATCACACTTGGTTTTCCCATAATTAGTAAGTTAGTTTTTTCATCGTTTAGTTTTAGAAAATTAGCTGCCATCCATGTGCGGATGTCATCAATGCATGCAGCAAGTGAGTTGAGAGAATTTGAGGTGCTCGAAGGCTGGGATAGATAAAAGCAAGGATAAAACTGATTGTAATCCACATAGAAGTGATAGCTTAGACTGTGCTTGGCAATCACATCGGCGAGATGCAAGAGTAGAAACCGTGAAAATAACTGGACCAAGCACGGCGCCCTGAGATACCCCATATTTCAGAGGTTCCTCGGAAGATCTCTGTTTATTAACATCAATACTCTGGGGTCTCCCACTGAGATACGACCTAAACCATTGCAATGCAGGGCCTGTGATGTCCAGCCAAGACCAGAGGCACTCAAGAAGGACTTGGTGATCAATAGTAACAAAGACTGCCGAAAGATCAAGAAAAACAAGATGAGATACTCTACCTAAGTCTGAATTATTAAGTAGTTCATTATACTCCCGAATCAATGCTGACTTTGTGGAGTGATTAGCTCTAAAACTTGACTGGAACTTACTAGCAAGGTTTGAAGTTTCAATATATGAGTTCGAGGGTCTTTGATAGGAATAGTAAAAGGGAGACTTGGCGGAATTAGCTCAGGTTCTCTCGGTCTAGTGTTGCTTTCTTGACTAGTGACCTGACTAGAGCCTTTTAGAAAGGTGCTGGGACATGACCTGAGGCTAATGACATATTTATGATGCTAATTATGCATGGCAGCAGCAGATCAATGCATCGCAGAAGCAGGACAGTGGGAATAGGGTCCAAAGGACTATTTGTCTTTTTTAATTGGGATACGGAGTTCAGGACGAGGTCACTAGTGAACTGCTTAAAAGTAGACGTGAAGGTGCTGCATGGAATTGAGGGGCAGAATTACATGGAGGTGCTACCATCTTAGGGATGGACTCCCTGATCTTGTCTATATTGTTGGAAGAGAAGCTAGCGAAGTGATCAGCTAGACCATCATATCGATCACGAGTTAAGAAGCTAACCTAGGAGCGGTTGAGGAGATGGTTGATTGTAGACATCGGAATTTTTTGATAGTGCATCTATGATTCAACAGTGTTTCTATAGAAGCTAGACGTGGCCTTTGCTAGGTTTGATTAGTACGATCTACAGTTGTTCTCACACGACTGCCGATGGACAGTAGTTCCTGATCTTTTGAATGCACAAATGCATGGACCAACTTGGATGCGGTATCAATGTCTAAGCAGGCACTATATTTTCAACGTAACGTAAGTGAAAGTAGACAGACTCAATTGGTGGAGCCGTGTGAAGGTAAAAAAAGGTCGCTTTTAAACAGTACGCCCAGGTATCATCCGTATGCTGAGCATATTTTCTGGCAGAGGCCATTTTGAGCGATAGGTTTCCTAATTTCTGATTAAAATTAGTCGCGCCCGTAGCTGCTAAGCTGATTTTATTGTCATAATTTAAGAAATTGTATTTCCATTCAAATTTCAATGTCAGCAATACATGCAGCAAGGTAGTTACTATAGTTTGACGGTCTGGAATGCTTGATTATGGTCGGCTGCGATTGCATCGGCTAGAGGAAGATTATAACTTGTGAAAAGAAGCAGATCAAACACTGAGCCATTTGTACATCGTTCTTAAGAGGCTCTTTCTCGGATGATGATGTTCAGCGGAGCATGCTACCGATAACCATTCGACCATGCTTTCATTATAGACAAATGCTAGTAGATTCAGCAGCCTCTTTTTTATAGCAACGGAAGAGCTTTTACGGCTATCACCAATGCTGCCAGCTTCAGTAAAGAATCGCCCACGGCAGGATCCTAACCTACGACCTCAGGAGCGAGGTTGTGAAAAGAAACCGCCATACCTAGTATGCCATCACGGCTCGCCAAATGTCAAGTGCCTAGAAAGAGATTAAGTTCTCTGAGGGCGCTATTACAAATGTTTTATTGTTATTATTATCATTGCTGAAAGTAGTCATCCAGACTCTTGAGTCTCCCTATGAGTTAGGACCTGAACCATTGCAGTGCAGTGCTAGTGCTGCCCAGACTGCTAGTTATAGTATCTTTTCCCGAAAAGGCGTAAATGCAAGATAATAATCGTGCTTCCTGCGTAGTGTCACGAACAAAGTGACTTTAAAAGGGACTTTGTCGCACATTTTGCATGTAAAGCTTGCCTTGCATCTCCAAGTTTGCTAGCTTTGCCGACTGTACCGGTCCGTATCCATTTCCGCCTTAAGGAGACATTTTTGAGATTGTTGCTTCTCTCGAACTTTCAATCTATCCGCTCAGGCGACGACCAAAGAGATCTCCTTACATTATGCCGAGCACTTACTAAGCCATTACAAAGATGATGTAAACATCAGTTTACTACTGAATAGAACGCTCATTCACATTTTGCCACTACTTAATCCAGACGGTTTACAGCTAGCAACGCCTGGCCTCTGCGATGGCGATGGAAGGTAAGATTAGTATCATACAGCGCATGCCCGTAACCTACGATTGAAGTAGCAGCATGAAGACCATACCAATTTTTTTACTCGTCAAATGTCAACTCCTTTACAGACATCAGCTCTTACTCGTTTCTGTTATTTCCCTGCTGACATTGTCACCAAACTAAGTTCAAGTAATAGCTATTACTTTCGAATCGCTGGCATAAGGTGGACTTGTCATTAGTAGACATACCAAACCATTTGTATTTCACCCTAAGACATCTACAGCACACACACACACACACACACACACACACACACATATATATATATACATATATATATATATATATATATATCCCTTCCTGTAGGCTGTAAAAAGCCCATCACCTAGTTAGTCGTGCCAGTATGCATTCCTAATTCCAGCACACCGAAGCAAATTAAGAAAATGTCAAGATGACAGCATGAGCTGATAGAAGAAGGTGGGGGTTTAGGATCATTTAAGGCATAAACAAGCTACATTTGATGCGGTGATTTATGCGGGCAAAGAGTTCCACGTTTTAAGTGCTTGAAAGTGGAAGGCGTGGTCTATGGGGGATTTCAGTTGTATTAGAGGCAAGCCTTCGCAAACAGAGTCAGTTGAGAGGGTGCTGACAGAATAGGCCGATGCGGTAAGTAGCTCAGAGAGAGAGAGAGAGAGAGAGAGAGAGAGAGAGAGAGAGAGAGAGAGAGAGAGAGAGAGAGAGAGAGAGAGAGAGAGAGAAACGGAGTCCCTTAAAATCAGTATGCTGTTTTTCGGCAGTGAGGGTCCAAGAGAATTCTCCAAACGTAATAATAATAATAATAATAATAATTCACTTGATAAATCGCCCTCAGAGAACTTAATCTCTTTCTAGGCGCTTTACATTTGCTGTAAAGTGAAATGCAATTGAATGGTAAGTAAAATTATGCTTGAAAAACAAACAAAATGAATAATATAGTTAGGGGTGACATGCACAGGGTCAGCATGCAAATGTGGTTAGTGGCAGCATGCACAGTGTCAGCGCGAATAAGCAGGTGAAGGACGAATCACAGGGACCCACTAAATGCTGTCCTAAATAGGTGTGTTTTTAAGTTCCTTTTAAATGTGGTCAGGTCAGGGGATGTTCTGACGCAGGTCGGGAGGGAGTTACAGGCTTTGGGAGCATGTGAACTAAATGCACGGTCTCCAAAGGATTTAAGGTTTGTACGAGGTATTTGTAGACTGTTGGATTCCGAAAAGCGTACGATGCTTGGCCTGATGGGGTAGTATATCTGGCAGATAGGCTGGAGCCATAGAATGAAGGGACCTAAAAGTGAGCGACAAAACCTTGAAGTCAATCCGTTGCTTGACTGGTAGCCAGTGCAGGTCGGTGAGAAGTGGAGTAATGTGGCAACTGCGACGCTCACGGCAGACAAGTCTAGCTGCCGAGTTTTTCACCAGCTGCAAACGCCTGATCGCATATGCTGGTAGGCCAGTAGGCAGTGAGTTGCAGAAGTCGAGACGGGATGTCACGAATGCATGGACCAACTTGGATGTGGTATCTTTATCTAAACAAGCCCGAATTTTAGCAATGTTATGAAGCTGAAAATAGGCCGATTTGACCGTGGAGCTGATATGGTCGTCTAACGAGAGGTTGCTTTGGAATATATCACCTAGAACGTAGCAGTTAAGAGGCTCACAACAGGAAACCTCGCTGTCGAGTTGTGCACCATCTTCAAGCGTCATATTGCACAGCTAGAAAGACTTACCATGGTACATGAGAGCTTTTGTAGTGCAACTCAATTGAGAGTCGGCAGACTTGGCTGTTGATGAGCTGATGTTATAAATAATGAAATATCATTTTGGAACCAAAAGCACAAGGTGAGTGGACATATGCTGTCCCAGTCAACTTTAAGGGTGAGGCGAGCCGTTTTTGCTTAGTACCGTTGAGATTTGTTGGCTATCAGAAAACCTTGCCACACACCACAGAAACATAGTATATATTCTTAGTGTCCCGAAAAGGAATGCAATCTAGGCTTTCACATTTATTCCGATGACGCACAGCTGCACCTGTCTTGACCCCCATCTTTCTTACAGCACGTCAAACTCTCTCAGCTCCTATGTTGCACGCATTGTTAAACTTCACCACTAACGTAGCGCTGCTCACGTAACATGACATGATAAGAGTTAGCATGCACAGCATGCATTTGTGACATCCCGTCTTGACTTCTGTAACTCACTGCTTGCTGGCCTACCGGCATGTGCAATCAGGCGATTACAGCTAGTGCAAAACTCTGCAGGTAGGCTGGTCTGTCGTGAGCATCGCAGGTGCCACATCACACCACTTCTCGCCGACCTGCACTGGCAACCAGTTAAGCAACGGATCGACTTCAAGGTTTTGTCACTCACTTTTAGGTCACTTCATTCTTTGGCTCCAGCCTATCTCTCAGATCTACTCCCCCACCAGGCAAAGCATCGTACGACCCACTTTTTGGAACCCAACAGTTTGCCAATACTTCGTACAAGTCTCAAATCCTTTGGAGACTGTGCATTTAGTTCGTATGCTCCCAGAGCCTGGAACTCACTCCCGACTTGCGTCTGAACATCCTTTGATTTGACCACATTTAAAAAGAACTTAAAAACACACCTATTTAGTACAGCATTCAGTGGGTCCCTGCGATTCGTCCTTGAAATGCTTATGCGTGCTGACACTGTGCATGCTGCCACTAACCACACTTGCATGCTGACCCTGTGCATGTCTCCCCTAACCATTTTATTCATGTTGCTTATCGAGCATGATATTACTCACCATTCAATCGCGTTTCCCTTTGCAGCAATTGTAAAGCGCCTAGAAAGAGATTGAGTTCTTTGAGGGCGCTTTATCAAGTGCATTATTATTATTATTATTATTACTACAATGTCAACATGTGACCCAGTCTTTGACTCCAGTCAGTTGGCATTGCCTCGAACCAAAATTGAACCTTTTAAAAACCGTGCCTTCAGTTCGTTCGCTCCAAAAGCATAGAGCTGACAGCCAACTGACTGACGTCTAGGCATTCGCTAGCTTGAGACGTTAAAAGAGAAGCTAGAATTGTTCCTCAAAGCATTTGCTGTGTCCTGGTCGATTGTCCTTTGTGTGCATATGCGTGCCGACGCTGTGCAATTTATCAACAATAAACTTACTTGCTTCCTTCGCAAAATACTTATAATTTCTTGAGAAGAGATTTAATTCTCTTAAGGTCCTACAAAAATATATCATCATTATTAATACATGATTCTACCAAACACTTTTACATCCCGTTCATTCTCTCGCCATTCTTCATTCTCACGTATACTTATCCGAGCAACTTTCCAGTCAAGCTAGGCCTCGTACGATTCGCTCACCTGACAGCAGTCATTTAGCTGTGCATACAAATAGCCTAGAATCCAGTCTGATCGGCTTATTTTTCTCGTTAAACGAGGCCGTAAACTTTAATCCGTTGGGGTAGAGTGGGATATAGACCTAGATGACGGCAACGACACGAGAACACGGGACTTTCAAAACTGTTGCCCGCGTCATTTTCTTGGCTGCTCCATTTGTTACTATTTATTAAAAACCGAGAATTTTAAAAACATGTTTTTTGGTCGAAACAATTGATAATATCTCGTGACAAAAGACAGCGCCTCTACGCATTACCTTAAGCCCATTTAATCACCCAATTCATTATTAGGCTTTAACCTCTAGATGAATTATTCTACAGGTAACTTTAAGGCCCATAGTCAATAAGGATACAAGCTAATACGGTACAGCTTTAAATAGAGCCAGTCCACTTCATGCTACATACACAGTGCACTGGATATTCAGCATGACAGCCAGCGTCTGTTCTTATTCACATTAACTTTCTAGATGCTTGGGGTATTAATTAGGGTTTTGGATTTAAGAATAAACTTTAAGCAAAACATGTATCTCAAAATACGTTCATTTAATGTTAATTTAAGTAAAGATGTAAAACACAACTGTAAAATGTATTAAACAAAAAAAGTACAAATAAAAAGAAGGCGCGACCCACGATTACTACGTGCAAAGAATATTGGCGCACTATATAGAAATTTATTTGGCAGTTAATTAATACCGTTTGCATGCGCTGCTAAACTCTTTTAAGTCGCTAGCTTTCAGTCGATGGGCGGTTACTAGAGCGCCACGTGCCTTGACCTTGAAGTATGTAAGCAATCTTTTTATCCACGTTATCGCTTAGTTTTTTTGGCTGCATTGGCCTCTGTTTGGGAAATGCTACGTGCTACTATCTTGGCAAGGTTTACCTCAGCTTGAAAATCTTTTACTGCAGAGAAAATGCGAACGGAAAAGACCTGAACAGGAACTTTCCGGACGCATTTCACGAAAAGTACCAACCAGAGCACCAGAATGAGGTGGTGTCCGTGATGCGCTGGCTGCATGACAAGCGATTCGCGCTGTCAGCGTCACTTCACAGCGGCGCCCTGCTCGTTAGCATACCTTACGACAACTATGTCAACTCGTCGGAAAATTACTGTAAGTCTGAATTCCCGCTCATCTATAAAGCGTCGCATATGGAAACAAGCAAGTACGATCTTTGACACGTCTACTGGCGGACCCTCAAACAGCGGTCTTTCCAATAATAATAATAATAATAATAATAATAATGTACGGGAAGATAAAGCGCACTCATAGAACTTAATCTCTTTAAAGGCGCTTTACATTTGCTGCAAAGGGAAATGCAACTAAATGGTAAGTAAAATCATGCTTGAAAAACAAACAAAATGAATAACATGGTTAGGGGTGACATGCACATGGTCAGCATGCAAATGTGGTTAGTGGCAGCATGCACAGTGTCAGCGCGAATAAGCAGGTGAAGGACGAATCACAGGGACCCACTAAATGCTGTCCTAAATAGGTGTGTTTTTAGGTTCCTTTTAAACGTGGTCAGGTCAGGGGATGTTCTGACGCAGGTCGGGATAGAGTTCCAGGCTTTGGGAGCATGGCGCAGGCGGTTACTTTCTCTAGCATCTCGCTACCGCCGGTTTACCGACAGGGCATGCGGCGGCCCTGCGCCGCCAGCCAAGCGGCCGATGGGTCGAATCTGTCGCGATCCGTCGGCCTCTTGACCTCCAGCGGTGGCTCGCTCGACGAGCTCGTGGCTCGGGCGAGCGCAGTTCCCGAGCGAGGAAGCGGACGGGCGATCAGCAGTTCCCGCAGGAAGTGATCGGGGCACGAGCCAACTTCCCAACCGCAGGGCGCCTGCCGCTGCCCGGTTCGTCGCGTCGGTCGCTCGCAGGGGCGAATCCACCCGTGACGGCAACTGTTCTTATCCCGACTGCGAGTTATGCCTCCCGGTACAGCCCTGCCCCCCCCCCCCTGTCGGTTTGCTTCTTTCCCTTCCGAATTCGTCTGCTCTCTGCGAAAGTGCATCTCGGTCCGCTTATTGTAGCGACGGAGGTTGCCGCGCAGGCTTCATTTCCCGCTCCCCAGCATTGGCCACTCTTGAGACTCGTGACTGCCGGGCGATTACTAGTTCGAAGCATCGCTCCGAGAGCACCTCGCTCCGAGGCTTAGCGAGACCATCGGCTCCCTGACAAGTCAGCGCCAGTCCTCCTCCTCCTCCTCCTTCTCCTCCTCCTCCTTCTTCCTTCCGCGACGACGAGCCACACGACGTGACGGCTGGCGGCTGGCCTCTAATAGGTTGCTTGCTGACGACTTAAGATCGTTTTGCCTACTTCCGCGGAGAAGTTAAATTGTCTTCTCAAACGGAGAGTTTGATCGCAGAGACCGGGTGGTTCTCAAGCCAATACCTCGGACGTTAGTAAAATGGTGGACGAAATCGGATATCTATGTACGTAGGTTTAAAATGAAGGCTTGCGCTTAGCTTGTAGTCCTACCGCAATCCACGTTACCTTGGCATTAAAACAAGCACGAAGCTAATACCTTCCTCGTTTTAATCTAAAGACAGAAATTTGATCATCCAAATTCGCTCTAAGCACTCAGGCTTAGTGTGTAACTAGCACGCAGTTTTTAGATTACATAAATCAAGCTGAAATAATAAGGTTGAAGGCCGATGGAACAGCCTCATTTATGTAGCGGCAGAAGAACCTCAGAGGCCACTATCGCAGCTTGTAGTTTAAAATAAATGATCGCCCACTGCAGGACTCAAACTCACGACGCGGGTTTTAAGAGCGAGCACCTTACCTCTTAGGCGAAGAAATAGAAGAGTCTGCTGTGGGACCAAGAGCCATATGTTCGCCTCCAGCTTATCCCCCAGCCTGAGATTTTCTGTGCCTGTGCTATACCAATTGAGCTATCGAGGCTGCGTGACTCCATATACGAGGCTGACAGCCTTCTCTTTACGAGACACTTTTTCGTGCTCGAGCCAAAACCCTGCGGCTCGCTGGCTGAATATTTTTAATCTAGTGCCGACCTGAAGCTTCGGTGCATCTGCTTAGGCCGGTGACTAGCAGAAACGTATCTTGTGCAGGACCAGTGCGGGTTGGGAAAAGATGGAGGAGCTCCGAGACCGGTCGGTCGCTGCGTCACCCTCGCTTTGTAGACCAGTGCTCAATCATTTGCTCAACCTTACGTAGCGATCTAGTTTGGTATTCCCGATTCAATTAAATCACATGGTTTGACGATTAAACACTAGCTGATTTAGCAGCCTCTTTTTTATAGCGAAAGAAGAACCTTCACGGCTGTCGCCACCGCTTGCGCGGCAATATAGGATCGCCCACTGGAGGATTTGAAAGTGTGAAAAGTGACCTCGGGACCGAGGTCATGAAAAGCAATCACCTTACCTAATATACCATCTCGGCTCACTTTTAAAATCTGATTTGATTGTCCTGCCTTGATTCTTAGGTAACAAATCAAAGTCAAGGCTTAGCTAGCGATACCACATCCAAGTTGGTCTATTTATTTTTGAATTACTCTGTCAGCTTCTGCAGCTCGCTATTTGCGGGGCCTTTCAGCTAATGCAAAATGTCGCTCACAGTTTGTTCAAAATTCTGCAGCTAGGTTCGTCTGCCTTCCGCGTGGCAATTGCTGCGTTACACCACTTCTGGCTGGCCTGCACTGGCTCCCGATCAAACAGTGTATCGTATTCAAGATTGTGTCATCCCACTTTCTGGTTAATTCATTGTCTTGCAGGAGCCCTGCCTATTCAAAGTACTTTACAACCAAGCAAGCAATCTAGGCGTCGTACCACCCGCCCTTCCGACCCAAGTCGTATAGGTATACCTCGAACCGACCTCAAATAATTTGGGGACCGTTCTTTTGTTTCGCATGTTCCCAAGGGCTGAAACTCAGTCCCGAGCAAGAACAAGCACAGGCACTTCTTAGTTAGCTAACGCCAGTCGCTACATCCTCTAACTTGATGGTATTTAAAAAGATGTTAAAAGTACTCATCTGTTCTTCACTGTATTTTCTAGACCTGAGTGCTATTGTGTGCCTTATACGTGCTGGCACTGTGCATTTTATAGCTAACCAATCGACGCAAGCTGCAAGCGTATGTTAATTGCCTAAAAAGAGGTTTATTTCTCTCAAGTGTCAGATATAGATTAAGTTTTCTGCGTACGTTATACAAATGAATTGTTTTTATTATTAATGCAAATATCGCGCTATTACTACTGTCCCTCTCTGTCTTTCATCACGGCTAAGTTTCTTAACTGTCTTGAAGCACGTACGTCTGATATACGCGCTTTGATTTCGAAAAATTTCTCAAATTGAGTGAGAAAAGAACCAACTTGCAAGTTAGAGGCAAATCATATGTAACTCTAGAATTCAAAAACCTAGCCCTTAACGCGGGCTCGGCCCGGATATCTTCTGTAGCCTTTGCATTGCACTCGGTTTCCTCTCCAAGTTGACCTTTTACAAGAAGATTGTATAAGCTCCATAATCAAGTGTTTATTCTTACAGCTGCATGCTCTTAAAAAATGATTCCACTTAATAAGGATAAGGATATTGATAACAATAATAGTAATAACAATAAGGATAAGGATACCCCAGCCAAGCTGTTCCGGGTATCTGAGACATCTCATCTGGAGCTCTGTATCCCACCTCTCGCATGTCTACAAAATGCCAGCGAAATAAGAGGCAGTTACAGTTGTTAGTGTGCACCACACTTTGCAAGTTATTTTCTGCCTTGAGTGTCACGATTGCCACTATACACACCTTCTCACGGTGCAGCAGCGGTTGCACCCTGAGAAGGTATTTACAGTGACAGCTCGACTTGTGAAAGTTCTGTTTCTCACTTTAGAACCCTTCATTCTCGTGCTCCAATCGCCCCTGTCGGAATTCTTTCCTCGTCCTGATTCGCTTCGTACTGCCTGCTCTCTCGACTCAAGTCGCATAGCTACGCTGATAGCGCCAGTAAGTTCTAGGATGGACCAATAAACAACGTCCATTGTTCTGAAGCAAGTGGCTGAATTTTCCTGTCAAAACTCGAGGACAATTTGTCCTGTTAAAATTAGCTTACCATCACTTAGTCGCAATGCTAGCTGATCGAATTAGGGACACTTTGTAAGCGAATTTAGGCCTTTGCAGCCTTCTATTCTCCAACACCAGACGACGACGTATTCCGAAGAATTGCAGCTGCTTACAGCTTTTCGCATACAGAAATGTATCAGCAGATTAAAACGTGTGAACACGCTTTCCATGACGGCTCGCTTGTAAACGGCACAATCAACGGAGCAGATTGGTATGCATCGAACGGTACGCAATCACGCTGGCCATCAAAATGCTTATCGGCTGTAATACTTGCTGTATCTCGGCTTGACGGGGAGGAAGACTAATCTACGTGTGCTTTCGCAGGTATCACCTCATTTGTAAAGCTCTGTAGTAGCTCGGGCGTCTGTTGGCTGCAGCTGGTAGCTGACCAGCCCAATAGATGAATGAACAATTGCAGAAATTCTGGCCTTTAAATTGGTTCTTGACCTGAGCTACTGAGCCAACTGACTGCTATTGAAAATAGCCATAATTTCAAATGTATTTGCATTGGCTTTAACGGAATATGAATTTTTCATTTGCTGCAATGACGTTATAGTTAAGGTATGCTAATAAAATAAATAAAAGCTATTTACAACTTTTGCGAAACTCCTTAATAGAACTAACTTTCCTTCTATGCACTTTAAATATGCAAGAAAGGAAGCATATCAACTGGTTAGCGATGACTTGCACAATTTCAGCGTGCATTAGCACAGACAAGAAAATTCACTTTGACAGAGACAATCATGTGAGGAAAATATGGGTTTTTAGTCTGAGGACTTCATGATTTCAGTTGACAACAGTAGTAATTAAGGTCGTATGATCAAGCAGCATAATTTATATAGCGGCAGAAGGCAAGACATTGAGGATTTTCTGCTGCAGTACTCGAACCCACTGATTTTGGTCATTAGGAGCGAGCTCCCTACCACTAGGCCTAGATCTCGGGGTAATCATAATGAGTCCAGGGTATTGGGAGCACCTGAGCTGAGTGAATGGTTTCCGTGGATTTAAGGTTGATTAGAGGCACGGCTGCTAGACCATTTGAATCAAATGAACGGATGACACAATGAGAAGCTCAATGTGGAAGCGCCACGTATTTCAGACGGATAGATAGGACTAAGCATGAGATGGAAATCACCAGGAAGCGAGTTAGAGAGGCCTCCGAGTAGATCCGCTGCTTGCTTTGGAGCTGCTGCACGTCCGTGAGCAGTGGTGGGATGTGTTAACTTCGACGCTAGCGACGACCAAGCGTAGCAGCCGAGTTTTGCATCAACTTTAAGCATCTTCTTGCATGGGCAGAAAGATCTACAAATAATTAATTACAGACGCTTAGATGAAATGTCAAGCTTGTGCCAGCCCGTCTGTGGCGTCCTCATGAAAAAGGCCAAGTTTTTGCAATGATGCGTTAGTAAAAGTAGGCATACTTTGCTGCGAAGCTTTTTATCCATCTAAAAAAGATCCTTTTCAAACTAGAGACCCAGAATCTGTGCAGCTTCTACCGGAGATGTTCTTCCAAGCATACTTTTGATTTTTAGCTTTTAAATTAACACCTAGTTTGCTCATATAACAATGCCGACTATAAGGCAGCTCTTGCACAAAAAAGCGCGTACGGTCTCAACGAGCTATTCCCTTTAGATTAGACTTGCCTTGCAATAGACCTGGCTTCTCATGTCAAAGGATCATTCTTTTATCTTTTGTTGAAAATGTATCCACCAGCTGAATCACGGCCACTGAAAGGAAGCGAGTGTCATTTTTCTAGACTCTTCGAAGAAAGACCAGTCCGGACAATGTTTTTACGGCGAATATGTACACTATGCACATCAGGATCAGTTCACATCATGCCTATCAGAATAAATGTACGCCATGTTCGTCAAGGCTAAGGCAGAAGCAAGTAGAAGCAGATTTTTTGTGCAACACACTTATTCCGGGTCTAATGCAAATATAGATAAGTGAATCGCTATATAGTTCATACAGCCCGAGAGCGGAATTCAATCAACATTCCATGATCTCAATAAGACTCCAGGCCACTTTTTTAAAGTTCCTTAGTTGGAAAAAAATGTTTTCTGTCCTTCGTTGAGTCTCGTAGTAGGAGCTTGAACTAAGATTCATTGAAAAAGCAATAGAGCTGTAAAACCTGCCCGAACTTATTCAATATGTGTTATTTCTGCTCCATGGTAACGGTTGGCGAATTGTTGTATCCGAGCCAATCTATAGTAATTGCAGCAAATGTAAAGCGCCTAGAAAGAGATTAAGTTCTCTGAGGGCGCTTTATCAGGTACATTATTATTATTATCATTATTAATTTGCAGTATGTAATTCCTTGGGCGGCACTCACGCAATGCCTGCGGTTTTACAGAACTTTGCTTATATTAGTGTCTCTTTTGTTCTGACAGGCACTATGCAAGACTATAACTACATATTTGGAAGTTGCATGGAGTTGACACTGGAGGTGGGCTGCTGCAAATACCCTGACGCATCTGAGTTGAAGAACCTATGGATGGATAACAAGTACGCACTGCTTAACTTCACTTCGGAAGTACACGTGGGTGAGTGCTGCACGTAGCCGCGTGTGTCGTGTATGCGGGTGCGCACACGTGTACAAGATACATTTGCCTGTACGAACCTTTAGTACTGCCATCATCACGTGTGCAGTTTGTATTACTAGCTGTGTGCATGTTTGCATGCATTCTCGTCTGTAACTCCACAAAGCCATGAGTACGACTTAAGTTTTGCTCACGCTTGTAATGAGAACTGACACCCGCACAGAGGCTAACCGCTGTTGGCGCTCACTGGTTGCCAACAGAAGTCACCTCAAGCAACTATAAAAATGGAGAATAGTTGCAGAATTAGGACGGTCGATGGACTAAACTTTGAAGATGGATTATGAGAAATAAAGTTCCTAAATCTGCAGCACGACAGAGTCGATAACGAGATCGGGTAATTACTGAGGAACCGAGCAACATATTCTGGAGCCCAAACGACGATCGATCGCACGGATATCACGAACAAATTTCTTAAAGCCAAAGGGAAAAAGCTAATGCTTTTCGTAGAAAAATTAAAAGTCCTGTACCTAAGCAAGAACCAAGGACCTAAGCAGACGTGAGCTGTCTACGTGTAATAATTGTCGCTCGTACCTACGTTAAACCACAGCTAATGGGTATTTTCACGACAAATCATTGGCATGACGATAGCATGTGCGAACAAAGGACCACTTAATTTAAATACATTTGAGTACTCTTGTCTTCAGTAAGCCTTGTAGATTATTAAAGGTAGCAAACTCCGAGCGTAACCAAGACTTTAATGACAATATATTGTGGAGCATTCTCTACCAATTTTGAGTCCACGAGGTAATGTTAGCTAGGCATGCTTTCTGTTTTTAATTTTATATAATCATTTCATGTGGCTTCCGCGAGTGGTTTTATTGCATTTTATTATGCTAATGCAAGTCCAAGTATATACGACCTAGACGTTTCCTTGTACATTATGAGCCGCACTCCACGAGGTTTCAACAGACAGCGTCAGCATAACTTGTTAATCAAGAAAGTGGAAATTAGAAATTCAAAAGGATAAAATGAGCTAAGAACTTCAGCACCACAATAATTCATCAAGACTTGCCGCCTTTTCCTTTTGCTCGACGTACTATTACTTTTTGCTTGGTTCTTATGGAGCCGTTCAGCTTTTCTGCAGCGGCATTCAAGGATAAATTTAGAGAAAATGATAAGTAGATTGGCCCGAAAATCATATAATTACTTGGGGTTTTATTTAGAAGTTTTTTCGTATCTTCTCATGATTGCAGAAAAAAACATTCAAAAACGTTTAATGACATTCAGCGAAGAATTGCTCATAAACTGAGATCGCATTTGAACTCTCAGAAGTAGCGTATAAGCAGAGCTGAAAATAAATTCAAAATTTCGCGTTAATTCATCTACCATTGGCTGAGTTAAGTAACTTACAAGGCGCAAAGCTTCACTGTAAACGAAGCTGTATTAAAGTCACGAGCATGTACCTCAACAAGCTGCAAATATGAACCTCAATGTACCGAGGTTCAACAAGTTGGGACGCCAGCCGTATACGATGCAGAGATCGGTAAACTTGCGTTTGTCGATATCCTGCTTCCGGTTTACTTCTGAGTTAGATGTGGCTTGAATAAGCATTCGTAATGCTTTATTATTGTGAGGAAGTTATTGAAACCTGAGATTCCATTTCTGAGACGTTTGTCTCGTGAAACTTGCCCTAAACAGTTATCTGATTTGTGTACCAATATTTTCAGTATGTTCTCAATTTTTTCCTAAATTGTGCGATTGGTGATCATCGTCACTAGCGTGCCTACCGTACTAGGCTCCGAGTTTACTTTTGCAAACGTCTCCTATGTTGCATATGACTGGCTGCTGGTATTTAAAGATACGCTAGCCCTGGCAGCTAGACACTGTAACTGCAAGCGTGCTAGCAGCGATTCGCCAGTAAATACCATTGATAGAATCACTAACTTGTTGGTTACGTAAAGTAATGTTTATGAGAGATGCCTAGATTTTGGCAAGGCAGCTACACGAACAATCAAAATGGAAGTAGAACTGTCGGATTAAAATTCTGTTATTTCTTTAGAAATTCTGTTAGCAAGTATTTTCAGCCGCTGATTCTCTCAAATGTAGGCGAGTCAAGTTTTAACACTGCTCATCTCTTTCGTCAATCGAGGTGGGGTGATTTCACTAGTGATATGGACCTGAAAAGTGACCTCATGAAAGAATGAGATACTTTCCTGTTTTCTTTTCGTCGATAGCGATGAGTTAGCCTGCCCAATTAAATTTTCCCGTTACTAAAATATGGTCTGCAGGATTTTCTGTAAGTTAATTATTTTGACTAGGATGTGCTTTTATGCAGATATGATGAGCTAGTTAAAATGGGTTCGCCAATGCTTGTAAATGGCGTGAAAATAATTTAATCCAGCATCACCTAAAATCAAAGGAGACAGCAAATGAAAAATTCGTGCATGCAACATGCAGAGTTTCTTTGCCTTTGTCTATCACAGGTGTCCTTGGACAGGTCACGGACGGTACCGGAAAAGCTCTAACCAACGTCAGCGTAATGATAGATGAGAGGATGCCCGTTGATGTCTCCGATCGTGGAGAGTTCTGGAAGCTTCTGTTGCCAGGAAGATACACTCTGAAGGTGAGTTTATGCGATCTGTAACTAGTGACGTAGCCACCGAGCTTCCAACCTGAACAACATGCATTTAGGGTTGTTACCCCATACACCGGCATATCCGGTGCGAGCAGACGCTGTTCATTTTACACAAGATTCTATCGCCAGCTCCGATATCCATGGCTTCAGTCGGTGAATCCCCAATGGCCTGCCCACGTTGACCGTGCCCCCCACTGCGCACTGCCATATCTGTGCCACTTATTCACCGGTCACTTGACGACAATAGACTCATTAGAGATGAGCGGAGTGGACGCTACCCAACGAGTTCTTAGCTTTCTATTTCATTTTCCTTTCGCTTCTTGCCTTCATTCAATTATGCAAATATAAACTACCTAGAAAGGAATTGGGTTCTCTTAGGGCGCTGTATCAAGAGTACTATCATTATTTATTAAATAGTAATTGTATTATCATTATTATCACTATAAACGTGAGGCGCGGCTTCCACGTCTAACCAGAACCTGGGCAGCGAACACAGCGCTCGTAAGGGCGCTAGTCTCAGCCGTCGCACGACGAATGCCGGCGACACCTGAACCTTGTAGCATGGCTAGTTACTCGTAGGTGCTGCACCAATGCCAGCTGGTATGCCGCCAGTAGCAAGGACACGGCAGCGACGAAGAGCGCTCACATATTAGCATAGCAAGTCCGTATCCATAGTATCGTATCCAATGCAGACAAGTCTATTTGATAGCAGCGTACGGTTACATACGTTCAACAGCGGCCATGACGTAAGCTGACGGCTCTCCGGCCTAGGGCTTCAATCCGCTCAAATGCCAATGCAAGTGTGGACTAACAACTACTGCCTATTTCGTGGCGCCGGCTTTGCTAACGGCCTCGGCCGTTCATCATCGCATAATCGCCCTCAGCCATTATCTGGCTGGTTTAGCTGGTTTAGCTGGTTTAGCTGGTTTAGCTGGTTTAGCTGGTTTAGCTGGTTTAGCTGGTTTAGCTGGTTTAGCTGGTTTAGCTGGTTTAGCTGGTTTAGCTGGTTTAGCTGGTTTAGCTGGTTTAGCTGGTTTAGCTGGTTTAGCTGGTTTAGCTGGTTTAGCTGGTTTAGCTGGTTTAGCTGGTTTAGCTGGTTTAGCTGGTTTAGCTGGTTTAGCTGGTTTAGCTGGTTTAGCTGGTTTAGCTGGTTTAGCTGGTGTAGCCGGTTTAGCCGGTTTAGCCGGTTTAGCCGGTTTAGCCGGTTTAGCCGGTTTAGCCGGTTTAGCCGGTTTAGCCGGTTTAGCCGGTTTAGCCGGTTTAGCCGGTTTAGCTGGTTTAGCTGGTTTAGCTGGTTTAGCTGGTTTAGCTGGTTTAGCTGGTTTAGCTGGTTTAGCTGGTTTAGCTGGTTTAGCTGGTTTAGCTGGTTTAGCTGGTGTAGCTGGTGTAGCCGTTTCACCGTCCTTAACCAGCCTGGTTTTGCCACCCACACTGCCGGCATCGCATTTTTGCATAGGCCAGCTAAATGTTTATGTTCTCCTTTCAAATAGAGCGAATCGTCTCCAATTAACCGGCTTTTAACGTTCGCGAAGGAAAGCGCCGAGCGCGTACGCATAAGCTAGCTTTGACAAATGCCAGAGCCATCGGTCCGGCGAAGTTGAGCTTCCGGTGGTCAATAAATCCGGGGGTCTATACTTCCGGCAGTAATTCGACCGTGCGCTGGACTCCGTAAATCGAAGCATCCGCCTCCGCCGCCAAAGCCGCAAGCGGCCTAAGCTATTACAGACGGTAGCTTCGAATTGGCGTCACTCTTCAGCTTGCAGCCTGCTCCGCCACCGCCACAATCGAACAACGCAGCAGCCTCGGCACTGCTTAGCCTCGGCCGTGGACAGACTGTCTATTCTCTGGCCGATTAGATGTCCTTTGCTTCGCTGCCCCGCCTGGCCAGTCTGGTAACTTCATTGGTAAGAACGCGAGACTGAGTGCTGTTTAATCATTATCGTTTTGATTTCGATAACTACTTGAGCCAAACATTAGCTACTGCGCTTGCTCTTCATTTATCATTCATTTATCATTATTCCTTCATCATTTATTATGTCGTGGATTCGAGTCCTGCTGCAGGCGATCCATAATTGCCCACTGCAAGCACTGGGAATAGCTGGCAAGGCTCTTCCGTGCTATACAAATGAGGTTGCTGGATCAGCTAACCTTTAGCAGCAGACATTACAGTACTGGCATAGTCAATAGTCGTCGGTAAAATACTTCAACAGAGAACTTTTTTCTCAAGGCTGGTTACAATTCGCTTGCAGTTTGAAGCTTTGAAGTTTGTGAGCTGCTATTTGTAGCTGTGAGCAAGTAGTAGTAAGTGTGAGCTTGTCAATCTCTTGGTTTTCGCTGGTGTTTTGGGGCTAAACTGCCAAGGACGGCATCGCGTATTCATTCATTCTATCTGTCTTGCGCTCCACTTCGCTTAGGTACTTAAAGTGCCCTACTAATCCAGCTCACTTATATAGCTACGCATTTCATTGGTAAAGCACCAAAATCTATACTCAATGGCGGAGCCAGGACTTCATCTTGGTCAACATGACCTGCAAAATTTGTGTGCGGGGCTGCGAGTGCCCCATGATTTCCATGTAGGCAATGATAAATCCGTAATTAATGAAAACTTATTGCGCAAAAAATCAAACGTGCTACATATCAATGTTTACTCGACAGGAGCTAGAAATAGTGAATGTACGAAAGTTTACTAATCGGCACCAGCCAGGACGAAACCGAGATTTGGTTCTGTAATCTTGGGTAAAACCAAGCCTGTGAATTTTTTTTTAAAACGCACAATCAAATAAAACCATTGAAATCCAATTCATTCTTACCAATCTAGCCGTGATTAAATACAATCGATTTCTCTCATGGTTTTACTCCATTTTTGTTCGCTTCCTACCTGTTACTTCATCCGAAAACTGCACACAAAGATACCCCGTTAACTTTGACTGCTGGTGGTCAAAGCAATAAACTCAATAACAATAACAATACATTTGATATAAAGCCCTCAGAGAACTCAATATATTTCTCGGAACTTTACATTTTCTGCAAAGGAAGCACGATTTGATGGTCATTTCACGTCAGCCTGTGAGAGTGCACCGAGCTGTATCCTGTATCTTTTCAAGGGCGCGTAAGGTTCGCTATCATCATTTTAAGCAGCTTGCTTCGAATAGCTACGCTACGCTCGTCCGCCAGCCCGCCCGACCTTACGTCGTCCTCTCGTTGGTAACCGGCTATCGGTCAAGCAGCCAACGGCAGGCAGGGCGGCTATCATTCGAAATGCCAGCGAATCCTGTCGCGAGCTAATCGGCTCACGTGAGCTGCCTTACAATACGCTCTAATACTTGTATTTGACGCACTCCTCGCCGATTGTTAATATCGTCAAATCGTGTCTACAATCAAAAGGATGAACCGCGAATCTGGTATCGGTTATCGATCGGGGACACCTCCATTTGACTAATACTGCGCACAGCATGAATTCGCTCCGAACTCGAGTGGCGAAACTCCGCGAATCAGACTCGTCGGGTGGAATCGCTGTCCCATACGGAAATTCACTGTAACTATTCGAGGAGGCCGTCGCCGAGTCGATCTCCCAACGGCTGAATGTCTGTCAATCTTGTTGAGCAGGTGCTGCGAAACCTCGAAGTCATTTGGGAACAGGACTTTCTGGTTGAAGAAAGCGGCGCCACGGTGCTCAACGTCACCATCGACTTTCGCTTCTCAAAACGCGCGGCAAACTTCTCGTCGTTGCCGCCCGATCGCGCCGCTCGCATAGCCAGTCTTTCGAAGCTCATCACTGGAAGCCGCGTACTCGCTACCAGTGGCGCGACGAAGGCCACGGCAGCACGAATGCGAGGTCGGAGCGTGTGCGCCGCGCTCGCTCTCGCTCCACTTCTGTTGTCCTATCTACTGCGTACTTGATGACGTGATAATACGAAGAGCTCCGCCGCAGCTCGACTGTGCGCTTTTAAGAGGCGAGCAGTGGTGCCAAGCAAAGCCGGCACCCGCGCTCGCTTCCGGTCATTATAGTCATCGCAACTTGTGTATCTCCGGCGAATCGGTGGGCGCCATGACCTAGGGGAATCGTTAACTTATGGAAAAAAATCCCACCGACCGCTTTTGTTAGCAGTCCGCTTATATCTATCTAGCATCAATGTAAATGCATGAACTTAGAAGCACGAATGTGATCGCGAGCTGCTTTTTTACGTTTATAATAATAATAATAATAAATTTGATATAGCGCCCTCTGAGAACTTAATCTTTTTCTAGGCACTCTACATTTGCTGCAAAGGAAGTATGATCGAATGGGTAATGGTAGCCTGATCAATAAACAACAAGAATAACATGGTTAGGGGTGACATGGACAGAGTCTGCATGCAAGTATAATTATTGGCAGCAAGCACAGTGTCAGCACGCATAAGCACAAATAACGAGATCGCATAAAGGACCAATAACAGGACCCAACATTATCGGCGATGCTTTCGTTGCTGGCGGTTAAGCTGATGAGCCGAAATATTTTGACACCAATTTTATCACTGATAACCTTGAATCATTATTTATTTTAAAAATTAACACTTCTCGCAACCACGCCTAAAGATCACACATAAGTTCAGCCACTTAAGGGTGCTGAGCTCAAAGACATCTGAACTGGAAAAACCGTGCAGTGATGTTTCTGCAAAACGTAAGGAGCTACATCGGATTAGTTCTAGCATCGCTACACAATCACGTCCACCCTCGGCCTAGGGATGGGACTTGAAGATTTTTTAAATGAAGGTATTATCACTGCGACACATTTGCTTGAGGCTACGTCCCCAGCCGGGTCAGTTCTTACTCGTCGTTAAGGTGCTCGCCCCAACAGAGGTCTGGCTAGGGTCGTGGGCTCGATTATCGAGGCGTATGCGATGCGCCTTCATAGCTATTAAGTTCTCTTAGGGTGCTATAAAAATTATCTATATTTATATTTATTTACTCCGGTGTCCTTTTTTATTAAGTTTAGACGGGAGTTGTGCTCCAAGTCTCGCTTCCTACTCCCTTCTCTCCCCCACCCCAATGTGCGCTCATGGGAAAATTAATTTTGTTGAGCGGGTAGGAAATGGCTCTGCAGTGTGTGAGCGTGTCATCGCCATCGCGTGGTTTCACTACGAGCCGACGAAATTTACCTCTTGCCTGTGCGTCGGCCTGTACGCATTCCATCCACTGCCTCTCTCCTCTCCTTCTCTTTTCTCTTCACGCGCTCCGTAGCTGCTTTCACGACGCTACATTCTTGTGGACGCTCGCCCGCTTGAGTTTGCCTGCATGCAATACGGCCGCCATTATCAGGACCCCAATTTGCTAGTGACGGGGGGGGGGCTTCGCTCTTCGTCGCGCCGACATCTCGCACTCGCGAGCCCCCTACAGATGCACATTCCAGTGAATTAGAGTTGGCTGCCGCTGTTTGTGATTTGCTTCAGCCAGCGCAGAAGAAGCCGCCTCAAAATCTGATCTGCGAACTCCGGGTGTCCCATAAACAAGAACTCGCGGGGGAACGCATCGAAGATTTCGCCGGTCAAGTCGTCCCAATTTCCTTACGAAGCCGTGCAGTTGGCGTGACCTGAACGGTGCATATGATTGGTCAGTTGCAAAGTCTTGCCTGAGTCGTGGCCGAAGAAGTAGTACCGGGTTGGGCTGCTGAAGTCGTGGACCGCCCCCTCTGTATTGATGACATACACACCGAAGACTCGAATAGGCAAGAAACAGGTAGGTAGCAAGACTCGCCGTCTAAACCAGGTTTTAGGAGGCAATGCCAAATTACGGCATGTCCACGAAAGATGCCTGGTGAGTCTTCATGCGTTCAGTTGTGTTAATTGGCCGACACTCTGATAAAAGAACAGAAGACTGCTTTTCTGTCGTAAACTTTTGATTCTTGACGCCGCACCTTATTTGACCCAGTGGTTGAGGTTACAGCGCCATTCGAAGGCCGGGGCTAACATAGTATTGCCTTACTTTTGATGAATGTGTGGACGCCTGCGAGTTGTGTCTTCAGCATGGCGTCACCATTTTTGGCTGCAGGTTTCCAGATGAGGCGGCTGAGCGGAAGCACTGTGCCGTTGCGATGCATAGGGGAAGCAGACCCCCGCTAAAACTGTGTACAACCAAAAATTGAAAAAGACTCTTGCCTCAAAGGCGGACCTACAGGACCCTCAAAGTCAAATGCTGTGCCTTTCAGAGTTCTCACGAAACCAGATTTCTTAATCTGGACTCCAGATCATTGTGGCACTTGTAGCTATCAAAATAGCAAGTCATGTGGAGCGAGCCATGTGGCATATGCCAAGCGTCCGAATAAAGATCAAGTTCTCTTGGGGCGCCTATACAAATGAATTATTTTTTAGCTATTAACTATATATAATGGTTAATTAAGAAGAGCCTCCTTGCTTGGGACTACTTCCGGAAGTCTCGATAGCAGAGGAGGCGAAGGGGCTAGCGTAGCATTGCACCCGCTGCCTCCTCAAGTAGCTACCATGTAGCTCCCTCATTATGGATAAGTACTGCTGAGGTGATGCACTCTTTTCCCGACACGCATGTTTGCGAGGCGAAAGTCGCGCCACATTTTCCGTGCATGACGGAGAATCACGAACGCACGAGCGACGTAACTTTGTAACGGAGCATAACTGCAGCCATCACATGGTTCTCTCAGACACGAAACGCCCAAAGAGAACCACCCGACGGCAGGTGTCGCGCGCACGTAGTGTACTTGCTATCGTACGGCAAGGGACGCCAATCTGCTAGCAGTTAAGCTTCAGTCAAGGCTGCGTTCGCATTCAGATAGAATAGACACAAACAGCCTGAGATGCACTTCTGCAGCTACACAATATCTTGTCACCCCCTCACTTTTCTATGCATTGCAGACTTGCCTAGGGAAATATTATGTAAGACTGCATGCGGTGCTCCGTACAAATTAGAAGCACCTCTGAATTTATACAGCTTTAAGGCCAGGAGTAGGTTCGGCAGGAATTTCCCCTGCATCGTTCACGATCGCGAACACTGCATAGGTGTCGTGAGCTGCAAATGTAGCATTAAAAGATAAAGCGAGGGGAAAATAAAAATAATACGATAAAGTTCATTAATATAGCATCCGAAGGTAACTTAATCTCTATTTGGGCGATTCACCTATGCTGCAGGGCTTGAGCCAACAGCCTTGGTGGTCAAAGGCGAACACCGTTCCCGACGGCATGAACATATAGACGGTTCGCTGGATATGAATAGTGCTATTCTGAATGTCTTTGCCAAGAAAAGGGAAATAGATTCGCGGCTACTCGACCTGCGCCCTGATGCTACACTCCACGTGCACCCTAACGCGCGACATCGTGGCCATTGGAAAGCAGGTGTCGTATGTGACAACTCCAACAGCTTCCAACAATAGATAGAAACTCTTGCATGCGGCACCGATAGAGACATAGCTGTGCTGTCGGTAGCAGAGCACGGCGGCCACCAAGAACGCCCACGTAGCTTCGTAGCACGCTCATTTCCTTCCGTGCTCCTCAGGGCTGCATATTCGACAGCCACAAAAGACCGGAATATAACTGACTTTCCATCGCTGCAGATGTCGAGTTCATACGGTTTAAACCAGAGATGGTGAACTAGTCATTTCCTTTCGCTTGCATATTAGAAACAGCCAATAACCTCATCAATTCCCACAATCTAATCGATTAACATGCACGAATTTTCAAATCACTAGTCGGGGTCAGAGGCCTTGGGAAAATGCCAACCTGTCAAATACGGCCTGAGCAAACCCAACCCAATCAGATGACGAATTTATTTTTGTTCTGTCATAACTCAGCAACGAACCACCTCGGCCTTTGAAGAAATCTCTGTTGCATAAAGGAAGGTCAGGCCGGCAGCCAGCAGCAGCCCATAAAAACCTCCTTACCACAGCAACAACGACCTAAAGTCGGAGGTCTGCTGGTTTCAGCAGAGGTGCCTCCTCTCTAATCATCAGCTAGTGCTTATCAAGGAGGTGATTGGGTTAATTGTCTTTTGCCCTGGCATATCTTGTGAGCGATTTGTAGGTAGTCTGGATGTCTGCAACCCGATTGCTCCTGTAAGTGCCTCGATGTCTTTCAACAATTTCCCGGATACTCTCGCTGGAGCCCTTGCACCAGCTAAAGCAGCACCTCGAACCGCACGTCGTCTGGATCTCGTAACTGTCGATATTGCTACGTTTAGTTTTAGTGTGAGTAGAGGATGTGTAGCCATGCTGGCTGAGCCTAGCCCATGGAAATGGGCCTGCTGTTTTCCTAAGGAAGTTTCTGGTTCGGACGACGCTGGCATTAAGAGTGTGTCAATCGCATCGAACAATATGCTATACGAAAAGCTAAGGTTTAGAAATCGTTCTTATGGAATCAAACTCGCACCTTTATTCGAAAGCACAGCGATCAGAGACGTATGACCTATGCATACACACTCAGCACAGTATTCATTTCTCAACGGTGACAAACTGACAAAATCAGAGAGTACCCAGTATACAACAAAGAGCATGCAAGCAGAATCATCTGAATGAACTGCAAGGCTGCACTGTGCCATTGAAAGACCTCGATTGTTTATCGTGTAATGTCAATACTAGTCCATTCCAGGATGACGTTGCTTTGAAGATTAGTGCATGTCAGGTTTATAACTTTGATTTGGTGTCGCTCACATCCGATGAGTTCACAGGACTTTTATTGCGATCTGCAGTGAGAATGAAGCCAAAATATGCCGGGTGAGAGAAAAAAAGAAAAGCCAAGTAAAATATGTAACCACTGAGGAGAGCTAAAATGACAAGAAGTGTAGTTGACTCTCCAGGAAACGAACACTTCCCACATCGTCGGCCCATATCGCATACCTATTAACTCGGATCAGCTTACTAGCCTAAAAATCTCTAAAGCATCGTGCATGCGATCTCTTACATCTGCTAGAGCAAGCTGCCTAATTTTCTAGTGATCACAGGCATGCTATTGCTAACTAATCATCTACATAAAGTTAACTTCTGCTAGACATTTCGGGGGAGATCTGAGCATGATTTGGCTTCGTAAACTGCTCTTTATTAGTAGAATGGTAGTGATAGGAGTCGGAACCGAGTTCCAGAATTTCTGTCTTGTTGAATCATTCCTCATTTGCGAACTACGATTTGTTGGACACACCAACAGATAGAACTTGAATGAAAACAAGACAAGGGCGGCCAACGCGATTTTTCAGCACCTGTATAAGTTCGAAGCCATGTTTTATTTGATTTTTATGCTAATATGGTCCGGGTGGTTTGGAGCGATGGACGATGTCCATAACCTGAACAAAAATTGTTAACTGCGTTTCTTGATAAAGCAGAAATTAAGTGAGCTGAGGCTCTGTCGCCAGTGAAATGCCATTGCACGGTCACGTATCAGCAGCTTGACTCTATGTGACCGACTCAGACAGCCAGCGAGGCTTTTTGCCTGACCCGACACTCCCTTTTAGTATTCTCTATGGCAAGGTATTTTACCACACATAGCCAGCCAAGACTCCGAAAATAGTTTCATGTGGTTCCTTAATTCTTTCTCTCTCAGAAAACGTACTTGGATGTTTTTTATCCCTTTTGAAGTCATAGATATCTTGCCTCGCTTTAATAATAATAATAATAATAATTCACTTGATAAAGCGCCCTCAGAGAACTTAATCTCTCTCTAGGCGCTTTACATTTGCTGTAAAGCTTTGTGTCATGTCGTCATTTCATCAGGTCATGTCATCAGTCCGTGGACAAGTTGTCAGTTGCTGAAAAAGTGCATAAGCCACCCCTCGAATTTGTTTCGAAATACAATTCCTGCCATGTACGACTAATCTTAAGATACAGAGGTAAGAACAAGTCTCAAGGAAATGTCTTACAAAAATTGCGGCCACGTCACAATCGGAACCAGCATCAGACGCTGAAAAGACGTGCTGATTGTTATGATAATAATATTAATAATAATACATTTATTAGTGCCCTCGGAGAACTCGATCTCTTTCTATGTGCTTTACATTTGCTGCATAGGAAGCACGATCAAATTGTTAGTGGTAGCATGCTCAACAAACAAGAATGACATGGTTAGGGGTGACATGCATAGGGTCAGCATGCAAGTATGGTTTGTGGCAGCATGCAAAGTATCAGTACACATAAGCACAAAGGATTAATCACAGGGCCCCATTAAAGGCTGTGATAATTAGACACGTTTTAGTTGGGTTTTTTAAATGCGGTCAAGTCAGGAGATGTCGAACAGCTAGTCAGGAGTGAGTCTGCTGCAAAGACGCATCTGCGGTGGAAGGCACCACTTTCTATAAAAATTAATAAAAGAAAATACCCTAAATACCAAATAACTAATAACGTTTGCCGGAACATTGGTGGCCAAACGTTAAACAACATCGTGCGTGTAGTTGCATGGCGACTCTCAAGATGCGCTGTCATTTTTTGTTGCCAAAGGTCTACGTTTGCAAGAGTGAGCGTGTGTATTTGTGTATGTGTGCATGCTTGTGTCCATGCACACACGTGCAGTGGTCGTGTGTGTGTGTGTGTGTGTGTGTGTGTGTGTGTGTGTGTGTGTGTGTGTGTGTGTGTGTGCCTGCATGTGACAATGATGGGCATGCATGCAAGTCCTGCTAGGTACCACACGTGGTGTACAGTCGGGTAGGTATTCTGGAAAATTGTGGCTACTCTTAGAAGCACCATTAGCTGAGAGCGAATGAAGAGGCATATCCACTCGAGATGAAAAAACCTGCAGCGAATGCCCAATGCAAGCGTAGGCATAAGCGCGGCCTTGCATTTGCATCAAAAACAATCAGAACGGCGAATTTTCAATAATTGCCGAACGCTTAATGCAATCGACATCCGTGGCAACCGCAAGCAACTGCTGCCGTGATCACTAACGCACAATACCGCCAGTTGGCATGCCAACATTAAGGGCAAAGAGTGGGAGGCAAATCCTCGACCTTGGCCGGGGGCCAGCCAATCACCTGAAGACATAACAAGTGGCACAGTCGAGGTGCAGCCAATAGAATGGAGAGGCAAGAGGGGAAGCTTGACGAAGCACGCCCAGAACAACGCTTGCTGCCACGCTGCTGCTGCTGCTGCTGCTGCTCTCGATGCGCAAAGATGAACAAGCTCAAGCGAGCGCTTGTGAACGTGCGCGCAGTCACATCATGTGTCCGCACGGATGCCTGTTTGGTCGCTCATTCGGAAAGGAGAGGACAGCAGGGGAAGAGCAAGCAGACAGCCTCACTCACCGAGGCACATCTCAAGTGCACAGCAGCGCGACGGCTGGTCCAGGGTAAATAAATAAATATAATTCATTTGTATACTGCCTTAAGAGAACCTAGTCTTTATGCAGGAGCTTTTACGTATGAAGTGGGGCTCGAGCCCACGACCACGGTCATCAAATACATTCATCTTTTTCAAGGCGAGCACCTTAACCACTGAGCAAAACTGACTGGTGACTGCAACTACAATGCAGCGCTCTCGGCCAGACTAAGAGACTGGAGGGAGGGGGAAGGGGCAGTAGGTCCGTACAGGTCCAGCATAACCAGGCAGCAGCCACGGCCGCTGCCAAAAATAGTCGGCACGCACCCACACAGCCGGTGGCCATACTCACGATATAAATAATAATGATAATACATTTGATAAAGCGCCCTCAGACAGGGCGCTTTATCAAGAGAGCGCCCTTTCTAGGAGCTTTACATTAGCTGCAAAGGGAAACATGAATGAATGGTGAATGATAGCATGCTTGATAAACAACATGAATAACATGGTTAGGGGTGACATGCATAGGGTCAGCATGCACGTGTGGTTAGTGGCAGCATGCACAGTGTCAGCACACATAAGCATATACAGGGACAAATCATACGGACCCACTAAACGCTTTCCTAAATAGGTGCATTTTTAAGTTCTTTTTAAATGTGGTCAAGTCAGGGAATGTTGAAACGCAAGTCGGGAGTAAGTTCAAGGCTTTGGGAGCAGCGTTAGCCTTTCCCATTTCTGTTTCACACTTGGTTGCCCCAAAACTAGTAAGTTTAGTTTTATCATCATTTAATTTAAGAAAATTTGCTGCCATCCATGTGCGGATGTCATCAATGCATGCAGCGAGTTGAGAGAATTTGAGGCGCTCGAAGGCTGGGAGGGATCAAAGCAAAGGTACAACTGAGTGTCATCCGCATAGAAGTGGAAGCCTAGATTGTGCTTAACAATCACGTCGGAATCTGCTGCAGCAACTGAATAACTGAATGCTTGCCCTGCCGATATTCGATCCTGGATGTCGGAAAACTTCCTGAAATTAAATGACGATAAAACCGAACTGCTGCTCATAGGACACCCTAAGCGCGTGGCTGGATTAAAAGGCTTTGCTGTTCTAATAGGTGGTGCTGGTGTGCGACCTTCACCACGTGCTCGTAATCTAGGTGTCGTGTTCGACAGCCGCCTCAATTTCAAAAGCTTCATTCAGAAGACTGTCTCTACAGCTAGCCATCACATCCGATCCCTATCCAAGATTAGAAGCTGTCTCCCACAGTGGCTTGTAAAAAATTTAACTAGCTCTTTAGTTCTGTCTCGGCTTGATTATTGTAATTCCCTTTTGGCTGGACTACCAAAGAAAGCTATTATGCCACTACAGCGGACTATGAATATGGCTGCAAGGCTGGTCTTCAAGTCCCAGCGGTTTGAGCACGTGTCACCTTTGCTGAAAGAGCTAGGATGGTTGCCGGTTGATGGTTGCCGGTTGAGCAAAGGATACAGAGCAAAGTTCTTACGCTGACCCACAAGGCCCGCCACGGCTTGGCTCCTTCGTACCTAGCTGAACTGCTGCATCAGTTTCAGCCTGTTCGTGCCCTCAGGTGCTGTGTGGACAATAAATTAGCTGTCCCATTCCTTTGCTTAAAGACCGTTGGCGACAGAAGCTTTAGCTCTGCAGGTCCTTGATTGTGGAACTCGCTCCACAATTCTTACGAAACGACATCTCCTCTCCTGCTGCCGACTACGGGTCATCCTTTTCAGCGGTCCTGGGCTGCTACTTCTATTCTACTCACTACCTCAACTGCTCTCCTGACTCTGCTATGCTTCCCACTTTCTCTTTGTTGCATGAGACAAAGTCTGTCGGCTACCGAATGCGTACCGAAAGTCGCTTAGGCTGTGAGTGCGCTATACAAAACTCTCCTGCGTAACACCCACATGGTCTTTATGACTTTGTGGAGTTACTGACGGAGATACATTACATTACATGTCGTCAGCCGTAGTGGTCCCTCCCCCTCCCACCCAACGGAAGTGCACGGGTCCTTCCCTTCACCCCTGGTGCTAGGCACGACATTTAGGTGCTCCACGCTTGCTGCTTGCTCTGTTCGGGTTCATGGGCTGGATTTAGGACTTTCTGGGCATCGTGCCTGCCGTGTCGGAAATCGTCAGAGTACGGCAAGGTTCAGGCTGATTCAACAGCTTCATTTCCATAGCAGCAGAAGAGCCTCAAAGGAGGCTCGCATCTTATGCTAAGCAGGTCCTGTTTTGTGTAGCAAATCCGAGGACAGCTCATAAATAGTCACAGCGAAGATAGCAGCGGAATACCCAAAGGTATTACGGAGAAATCAAGTAAAGATCCACACCACGCTAGGAGTCGCCAGAGGCCGCTCTTTAGCGCGGGGAGACATGGCAGACAGTGACGCCTCAGCATTGGCCTGGCGCTCGGCAGGAGAGCCCAGAGGCTGAAGTGAGAAGCAATAATTGCAACTCAAAGGACACTTTGCAATCGACATGCCGAGAGGACTCGAAAGCCTTCACAGCAGCCACACTTATTCAGTTGCAGATGCGGGCGGTTAGCCATGAATGCGAAGTGCTTAGCCTGGCAGCAGCAGCAGCAGCAGCAGCTGCCTCGGTGGGGGGGGCACCACTCCCCCACCTCCCACCCTCCACCCCCTCTCACAGAAGCTGCCAACCGCTGCCCTTCCAGGGCAACCACGCGAGACGCACGTGGAAAGCAGAGGCACGTGGCAGTATGCTGCAGCCGGCTGCCGCCAGCAAGCGGCTGCCTACGTACGGGATGCTGCCGCTGCCGACAGCTGCCACTGCGGGCCACACAGACTGCTGCCACCGTCGACCCTCAGCGTGTCGCCGCTGATGTAGGCGGCCGCCGGCGACAGCAGGAAGCACGTGGCTGCCGACACCTCCTCCGGCTTGCCAAGGCGCCCGGCCGGTATGCGAGGCAGAGCTCCTTCGAACATTGCCTCGCCCAAGGCGCCGTAGTTTGCTGCCGCCGAATCCGAGTAGATGACCCCCTGCAGCAGCAGCAGCAGCGGAAGGAGGTGGCTGCGACGTACACGATTGGCCGACCAGACTGATATGGGTCACGAGGGAACATTTCACGAGGCCACCGCAGCTGCTGGTGCCACTCGGATCTAAGTAGCAGTCCAGGCTTCCGAGCAACGCCCTCTCTAGGCCGCCGCCACAGGCGCGCCTTTCGTGCTAGTGGCGCTGGCAGCAAGCGGCTCACCGGAGCAATGGCGTTGATCCTCACGCCGTGCTGCGCCCACTCGACGGCCAGAGACTTCGTCAGGTTGTCGACGCCAGCTCTTGCTGCTCCCGTGTGGCTGGCAACGAACGCCGGTAAGCTGCTGCTGACGACGACGCGAACAGACGCCCCCAGCTAAAGCCGTGCAAGGCACAAGAGAGGCAGCTGCGGCCGGCGCTGCAGCAGGAGCAGCAGAGGCGACAGGAGTGGGTGCGTGCAGCGCCCCATAGCGGCACCGCTCCTCGTGGGCGGCTGCTCTATCTGCCAGAGCCGGCGAGCGACGACGGCGGCAAAGGTGGAGCTTTTCTTAAATGCAGTACGAGGAGCATGAGGTGCAGCCACGGCCGGTGCTTGGCAATGTGGCTGCGCCAGGCTGCTGTTGCCCTTGCAAAAACGTCGATGGCCGCCGAATGATGGGACGCTGATGGGTGCCAGCGGCAACTTGCGGCAGCATGCAAGGGACAGCTTCAGGGCTATCGTGAGTAGAACCCCCAAGCTACTGACACCGGACGCACACGTGACGGCAAGTCGATGCCCCTGCCTCGACGTGGCCAGCCAGCCGGATTCTCCTCTCTTCCTCGGCGTGCTCACACTGCAACGTGCAAGCAGCCGGCAGGCCGCCTCGTCACTAGTGCAGCCGACTGGTGGGGGAGAGAGGCAGAGCAAAATCGTCTTTCCTTACGAGAGCCCTCCCCTACCACATCGGCTGTAGCCGCCTTGATGTGGCCAAGGGTCGAGTTGCTCACAGCCAAGGTCATGGGCTCGAGCCCTGAGGCACGTGTAAAGCACCTGAGCGATAGAGATTAAGTTACCTTAGGGCACGACACAAATGCAGTATCTTCTTTTAGCAATGACAGCCTGCCACAGAGCAGCAGCTGCAGCAACTGTCGACAGTTGCGAGCCCACTTTCGGGTCACACTGGCACGCAGCAGCACGCTTGCACTGGCCTTGCCGTGCCTTCAATAGCCGTTGTGCCTAGAGAAGCCACCCGCCCGGCACAGCCAACGCTGCCTTGCTGGCCACGCCCAGGCGCTGGCCAGCTGAGCTTGTAATTCGTTGCAATGCCAGCTGACCGTCAGGGGGCAGCCGCAAGCAAGTAGCTATTGCTGGTGGCCACGTCCAACGTGGTACGCTTTGCTGTAGGCCCTTTTGGAGGCCGGGCTCGACACGAGCCGGAAAGCGTGCAAACGCTGCTGCCAGATCCGGCCTCGACAGCAGGTTCACTGGCATTTACAGGGCAACAGGGCTGCCTAACAGCACCGCCTGACAGCGCAAAAGGATGGGTGGGGACTCTCGCCAGCCTGCCCGGACAGCAATGAGCTCAGCATGTCTTAGTAATAATAATAATAATAATAATAATAATGCACTTGATAAAGCACCCTCAGAGAACTAAATCTCTTTCTAGGCGCTTTACATTTGCTGCAAAGGAAAACGCGATTGAATGGTGATATCATGCTTGATAAGCAACATGAGTAACATGGTTAGGGGTGGCATGCACAGGGTCAGCATGCAAATGTGGTTAGTGGCAGCATGCACAGTGTCAGCACGCATAAGCACATGAAGAACGAATCACAGGGACCCACTAAATGCTGTCCTAAATAGGTGTGTTTTTAAGTTTCTTTCAAGTGTGGTCAAGTCAGAGGATGTTCTGACGCAAGTCGGGAATAAGTTCCAGGCTTTGGGAGCATACGAACTGAATGCACGGTCTCCAAAAGATTTGAGGTTTGTACGAGGTATTGGTAAACTGTTGGATTCCGAAAAGCGGGTGGTACGATGCATGGCCTGGTGGGGGAGTAGATCTGAGAGATAGGCTGGAGCCAAAGAATGAAGTGACCTAAAAGTGAGTGACAAAACCTTGAAGTCGATCCGTTGCTTGACTGGTAGCCAGTGCAGGTCGGCGAGAAGTGGTTTGGTGTGGCAACTGCGATGCTCACGACAGACAAGCCTGGCTGCAAAGTTTTGCACCACTGTAATCGCCTAAATACATATGCCGGTAGGTCAGCAAGCAGTGAGTTACAGAAGTCAAGAAGGGATGTCACAAATGCATGGACCAACTTATACGTGGTATCCTTATCTAAACAAGCACTAATCTTAGCAATATTCTGTTACTGAAAGTAGGCAGACTTGATTGTGGAGCTGATGGGGTCGTCTAATGCGAGGTCACTTTGGAACATGACACCAAGATTTCGATCTAACTCGACAGGAGATATGCTGGTCTTGCAGCAGCCTGACTAGAGCATTGCAGGAGCGGCGGAGCAACTGCGCCTCATTAAGGTAGCGAGCACGAAATCAGCTCTCTACCTCATCCCTGGAAAGCCTTTGAACATGTCTGCGATAATGTTCACTATAACTCCTCCGTGATCTTTCATCCAGTGGTGGAAAGCTGCAACGCTCGAAAGGGTGACATCAGCGTGAAAGTAGGTGGCATCGGCTAGTGTGCTCGACGGCAAGTCACGTGACATGAGCTCACGTGACAAAGCATGATTCTTTTACAGCAAGCAGCAGCTGGCACGTGCAGCAGAGAGGCCTCTCCACGCCGCACCTTAGGAGCCACTGGGAGCACAAGAAAAAAGAGCATCGTCCGCTTCATACACGGGTTAACGCAGCAGCACCAGCGGCTGGTGGCATAAAAGGTGGGGATGAGACAGAGAAAGACAGACAGAGACAGAGACAGACAGAGACAGAGAGAGAGAGAGAGAGGAGAGAGAGGGAGGGAGGGAGGGGAGGGGAGGAGAGTGGAGGGAGGGAGGGAGAGAGAGAGAGTGAGAGTGCACTATTCCACTCTCCCTCGCCCCGACGGGGTGGCCGCATCAGCTTACCTTCCTTGCAGCAGAGAAATGTCCCGGTGAGGTTGGTCTCAACAACAGCATTCCAGCCCTTCAGCGCTATGTCCTCGGCTGAGCTGGCAAACTGGCCACCGCCATTATTAATCAAGAAGTCAATCTTACCGAATTCTGCCAGTGTAGAGGTCATTAGAGACTTCACCTGTGCGTGGGCATGCATATTTGCATGCACACTATAAACCCACGTCGAATGCTGAGCCGAACACTTTCAATAACGGTAAGTGAGCATTGCACTACGTAATAATAACAATGCATTTGATATAGCGAGTGCTTCCAATAACGGTACAGAGAGCATTTCACTAACTAATAATAATAATAATTATAATGCGTTTGATATAGCGCCCTAAGAGAACTCCATCTCTTTCTAGGCACTTTACATTTGCTGCAAAGGGAAGCGCGATTGAATGGTTAGTGATAGCACGCTCAATAAACAACAACAATAACAAGGTTAGAGGTGACATGCATAGGGTCAGCATGCAAGTAGGTGGTTAGTGGCAGCAAACACAACTAAGTGGCACTCAGCAGCACACAGCAGCACTCCAACATCGGATAGAAGCGAAGCTACGATATTTCTGCATCGAATCTTATCCTAAGGGTACGATGCTAAAACCTCTCGGTGAGTTTTGTAGGTTCGAGTGCTGCAACACCTACTTCTGAATTGACCGAATGGGGACCAAGCACGAATGGGAGCCACAAAGACTCCTCTACCTGCTATGCAAATGAGGCAGCTCAATATATGTGTGTGTGCGTGCGTGCGTGCGTGTGTGTGTGTGTGCGTGCGTGTGTGTGTGCGCGTGTGTGCACGCATGTGTAATTCATTTGTTTGGCACCCTAAGAAAACTTAATTTACTCAGGCAATTCATATGTCATGGGGCTCGAGCCCAAAATCTCGGCCAGACCTTGGTCGTGGCGAGCTGAATCAGCGTCCAACACGCGATGAAGGTTAGAGCATACGGTAACTGCGATGTGCCAGTGGGAACAGCGAGCGTCTGCACTGCCTGAGCCTGTGAGCTGGTGCTCTCGTCAGCTTGTCTCGGCCTCTAGAGGCGTTCAAGCTGTGCAGGTGATATAAAAAATGCAAAAAAAAGGAATCGCTGATCAAAAATCCTCCTTTTTATCGACGTACTCGAAGCAAGACTAAATACTATCGTCAATAGCAAAGAGCTGCGCTTGACCACAACTGTCCAGTGCAAGGGACGGGAGGGTGACGACAGGTTTACATATACTGGTCTTAAGCTTACAAACTGCGTCCGCCAAAAAAGTGATCATTTTTGCAAAAACAAGCCAAAAAAGTGATCATTTTTGCAAAAACAGCCAACCGGCAGTTCAATACAAGCTCGGGGGGGGGAGGAGCACCTGGTCTTCCTTCCTGATGTTGCACACTCTATAGTTAAGGCGTGCCCCAGGCAGGCTGCTGGCCATTTCCTCAGCTGACTTTCGAAGCCGCTCCTCGTTCCTCGATGCGATCATGACGTGGCAGCCTATGAATTCGAATAAAATGGCCCAAATCCGCGCGGCGATGAGCACGCAGCTATGCTGACTAGCACCGGGTAACACGCTTTTCCCTTCACCTCACCCGCCCCCTGCTACTCCGACGCACGAGCCAATTAGTTCTTCACCTAGATACAGCAGCTCTTGCGTTATAGCTTTCCCTATCCCGGTGCCACCTCCGGTAACGATTGCAACCTTATTTGCAAAGAGGTTATTTCGAAACACGGAACACACTGCGGATGCCATCGTCGTAGGCGTCGAGGTCTTTGATGGTAAGCCTATCCTCTCTCGTGCAATCTAATGGGTTCGCTAAAAATCGCCGGCTATTGCTCCCTTTGACCTCAGGTCTTGTGGGAGTGTCGCCACTTCCAAGTTCCGCCTTGGCAGATGCACAGCTTTCAACCACCCAGTGGGCGATCCGGGCTCTAACTCCTTATCGGACTCCCCCCCCCCCCCACATACCACTGAATGGGCGGAGCGTTTTGGGGACGTTCAAGTTGTCGTGCGATCCTATCCACGCTGTATCACGGAGCCGCTAGCGGACTTGCTGCTCTTCTTCCAGCTCCTCGCGTGCCAGCGTTGTACGAGGTCTGAGTGGCCCGTCACCTCCGTCCACCTCACGCTCGCCTCCACTGGTTAACCTTCAGAGGGCTACGCTGACGCTGACCTCACACTCAGTGTTATAGGTCACTGTCTCTCCTACAGAGGTTCGCCGCTGGTCAGTGTCTCTCCCTCGGCTGGTTCTTACTAGTTTAACTTTCCCACTAAGACCTACGGAAATTCAGAGCCATTTACGAGAGAGTACTCGAACGCCTACTAGTTCATCTAGGCGTCTGTGAGTATGCATCGAAATGTGCAGTATGCATAAGGCCAAACAAAAGCCCTTGCTGACCTGCATTGGCCTCCATAAAGCCTGCATGCATAGGCCTGCATACAGCAACGACTCAGCCAGCCATCTTTTAAGTTGGTAGTTGGACGAATTAAACCCTGCAGTAGTACTGTCACTACGTTACGAATACATGTAGCGGATCCTGAACTAAAAGTCGTCACTGCGAACCGCTGGCCACGAGTACTAGTTCTCTCACTGCCTAGTCTTCCGAAATTGATGAAACAAGCACTTGAAAGCATGGGAGAAGAATCGTAGAAGCCCCACCTATGCGCACAGGTGTGGCTACGGAATAAAAGAACGCGAACTCCAACACCTTAATTGCATTTCTGTGTCCTCTACGTATGGGTGCATAATTTACAGCTTGAGAGGGCCGCATCTGTCCACAGTCGGGCATGAAGCGCAACTATTTATTCATCGCATTTAGTTTTAGCTGTTAGTCACTACATATCCGGTTTCTAATGATTCTAACTCAGGTATCCCTAATTATCTCCGTCAATCGCCAGAATCTCGCTGATTAGCGGTGCTACGTTTCAATATTCCTAGCAGATGCTGCTCCACGCTGTATGCAATCCTGTGCTTGCTCATTGAAGAGGACATGACGATTTGAAACAGAGCTACAAAATTTCCTTCGTTCTCACGGCCTTTAATTTGTTCTCTTAAAGCGTTTTCATGAACTGGACGTGTGTAAACTGTGGATGCTGTTGTCGTTGTTAAATGCACGCAGGCTTACCGTCAGGCTGGCGTGCGGGCCCTGGACAGCGATTTGGTTATTTACTGGGCACTATGTGAGTGGACCTTAATTATTATTTTCATCATTATAGAAGACCGACGTCAAAACCCAGCTCATCCAGCAGTGGCAGCGATCAGAAACGGATGCGAGCACTCCTACGTTCGCTACCTAGTAAGCGAATGCTGTGGGTATCTGTCTTTGCGAAAGCGAAAGCTCTTCTACTAAGCAGCGAGTAGTTCTCCACAAGTCTTCGCCAGCCAAGCTGGCTTTACATTAACGCAAGTGAAACCTTAAAGGCTTGCCTCTTCATGACTGCAGTAGTACGGTACCGAGTGACGAGTACCGATCGCATGGGGACAATGCACCTTGCAATGATGCATTCTCGCCATATGTTCGTTCCGTTGGCCGTGTCGTCGCTTCATTCGTCTGACGTCGCTTTTCGCAGTCGAACGTGTCGTTTAATTAATGTCAAACTTCGAAAAGACGAGCCCTCGAGGTTGGAAAAGCGATCTTTATGGTAAATCCTTTAGATGCCAACGTGTACATGTCCTTCGCATATGAGTTTACATGTAATCCTTCGCTTAACCCTCGCGGAGCTTCGCAAGTCTTGTAACTGGCGAATCCAACCATGCAAGCTCGCCAAATCCCGAAGTCCTTTCCAGTAGTTGTCAGTCTTGCATGCTTAGGGCAAAAGACCGCTAAGAGATGCGCAATGGTTCGTAATACCTCTTCAATGAGCGGAACATAGAGCGCCAATAAGCTCCGGAGAGCGTGTGCGTTCGCGTATATACTTGTCGTAGGGCGGCCGGCCAGATATAGCACATCTGCGGTACTAACGACGCTTCGTCGCGTCGGGAGCGGGTTTCTGCTGATTGATAGCAATACCGAGCTAATGGGCAGATTGCGTCCTGATTGCGTCCGTTCGAGTAAGAACCCGAGGTTTCTAAGAGCCACCGCGGTCGCGTGGCAGCCTGCGCCGAAATAATCAGCCTGCGAATCGAATGGAATGGAAATGGAAATGTTAGCGACAAATTATTGTGCCTAGAGACGCCTTCAGCATGACTTGGTGCAAGAGATTCTGAAAAAATGAAAACGTTTGACTCGCAAACTGATATATCATGCTAAGCCTTAGCTAAATGACGATATGCCCAATAATATTCCGGAGACCGCGTCACGCCTGGTTCCCTCCACGAACCCCACAACGTAGCTGCGCAGTTCTTTCACTTTTGGAGACAACTTTTTTCCAATTTCAATGATTGACTGATTGGCGTAAGAAATCGGCGCATCGCAATACTGCTTCGATCGATAGCAGTCGTTTACTAATGATTTTAATAATCCGCTCAGTCGCTAGGTGTCTGCGAGCTGACGCTGCAAACATTGCATCCGCACACTGTCACAGCTTGTCATCCATTAGACACAGCGATCCGAGGTCAATTGTCATCTCGAAACTTTCTCGAGCGCTACGAAGAATCGCAGGTTTCACATGAAATGTAATTTATCTCTGTCTGTAACTCCACTAAGTCATACAGGATATGTGGGTGATACGCAGGAGAGTTTTGTGTTTCGCACTCACAGCCTAAGCGGCTTTCGGCAGGCATTCGGTAGCCGACAGACTGCGTCTCACGCAACAAAGAGAAAGTGGGAAGCATAGCAGAGTCAGGAGAGCAGTTGAGGTAGTGAGTAGCATCAAAGTATCTGCTCAGGACCGCTGGAAAGAATGAGCCATAGTCGGCAGCAGAAGAGTAGCTGTCGTTGCGTAAGAATTGCGGAAGCGAGTTCCACAGTTTAGGACTGCAGAGCTAAAGCTTCTGTCGCCAATGGTCACCGGTATGCGGGTCAACTTAGTGGAAATTTGGAGTGCAAAGATTGGATACAAGCGACGGTATTTTCGCTTAGCACGATTCCGCGATACCATGCTTTTATTTCCACTTTGGCTCGGCTAGCGATACAAGTCACTAGGCCACTGCAGCTGGTGATGAATGGCTGCGAGGTTAGTTGACAAGTCCCAGAGGTTTGATCGCGTGTCTCCTTGACTGAAAGAGCTTCGATGGCTTTCTGTTGATCAACGGATACGCTGGACAATTCTTACGCTGACCCACAAGGCCTGCCACCACTTGACTTATTTATACCTAGCTGAACTGCTGCATCAGTTTCTGCTTCCTCTTGCCCACGGGTCCTCTGTGGACAATAGATTTGTACCCAGGCTAGGTTCAGTTGGATTGGACCGAGTGGCTATAATGAGGGTAACGGTTAGTGGCTTGGCCGGGGTTGGACCTGCGGCATGGCCGGGTCTGAGGTGACGTGAGGTCACCGGGGCTCTTGGGTAGGAGAAGTTGGCCGAGTAAGTCGTGGTTTTGGTGGCTCCCGGTCTCGCCGAGTTATGCACCTGGATGGTTGCAGGCGTGCTCCAGCGATGCGGCCACGCACGCAAGGCGACGAGTACCCAAGGCCCGAGCGGAGCTGGATAGCACGCTCATTGCTGAGACTTGTATATTCCGCGTTCCCAGTGTAGCGTGTTCGTGACCCCCTCCCCGTGTGTTGGCGTCTTTCGGCGGAAGCTCTCGACTGTTGTGGATGTCTGCTCCGTCGATCCCAGAATACTCAGCTAGCCGGGTCTTGTACGGCGTACGCTTGTACTGGTGCGACGGAGGCCGGCGACGGTGTGGCGGTGGAAGCCGACTGACTTGCTTGTCATCTTGCGCCCCCATACTGTACTTTGTTTAGGATCCTCCCTGTAGACTTGTTTAGTTCCCCTGTTGCTGTTGGCACATGCGTTATTATAAAGAGGTTTATTTAACATGACTGCCGCTCGTCTTACCCTAGCTCAGCGGCATGGCGAGCGGCAGCGTGGCCCGAGTACAGCGGGTTTGGCGGGAACTAGCCTTTGACCCCGGAAACTCGGCTACAGATTAGCTGTTCCATTCCTCCGATTGAAGACCGTTGGCGACAGACGCTTTTGCTCTGCAGATCCTAGACTGTGGAACTCACTCGCTTCGACAATTCTTATGAAATGACATCGACTCTCCTGATGCCAAGTGCGGCACGTCCTTTCCAGCCGTTCTGGACTACTACTTCCGTGCTATTTACTACCTTAACTGCCCTCACGACTCGTCACTGCTTCTCATTTTATCTTTGATGCGTGAGATGAAGTCTGCTGGCCACCGAATGCATACCAAATGCCGCTGAGTCAATGAGGGCACTATATATGCTTCCTTTGCAGCAGATGCAAAGCGCCTAGAAAGAGATTGAGTTATCTGAGGGTGCTTTATCAAGTGTATTATTTTTTCGACAATTCTGACAAGACGACAATTCTGTCTTGCCTTCTGCTAGCGGGGTGAGAGTCGCCAAGACTCTGCTACTTCTATAACTGAGACGAACCAGGTAATCTTTACTTTAATTTTAGCTTCCATATCTAAATCTCTCTCATCCAACTGCGAATCTTACTGACATCGTCTGAGTGAATGCTCGGTTATGCATCAGTCCAGTGAATGCTCGTTTCTTCGAGAGGAAATGACTCGCCGCCTTGCACCTGGGACTAGGAAATACTGGCCACCCTGGGGCATCGCAGTAAGAAGCTGTTGTTACGAGCGCAGTGCTAAGAATTCAAATCCAACCTGATTGGCAAGTGTCTGCTCTGAGATTCCAAATTCTCAGGACACCTCGCTTGACGCACACCGGAAGCGAAGCGAAGCCTCGACGAGTCACGAAAGGTATAGAGAGGCACGAAAATACAAAAATAGTAGTAGAGAAAGCAAAAAATAGCAGAAAGAGAAAAGTAGAGAAGCATGAACTCCATCCCGGCCGCGG
Organism: Cristatella mucedo; assembly: GCA_009760855.2. Lineage (NCBI taxonomy): Eukaryota > Metazoa > Bryozoa > Phylactolaemata > Cristatellidae > Cristatella > Cristatella mucedo. The sequence goes on along the minus strand of WPIO01000011.1, from coordinate 7,578,177 downwards.
CGAACCGAGCGACGGCAGAGTCGCCGGCGGACCCACAGGCATTTCTTGGCCCGGAGGAAAGCTGGCCGAGCCATTCGCTTGATGAAAATACGCGGAGCTGACAGGTGATCTACGAAGGCGGAGAGGTTGAGAACTTGATTACTTACTAGTCATGGGCAAATCAGTGGCTCAAAATCGCCTCTACCAGCATATCTCCTGCTCGATATGCACATAGTCTGGACGTGCTGTTCCTAAGTGACTTTTCCCTAGATGACCACATCAGCTCCACAGTCAAGTGTGCTTACTGTTATCAGCTGCATAAATTGCTAAAATTTGGCTCGCTAACACAGGGATACTACATCCGAATTAATCCATGCATTTGTGACATCATGCCTCGACTTCTACAAAGCACTGCTTGCTGTTCTACCGACCTGTGCAATCAGGCGCTTACAGTTGGTGCAAAACTGCAGCTAGGCTGGTCTGTCGTGAGCGTCGCAGTTGCCACGTCACACCACTTCTCGCCGACCTGCACTGGCTACCAATCAAGCAAAGGATCGACTTCAAGGTTTTGTCGCTCACTTTTAAGTCCCTTCATTCTTTTGCTCCAGCCTACCTATCAGATCTACACCCCCACCAGGCTAAGCATCGTACCAACTGCTTTTTGGAATCTAACTGTTTACCTATATCTTGTGCAAAATCTCAAATCCTTTAGAGACAGTGCCTTTAGTTCGTATGCTCAGAAAGCCCGGAACTCACTCCCGACTTTCGTCACGACATCTCCTGACTTGAGCACATTTAAAAAGAAACTAAAAACGCATCTATTTTGGACAGCTTTTAATAGGTCCCTGCGATTTGTCCTTTATGTGCTTATGCGTGCTGACACTGTGCATGCTGCCATTAACCATACTTGCATGCTGACTTTGTGCATGACACCCCTAAACATGTTATTCCTGCTGTTGATTGATCATTCTACCATTAACCATTCGATCGTGTTGCATTTGAAGCAAACGTAGAGTGCTTAGAAAGAAATTGAGTTCTCTGAGGGCGCCTTAGCAAATGTATTTATATTATTTTCATTCGTGACTAGTCTAGATTTAGATTTTAGTCCCGATTGCCCACAGCAAGCATCGGCGATGGCTACTACGGCTCTTCTGACGAATAAGCTAACCTTATTTTCTTTTGCTTATTTAGATGTTGCTTATCTAGGGAATGCAGACCTGGTAGTCATCGAAGTGAGCATGACAATGACAAGGTTTTTCGCACACACTTGTGAAATACATTGTCCACCAGACTACATCCTCTTTCGTTCTCTCGATTACTTACAGCACATCAATGATTCGGCAAGCTGTCGAGCTACCAAATGCTACCGCAAACGCATAGCCCTGCTGTTGCCTGCTGTGGGCAACGAGTGACTGACCTCCAGTAGACATCTACTGAGTATGTGTGACTTAGCACGAGCAAGCACCTACTGCAGGCATGTTAACCCAGAATGTCCAAGAATTATCAACCGTAGCAGGGCAAGCGAGCAGACGCTTGCACCCGCCAGTATGCGACCTCAGGGCGGCTCGAGCCGGCTACTCAAATTTTCCTGAGAATGCTCAAGTGAGCACATCAACTGCCTTGTCAGCAGGGGAAACCAAAGAGCACACAGCGAGCCCTCGCTATAAGGGTAGCGAGCAGACACTGGGCTACGGCTACTGTAAGCCAACATTGGGCCAATCGGTGGCTGCTTGAGTTCTCCGGCTAGCCAACTGTCATCATTAAATACACATTTGCAAAGGCAGTGCTGTATTGCTGTTGCCGATAAGCAAAGATGCGACAGGGCAGCAAGTTTATTGGTCAGGGAATCTGAGGCAAGCAACTGAATCGTGAGTCATGAGTTACACCGTGCTTTGCTGAGAGAGCACTGGGAGCTCTAACAAAAGAAATACACGTAAAACATCGGCAACATGGCTGCTGGAGTAAGTCGTGCATACGTACAAAATATGTAGTTATCAGTAAAGCTTGTTCTAACCACCTTACCGTGCGGAGAGTAAGGCAAAATCGATTGGTTACTAAAAAGCAAATGAGTATGGCCAACAATTGGAACATGGGCATGGCTGGATCGCTCTACTTTCTTAAGACGCAAAGGGAACTACATAAGTAGCAAGGCCCTTGGCTTGACGTTTCCATACACTGAGAATGTACTGAGACTTGCATAGGCTAAGTGCATATACTGAGAAGCTTGACATCTTTCAAACTGCAGAGTGAAAAACAGGGCAGCAGCCCCTCTCGGAACTCTTCGGAGAAAGTCAGTTACGCCTGTGCATTGAAGCACCACTTTTGGGAATATGCATTTCCAGCAGCCAGAAAACCTGCCAGACGCAGGCTGAAGTTCGGACGCAATGTCCTACGATGCACGATCACGATTTTTTAGGAAACCACTAAGCACGGAAGAAGCTATACCTGATCGGTGCGGCGGCGGCGCCGAACCAATCGGCACCACCTTTTAGCTAAGCCATGCCGCCATCCTTTTTCTGCTGGGCCGATGCTGCCAGTTGACGTGCTGCTGACGGCGCTGCGGGGCGTCGAGGTGGAGGCTGCGATGGCGCCTCGGCCACGTAGCGCTTGCCCTCGCTCTCCTCGGGTGCACGCTCAATGATCTGCCACGCCTCGCCTTTGATTGCAGCCTTCGAGTGAATTAACGAAAATATACATCACAAGATTTACATCTAGATCAACAAGATTAGGCGACAGAAATGGAGTGGCAGAGAGAGAGAGAGAGAGAGAGAGAGAGAGAGAGAGAGAGAGAGAGAGAGAGAGAGAGAGAGAGAGGGGGGAGGGAGGGAGGAGAGAGAGAGAGAGAGAGAGAGAGAGAGGGGGGAGACAGAAAGAGAAAGAGAGCAAAATTATGAGAGCTGAGAGAAAGAATATTAGCTGATTTAACATTCTCTTTTGCACAGCGACAGAAGAGCCTTCACGGCTATCACCACCGCTTGCAGTGGCAATAAAGGATCGTCCACCGCAGGATTCGAACCCACAACCTCGGGACCTTGGACGTGAAAAGCAACCACCTTACCTAGTGTGCCATCACGGCCCACCGAGAAGACAGGAAGATAGAAAGACAGATGACAGAGAGTGCGATAGAGAGGTGAGAGAGAGAGAGAGAGAGAGAAGACGAAGAGAGAGAGAGAGAGAGAGAGAGAGACAGAGAGATGCAGACAGACGGAAAGGCAGTCGGGCGCTGAGAGACAGACTGGCAGGGGCAGAGCACGGCATGCCGCTTGCGGCTGCGTCGCATCGGCGCAGCTCGGCTTCTCGGCTTACCACGAAGTACACCAGGCTGGCGATGACGAGACACAGGCCGCCCAGCACACTGGCGATGTGGAAGACGCAAGCCACTCCCGTCCTGCATGCAGCGCGCAAACGCCATTTGCAGGGCTGCTTGCAAGCAGCAACTGAGCAGCGCAATGAACTGGCCCACAGAGGCAATGCTACGGTGGGTGGGGAGGACGTTGAGAGAAGTCACAGATGCAGCAGCAGCAACTCTGGTGGCAGTGGCGGCACAGGGGATGCGGCCGACACGATCGCGTGCACTCACAGCAAGTAGAATATGAAGCGAATGTAGTAATTCCTTCCGAAGACGCCGAGGCGAGACATCACGACCGAGAAGCACCACTGGTTCCTGTAACCCGGCCAGATGAATGATGCGACGGGCGGCAGCTGCACGCGGCGAGGGCGATTTGCTGCTCGGCTTTCATGTCTGTCGGCCGTGTCTCGCCGTGCGCGATGCGACAGGCAGTGCAAGCAGGCTAGGCTGCACGTACTGTCTCGCCACGCTCTGTCCTTTCCGTCGCTTGCTGCGAGGATACTCCATGCAGAATATCACGCAGCCGGCCGCTCTGAATCACGTGCGTCAAGGGAAAAGTCCGCCTTGTCAATGCAGAGCTGAGCGAGTGGGTTCGAGTACGCAGAAATAATGCGCAAGCTCATCACGATCATCATCCAGCGAAGGAGGTAAGCGGAAGCGTGTGCGCGAGGCCAGCAGCGCCGGAGCAGTGAGAAGAGCTGTCACTGCACCACGCTGCTGCTGCTGCTGCTGCTGCTGCTGCTGCTGCTGCTGCTGCTGCTGCTGCTGCTGCTGCTGCTTCTGCTGCTGCTGCTGCTGCTGCTGCGCGTGCTTCAACCAAAAGATACAGGCTGAACGCACATATCTGCCACAGGTTGAATTGCTGAACGCCGCTGAAGTTGTTGTAGTATGGCACCACTCCGATGAGACCGCCGGCAATTAGCACTGAAAGCAGTGAAAGACCAGCTCAACGAAGGTCGGCTGCAGAGGCTGACGAGAGACAGCCCTGCTGCGGCACTATCGTGCATGGAACGTGCTAGTCACAAGACCCTCGCGAGCGACAGCACAAGACAGGCAAGCTACTCTCAGCTACAAGTTCACAGTTACGAGTTACAGTGCACAGCACCCGACAGTCGTCTGCCTCCCGAAGTCTCATCTGCAGCATAAGTAAGGCACCGGCTTGCTTGGGGTGCAAATGTCTAATTATTTTTATATTATTATTATTCCCTCGTTTCCTTTGGGCATGATTAAAAATGGAAGAGCAGTCTCACGTGCTTAAACATGCGATGCAGCGGATCGCCAGTTCAAGAGGATCAGGAAAAGAAGTCGTCAGATCTAATCCAGAGAATTATAGCAAGCATGCCATATCTGGCCCACCTTACAAGGTAAAAGGTCAAAAGGAAAATTCGACTGAAACGCCAGCCGAATCCATTCGGTGCAACGACGTGCCTGAGACCTAAAGAAACGCTCGGCGTAACGGAAATGACGAGCACGTCTAGTCTGTCTGTGAAGCTGAACTCGAGAACTTTTGACAGCTGAGCCGCGTGCCCAAGTCACTCACCGCCGAGAATAGACGGACTCGAGAGAAAGAAAATGCCCTAAAAATCAGCGCCCGTTGCCTACTTCGTTTGAAGGCCGCAATACAAGCTCATTCCCACCGTCATTCTCACCCCGTCGCTTTCAGGAGTCAGCCAGACCGTATACAATGGAGTGGAGCTTGAACGTGCGTCGTATTCATTCCGACTATCGTATCGTCGAATATACTATATTCATTCCGACTATATTCTGTCGTATCGTCGCTGCCTCATTCGACACGACGCGCTTCGTAGGTGAGTGAGTTCGCGAAAAAGGTCACAGCGCAGCGGCGGCACCAGGTTTGGGCAGGCCCCATCCCAGCACGATGCGCGAGCGGGCAGAGAGATGGATGGCATCGGATAGGTTCGCGCCTCAGGAGGCGCCGCCACGGACTAGGTAAGGGTTCACGCCTACTTACAGCGCCCAAAATTAAACCGTGTTTTCGACAGATTCAAGCAAAAACTATGTGAGAAAACGCAAAGAATCCCTTCATTGCCGATATCCTGACTCGAGCGACGCTCATGACGAACCACTGCCACTAACAGCGACAGCTGAGGTCCTACTCACATAGTGCGCTGGCAAATGCTTGCTCGTTGGCGAAAAAAGCATACTCCATGTTCCTGTGGCCACCCATCTTCGACCACTACAGGCAGCAGCCGCAATCTAACGAAAGTAGAGCAGAGCACGAACGCGGAAGAGGAAGAGCTACAGGTGTCAAGGTTAAGCTTGGGCTGGCCGAAGCGCATGCGCGCGGTTGTCCGGTCAGCCTGACGGCCATCTAGCGTGGCGCGTGCTCACGGTCGTAGAGTATACTCTCCATCTCGCACAATTATCACGTGAAGACCTGAAGGGCTCAGCTCTCGATCACTCAGAGGTAACTCTGGCTTGAGTTCCTTCAGCCGGCTAATCTTTCCTTGTCATTTCTCGCGTCCGTCCTTCATAACTGCAACGCCGGCTCCTTCCTTAGCTTGGACCGCTCGTGCGGGCACCTTACCGGGTGACAGCTCTCTCTCTCTCTCTCTCTCTCTCTCTCTCTCTCTCTCTCTCTCTCTCTCTCTCTCTCTCTCTCTCTCTCTCGCTCACTAACTCTAACTCACTCTCTCGCACACACACACACACACACACACACACACACACACACACACACCCTCTCACACACACACTCTACCCGTAGCTCTCGTAGCATCCGATGCTCACGTGACCGAAGTAGGACGTAGAGCTGTAACGCTTCGTATTCTGCCAAGTTATTGGAGTCACCCCCCCCCCCCCGCTTGGAGTTTGAGCAGTTCAAAGGACGAATGGCGTGAATGCGCTCTCACTTTTGAGAAATGCGTTCGTGTACCACTACTGCAAAGCTACGGCTAGAAATTTGTTTCGACAAATCGTTGTTCTCGCGAAACACTTTGTAATAAATCTTGCTTAACGATTGTTGGTCGGTAGTAAGATTTTATTTCGTAATTGCTTGTGCCTCACTAGAATTAAAAATGACAACTCTGTTCCCCACAACTTTGCCTGTGTGACCAAGACGGTGATAGACTAGAAATTTACTTTTTGCCTGCAGAATTGCAGGTCTGAGCGCTCACTAGCCTGAGTTGCAGGAAAGTGAAGATCTCCCGTCGATGAGCGTTCAGCCTACGCTACGTACAGCTAGGCTGACAGCGTCTCAAAAACTGAGCGAGTTCTGCAGGCGTCGATTGGCAAACATTCTCGGATATAAGCTAAACTTTAGTCGCTCACTGAACTGCGACCTCGAAAAGGCTAAATCAAGCGAGCTTTTCTCGACACCAAATTTCGGCTGCTTTCGCACCGAAACGGGAAAAATGAGATCAGCATGGAGAGATCCGCGGAAACTTTTTTTTTTTATAAATGCGAAGTGCATTAGCCATTCAATCTTTAAATGCAATAACAGAACGCAGAATTTAATCAAACGGCTATGGTATATGCTAATGCACAGGTATATATATATCCACACCAGTACACTGGCACTATCGAAATTGATGCTATGAGTAGTAACTCTTTCGTAAAGCACCCTCTACGGGACTCAAATCTCCATGCAGGCTCTTTGCAATTACGTGTAAGAGAAACAATTCAGCCCGAGTTCATGATAAGCAATGAGTCAAAGGGCCATGTTAGAAAAGCATGTAAAAGTACTCACGAGTAACGTGTGCAGACAGGCACGCAATGGCGTTCGAGAAAGTACTCAGGGCCCCTGGTAATTGGGACTATTTGTTAGTAGTCTACACTGATTTATGAACGGGTAAGCGCTGAACGTTTATGGAACAAAATTAAAGTTCAGTAGTTTGCAAGGAAAGCTGAGTGGAGCAGGTGCGTCTTTAGCAGATACTTCAATTATTCAAAGTCAATTCAGGTGATGATAGAAATCTCGAACCAGTTCCAAGCTTTCGGTTAATACGAGTTAAAAATCCTATCACTCATACTGAGACAAGCATGCAAAATCACACAAGAAGACCCTCAGTGCAGGTGGTTAGTTTAGGACTGTTTGTTAGTAAACTGCAATGAATCATGCACATGTACCGGGACATATGAAAAGCTTAGCAGAACAGATGGATGGATGGTTAGCTAAGATCTAAAAGGTGTAAAGTCAATGCGGGTGATGACAGAGGCCAAAAGTGAGTTTCAGACTTTTAGTGCATAGGAAATAAAGGTACGATTACGAAAGGTTTTCAGTATAGAGTAAGATGGTGAGCTGGCTCTACGCTGAGGAGCGAGTAATGCGAGAATTCACACATGACTAGAGGAGCGTGGATATCGGATAGGTCAAGACTGGTGCTAGTGATTGAAGCCATCTGTAGGCCAATGAAAGGATCTTGAAGTACATTCGACGCTTTCACGGGGAACTCGTGAAGCTCAGAAGAAGTGCTATGACGATGGGACAGCTATGCCGTCGATGACAGAACTCACAAGCAGCTTAGTTCTTCGCCAGTTGCAGATAATTAAGGTCACGAGCCTGAGACTTAAATACGGGTACTAAAGTAATCTAGGTGCGATGCTACAAACGCATAAACTTTTTTTGGCTTTCGTACTTTTTTTGAGCATACCCTAGTTTTGGCGAAATTTCTCAGCTGAGAGTGGGCCGACTTGGCAAGGAAGGCAATGTGTTCATCAATAACAAGTCGTTTTGGAACTGCACACCCAGGTTATAGGAATCCGTCAAAGGAACTATGCAAGATAAACTAATCTTGAAGGTTGGGATCAAACTTTCGTACGACTCCAAGTCTGCCCTTAACTATTACGTTAGTCTCAACGTCATTGAACTTCAGAACAGGAAGTTAGATGCCATCCGAGAACGAATGTTGCCGATGCAGGCGGCAAGAGACTTGAGTGAGTTGGATGCTAAACAAGGCTCAGGAGGGTCAACCGGTACGATGCGTCATCCTGAGCGTTAACGGCGTAGAAATGAACGCCAGCATCGCGATTAGCGAAGAATTTGGAAAAAGAACAGTTTAGATCGTGAAAATAAGAGAAAGCAAGACCGATACTACGTTTCGCCCCACACTCCAAAGGCTCTCTTAATGATTGAAGCCTATTTGCAGACACTTTTGACATCTATCAATGACATCTGACCCAACCCCCATTAGCAATATTCCAGTAATACCTTTTGGTGTCGAGAAGACATCTAAAAAGATTAGGTGATTGAAATTATTTTTTTTAAGTGTTGTTTAAAGATCTAGGACTACAGCAGAGACGTCCAATTCTGATCAGCGTTGTACAGAAAGTCATTTTAAATCCACAGCAGTGCAGGGCAGTTTCTGTGGAATAGCTAGTTCTCAAGCCCAATTGGAACTTGCTCACGAGATCTGATTAACAAAAGCAATCGTTTAGCTGAGTGGTCAAAGCTCTCTCAAAAGTCTTGGACTATGATGACAGGCAGTATACTCTACAAATGTTACTTAGCTTCTCGCGATCAGGGGTCGGCTTTTAAATGAGTGGCCTGACTGAAGCTATTTACAAATGACTAACGACTTCGCCATTATCCACGAACATATTTACGCTATTTTTATAATATGCAGAAACAGGCCTATGCGCCTCATAAAGAGAACTGTTAGGACTGGGGTAAGAGAACTGGTGTGTTTCTAAGCCTGGGAGATAAGCTTAGCTGTCAGTTCAAGAGAGACATGCGTAAAGGAGGGAAGAGTAGAAGAATATGAATGCCGTGGAAGGCAGCAGTCCTGCAGGGACGGAACTGAGGAGGTGAAAACGGGAGAAATCCTCTGCCAAGTCTAGCTGTACCTCGAACCAACCTCAAATACGTCGGAGACCGGGCCTCTAGTTCGTATACTCCCATGGCGTGGGGTTCGCTCTCGAATGACGTCACGACCCCACCGACTTGACGATATATATATATATATATATATATATATATATATATATATTAGATATATATATTTAAGAGAAAGCTCAAAGCGAACCCTTTCCTCATAGCGTTTGCTAGACCCACGCGACCAGTCCTTCGTGTGCTCATGCGTGCTGACAGTGTGCATGCTATCACCAGCATATTAATATACTGCCTTCGAAGCGTACGCAAAGTGCTTAGAGAGAGATTAAGTTCTTTTAGAGTGCTAAAATATGTCTTTTATTATTAGTATTGCTATTATTATAAGTCGTCATTGAGATTACTAAGCAATGTGCTTGTCTTTAATGGTAAAGAAGATTGTCGATTTGTGGGTTATTTACCTGTAATTTGATTACTCCACTGTAAATTTTGGACTTTGCGTGAGCTAAAACAAATTGGTACGACCGAAAAAGGATTTAAAGTCGTGAGCTGCTAGCAGTAATTTCAGAGTTTGCGTTGGCCTTTTCAAGTCAAAGTTGAGTGAGTACTCCTTGTTGATCTATGTCAGCCGTAAACCAAAATGGGTGACGACGGGAATGGATCTGTTCTTTAGTCAGCAATGCAAAATCGGGTAGAAGTTGGCTAGTATCGTGCGGTAACACTCCATCAAGGAGTGAAGCTTGGCAGCGCAGTCTTGCAGAAGAACAGAGAACGCAAGTTTGCTGTCAATGGTATCAATTTCAAGAGACTTTAGGTTTCCTGACTATAATTTCCTGACTGTAATTAATTCAATCCTTAAGCAGAAACTGTGTCCGGGTAAAATGAAATCTCCGTGCGATAACAACTACAAAAAGCAGTGAATGTAGAGGTCGTTGTGGTGCAATAATAAGAAATATTGGCCAGGGGTATGAATCTTTGTATCGGTAGAGGCATGGAAGCTAGCGCTGAGGATGACCGACGGACAGGTGCAAGCGAGCTGGAAAATATCGAATTAGATGGGTTATTAAAATGTATATTTAAATCACCGAGAACGATGAGAGGGCGGTGTGAAGCGCAAAGAGGTGAGAGTTCAGAAAAAGTCTGTGCAACGGAAATGTGCATCGCGAGCAGCTTGGAAACCCTTTGCAAGTTTCTGGCCGTACTTTCTGCCTCGAACGTACTGACAAGTGTGCGAGATTGCAACCGCGGCATTTTCGAGTCTCGCTATTTACTTTCGCTCTGACTTCCGGGAGACTTTTCCTCGTTGCCCTCGCCGCTTGCTGCCAATACTTTCAAGCGATTGAGGAGCGCGGAGCTTCTTGTCTGTTGGAATAACGCAATTCTGAGCTGAATTTGCAATCCGAATTCGCAGCTTGCCCATTCAATCTCATTTCCCTTTGCGACAGTACTCTTTCTAACGGACTTTCCGGTTTTTGCCCGGAGTATGAGCCTGTTCGACCTGCCAGCGCTCTGGTTCGCTTGCACACTGCCGTAGGCTAAACTAGAGGATCATTATTCCGCGTTTACGAGCAATCCTCTGGTTTATAATTTTGCGATATTTTGCGAGCGTAACGATGGTCTCGCCAGTTAATTTTCGTTGCAAAAGTCTTCCACTGAGCTTTTGGCATGGCTTCACAGCTGTCTGCATGCGCCCTAAGTTCATGTTACAGGTCTATGCATCCCTACATTCTTAGAGCTCGGGCTTGCAGGTCATTGGAAAACGGAATAACTGGGCCTGAGTATAACGCTCGAACTCTGCATAAAAGTGTTTTCTTTTAAGGACCCTCAAAGCTGCCGGGAGTGAAATATCTCATCCTTGGAGTTGAATGACTAGCAGCTGCTCATCCTCGAGGTTGTCTTCGGTAATGTATAGTTTTAAATGTCAGCAGACCGTCAAAGAGAGACCCAAATCGCGAGCGGTCGGCCGCTTTGACAATGCGGCACTTTCAAATAAGAGCACGTTGTCACATTTCAGCATTGTGTTTATAGTACGTTCGAACAAGGCTGTTTAGTATTTACCTCTCTCCGTTCGGGTGAATAGCCTAGCCTCCTCCTAGCATTCTTAGAGATAATGTGGAAGTAGCCGCCGCGTGGCTTCGACCTCGAGGCATCCCGATGCAATTTATCCATTGCAGTTGAAAGGTCCGTGTTCGGTCCTCTGTAGTAACTTACAGGTATGGCCGGGCGGATCTTGCTCTGCAATAGTTGACCGAGCGAAATGCCCTGCTAATCTCTCGTAAAAGGCCGGCGATACGAAGCGGTAAGTTGCACTCGGCCAAAATCTAGCGCGTTCCCAATTTTTTTGCATTTAGATAATTTCCTTAATAATTTCCCTTTATCCGGGACTCCCAGCTTGCGCTCTTAATCGTCCGCAACCGGTGCACAACTCGTCGGCTAGTCTGGCGCCTGCCGTCGTCAAGGCGTCAAGTCTGGCGCCTGCCGTGGTCAAGGCGTAGCTGCCTCGCGTTGCGCTCGCACTTCTGACTGAGCTCCAGTGGCTCCCAATCAAGCATTGAATCAGCCTGCCTACCTACCCATCCGACCTCCGCGCTCCTTTAGTCACGTGCTCCCCCGGTCGCGTTCGCTCGCGTCGCGCCGCCGCCACCCGCAGCTCAGCATCGAGTCACCTAGTGTTAAATTGACATCGTCTGCGGGGAGCGAGCCTTCAGCTCACATGCACCGAAAGTCCGGAGCTCGCTTCTGACAGCGGTCAATGACCTGCAATGACCTTGCATCTTGTAACTCTCAGCCAAAGACGCCGCACCTGTTCCGGTCAGCTTTCCCTTCGCCCAGGTAAAATTGGCTGTTCTTTTTGTTCCAGCTTGCTCCGCGTGGATGCCGGTGCATGATTCAGTCCGTAACATTAACAAAAGATCAAAGGTACCGATGGCAAATAGTGTTTTAGCATCTGCTTTAGCATCCTTTCCAGCGGTCCTGAGCTGCTACTTCCTTGCTACTCGCTAGCTCAACTCCTGACTCTGCTACGCTTCCCACTTTCTCTTTGTTGCATGAGACGAAGTCTGTTGGCTACCGAATGCGTCCCGAAAGCCGCTTAGGCTGTGAGTGCGCTATACAAAACTCTCCTGCGAAACACCCACATAGTCTGTATGGCTTTATGGAGATACAGATGGAGATACATACATACATACATACATGCTGGCCAATCATGAAATTGTTTAGCTTTTGATTGCTTGATGCAGTCGAATAACAACAACAATAATATGAGGTGGAGAAAAAGTATATGCGTCGTCTTTTTAATAATAGTGTAATTAAATAATGATTTTAATGAATTCAATAATGATTTAATGAAAAACGCTGCGCACGAACGTTTTCCTCAACCTTGTAACACACTTGCATAGCACCGACGATACATTACATTGCACGTCACGAGCCCTAGGTGATCGATTCTGTTACAACGAGTTGCAAAGCGCCTGGATAGACAACAAATTCTCTTAGCGTGCAGCGAAAAAGATGCGTTATTACATTATTATTATTATTAATATTACATAGCACTAAAAACTTCAATTGGCGTGAGATGAACTTGCGCCTCGAAGGCCACCGTTGCGAGCTTTCCTAATTGTGCGAGCGCCCGTCTCGATCGGTTGGCGGCAGGTACGCGAACCCCCCAAACGGTTTTAGCCGCCGCCCGGCGGGTGCACGGGTAGAGGCGCGCGCTTAATGACGGCGCTGCTTACAATGTAAAGCGCCTAGAGAGATTTAGTTCTCTGAGGGCGCTTTATCAAGTGCATTATTATAATTCTTATTATTATTAATCGGAGCGTCCTCGTAGCCCTGGGCGCGAACTAGCGATTCCGCTTTGCACCCAGCTCGAGGCAGACACAGAAATGGTAAATTGCGAATAAGGCCGAGTTACCGGCCGCACTCGCAGAGGGCGAGCCGAGCGCCCGCACGACTTGTCCGGCGCTTTCCTCCGGCGAAGGACGCTTCCGGTCGTTGTCGTACTCGGGCGTCCGGCGCCCTAGGAAAACACTGACCTCAACTGCCCCCTCCCTCCACTCCAGCCGACGGGTGAACTGGGAAAGACGGCCATCTTTAGCAGAAACTACCTAGGGGTCAGTGGTACTGCAGGCAATCCTTCCTCGAATAGCAACTAACCATCTGTTAGCCGCTACTCGATTCGCTATATCCCAGCGGCCATTGCTTTCGACTTCGGGAGGTTGATCTGTGTGAGGTTGATCTGTGCGAGATTGATCTGTGTGAGGTCGATCTGTGCGAGATTGATCTGTTTGAGGTCGATCTGTGCGAGGTCGATCTGTGCGTGGCACTGCTACCGCCGCTCGACTGCCTGTAACCCCGAGCTCTTCTACCTCCCGCCTCCTCCGCCGCCGTCTTCGCCTTAGCAAAACGATCTAGCGCACGACACTAGTTATTGGACAGCGCAAGCTTCGGCGATCTGGCGCCGAGCTTGCGTTGCCTTACTGGCGGCGCGTAATAGCTTTAGCGGACGCTCTCCACCCGAGCAGCGACTGAGCCAGATTACGACGCGTTCCTGCCGCCACATTGAAGTGCTTCGGTCGCCCAGAGCGACGATTCAGTTTTGAGCGCAGCTCGCTCCGCTATATGTTTGGGCAACGCCTGGCGGCCCGTGCGATTCGCTCACGCTCAGCGGACGAGTGACGCGAAGCTGCGGAGCGACGCCGGGCATCGGGTCGCTAGCTTCCTCCTACGCTCTCCCAGAAGGCAGCAGCGTCGGCTGCACAGAGCAGTCGATGCCGGCGCCAGAGGCCGAACGAGGGTTGAGCAGGGTTACTGGCATCATTATATGTAGCCGAACGTATGAACGTGGCTGAAATGTCAGCCGGTGTATAAGTTCCAGTAAGAGAGAGAGAGAGAGAGAGAGAGAGAGAGAGAGAGAGAGAGAGAGAGAGAGAGAGAGAGGGAGAGAGAGAGGCGGAGAGAGAGAGAAAGAAAGAGAGAGACAGACAAACAGAGGGGGAGAGACAGAGAGACACAGAGAGACTGACACATAGAGAGACAGAGAGAGAGACAGCGACAGACAGACAGACGGAAAGGCAGATAGACAGAGAGACAGGTAGACAGAGACAGACAGAGACGGACTGAGGCTGACAGAGACAGGCAGAGAAAGGGAGAGTACCGCTAATCAGAAAAAAGCTTCGTAAAGTCGTGTAACCGGACGGTGAGCCTATGGCATCCGAAACCAGAGTCGAAATAGCCGCGCCATCTATCCCACTTCGATGGACGATCTCACAATCAACGCAGAGCGAGAGCGGTTGATGCTCGGCTGTTCGCGACCGCCACCGCTGCCGCCGCCGCCAATGTTTGAATCCGGGTTTCAGATTACAGAACCACTGCACTATCCACAAGGGCTGACATGGCAATTTTAATATGACTGTGACCGAACTTCTTAGAAATGCCAATGACGACACTGACTCAACAGCTGGCGCATCGGCAGGCAGGCCCGCGGACAGTCATTAATTAGTCTGAGGCTAAGCTTTGACTTTGAGCCGGCATTACCGGAAGTAGCAGGAAGGTGTAGCGTCATGCAACTTAGTTTCGGGTTCTGACAACTAGGGGTGGACTTAATTTGCGAGAAAGAAAGCTAAGAATCTGCGCAAAAGGGGCTAGAGACCTCGTTCAAGAGAATGTCTACACACACAAAAAGCCAAAATCCGCTCGCAGTAGCCAAAATCTTCGCAAAAAAAGCAGATACCCAGGCAGATAAAGCCAAAGTATGCCAACAAAGTTATCAGTCTGAGCATAACTGTCTGGAGTTTAGCACACCGAAATTCGGTAATTAGTAATGAAATTCGGAAGGAACTGACGAGCTGTAGCACGACGCCAAAAAAGAACAATTTACTTCAATATTAAAGCAACATCATTCAGCACGCCGTTCAGAATACAAAAAGCGCGTAGACAATTCGAGCGAAAGGAAACTAAGAATGGTATCAGATAAGCGCCGGCGTGCTCAAGTTTTCTGCAGCAAGGAGGCACTGGTCGTTGGCCAAGAAGCCGGCCCCAGCAGGCGGCGCCTCTGACCACGCCTCTCGCCAGGCTCCTCCGAGCCGGCTAGCATCGACAGCATCGGAGCGCGGCGTCTGCCCTGCGCTCTGGAGTCGGGCGGCAGCGAGCCGCGGAGACGATAGAAAAATAGCTACGCGACGAATCCGAATCGTGAGCAGCAGTGCGTGGGGGGACGGCGCAAGGCGAAGGCGCCGCCGAGGCGGCGGCGGCGTGCATTGCGCGGCACCTGCATAAACACATCGAGAGCAGAGCTCGTCTCGATCGCCGCCGCTAGATCTGCAGAAGGGGAGAGAGAGAGAGAGAGAGGGGAGAGAGAGACAGACAGACAGAGAGAGAGAGAGAGAGAGAGAGAGAGAGAGAGAGAGAGAGAGAGAGAGAGAGAGAGAGAGAGAGAGAGAGAGAGAGAGAGAGAGAGAGAGAGAGAGAGAGAGAGAGAGAGAGAGACAGACAGACAGACAGAGACAGACAGACAGAGACGGACAGAGACGGAAGCTATCAGCCGCGAACCTCGGTTTCCGGCTGATAGAGAGCGCAGCTGCTGCTGCCGCCTGGAATACACGCAGACCAGCCCACCGAAGCGCACTGCAGCGCCTCGCTCGTGCGAGCCGCGGGATACCGCCGCCGCGCGCCGTCCAGCGGCTCGTCGTGTCCGTCGTCTTGTCCGAGACGTCGCTCTTAGGGCTTGCACGCACGCAATGACGTCCAACGATAGAAGCAAGCAGGACTCGTCGTAGCTGAACTTCTTCCTGGTGAGCCGTGAAGGCACACTGGGTAAAGCGGTTGCTTTTCATGACCTAGGGCCCAAGGTCGTGGGTTCGAATCCTTCGTTGGGCGATCCTTTATTGCCGCTGCAAGCAGAGTGATAGCTGTAAAGGCTCTTCTGTAGCTATTCAAAAGAGGCTGTTGGATCAGCTAGTATATCTTTTCCTGGACGTCGCACTATCCCTACGTCAGCGAGAGTTTCGCTAGGTAATGTCTTGCAGATCGATGACCGGTTACGCTTTAACGAGCCTTCGCGGCTATCGCCACCGCTTGCAGCGGGCAACCAAGCATCGCCTGACGGCATGACTCGAGCTCATGAGCGACCAAGGTCTCGAAGCGTGAATACCCTACTTTAAGATTTTGGGGGCAAGCATGTGCTGTAATGAGTGGGGGGGGTTTTAAGTTTCGCAGTAACGTAGTCCTAGGCAAGTCTTACGTCCTGATGTCTGGCTGCAGAGAGCTCAGTCAGTCGGCAGGTGCATTGGAACTGGAGGCCTAGTTTTCGGAGGACTTTGAAGTCGGTTATAGGCACAGATGTACGTGCGACCAGGATCACGGGAGCGGGCGAGGGCTGCCGCGTAACCGACGGACGAGTGACTTTGGATAGGCGTTTCCGAGCGTGCAAGAATGAAAGGGAAAAGGTGCGTTGAAGTCGGCGTGATTCGTCGCGAGGAGCCAGTGCCGGCCAAAGAGACTCGGTATAGCTTGGCTAGCTAGCTCGCGAAGTCCGAGGCTATTTGTACAGCCGAGTGTTGCAGCATCTGCGTCTCATCGGACATACAGTAAGACCTCGGAAGGAGTGAGTGCATCTACAGAACTCTCGACGGGGGGGGGGAGGGGAGACATCACAAATATAGAGTACTACCGTTAAAATAACTGAAAGTGAAAAACTTTAATGTGGAGCTGTTGGGGTCTTCTGGTGAAAGATTACTTTGGAGCAGTGCACGTATATTCCGTGCAACATGAGGGCAGCTGGCTCAGCCAGTTTTGACGGTAAGGCTTTCCAGTTTCTAGACGATGCAGGTTTCTTCACATAACTTGTTACGTCTGGGCTTCCCGCTAAAGATACGTAATCGCTAACTCTTCCAGAGACGACGATAACTACGAATTCATCAAAAATGTTGTAGAGAAATGTTTGGAGGCGTGCACGATCTACTTAATAGCAATAAAATACTAATAACAATGATTAGACATTTTTAAAGCCTCCAAAAAGAACTAAATGTCTCTCAGAGCACTTTGCAAAAAATTAAAAGAAATAATACACATTGTTAGTGACATCATGCGCTGTGTCAGCACGTATGAGCATAAGAGGGACATTTCACATGGACCCAGCAAATGCTATTTTTCAAGGAACAAATGTGCGTTTAGCTTTATATTTTAAATGTCATCAAATAAGGGGACATCGTGGCGTATTTAGGGTGTTAGTTCCAGGTTTTGAGAACATGCAAACCGAAGGTACGATCCCCGAAAGAATTGGCGTTGATGAGAGGCACTGCTAAACGACTTGAGTCAGACGAGCAGACGGTTTGATGCGAAGCGTGGTTAGAAGGTATTTCAGGTATTTCAAGTAGGCCGCGGCAGGAGAACGAAGGAAGCTACAAGTGAGCGATAGAAACTGGACGTCGATACGCAGCTCGATGGGTAGTCCGTGTTGGTCAATGAGGAGAGGAGGTGCGATGTGGCATTTATTTGCTTCACGACAGACAAGCCTGGCTGCAGAGTTTTGAACTAACTGAAAGCACCATATGGCGCCGCCCGAGCAGACCAACGAGGACCAGCAAGTGACAGAATTGAAGACGGGATGTCAGGTATGCATGCATACCTGACCGGGATGGCAGGTATGCATGGGTACGCATACATTTGCTTTCCTTCATGTTTAAGCAGGCCGTAGTGTTTGCCAAGGTACACGTACAGGAAATGGTTCATTTAGTGTAAGGTCACTTCGGACCAAGACACCGAGACTTCGTGCAGAGGCTACATGACATACACTTGCCGAACCCGTCTGGATGGTTAGGCTCTCCAATGTCTTGAGTGTAACACTCGGTTTAACCCTATCTCGTAAGCTGGGTTGTCGTTAATTGATTGCTAAAGTTTATTTCGTCCCAGTGCGAATGTCAGCAGTACCTACAGCATGGGAATTGATGGGGGTCAATGCGCTGGAAGGCAGTGGGGGACCAAAGCATAAGTACAGCTTCGTGTCGTCTGCATGAAAATTAATCCTCGATTTCGCTTGGCGATTAAATTGGCAAGATTATAAGTTGCGTAAAGCAGTTGACTAAGTATGGATATCTGAGGTACTCTATATTTAAAAGGCTCACTGAATTACTGCTATCCGCTGACGTATTACTGTGAAGTCTCTTACGGAAAAGGGTCTCAACCATTGTAGTGCACTGCCGGCGACACCTAGGTGAAATAATAGGCGCTTAAGAAAGACTTGTAACTCACTGGTATCAAACGCTGCCATGAGATCTGGGAGAGTTAACCGAGAGACTTTGTTAGGTCAACATTCCTGAACAGGGCGCTATCCACGTAACCAGCACCGCCGACTCTGTGAAATGGTTAGTTTTAAAACCTGGCCGTAAATTGCTCGTTAGGTTTGAAGTTGTTCTGATATTATAGTTACGCCGGTCTGCCGCTACTGTTTCACAGAGTCTCTGATAGAAATTACGGATTTCGAGCGACGACGTAATTACGATAGCAGCAGGTTCGGGCCCGGCAGCAATTACCAGCAGCATGTGCCTGACGGGACAGCGGCCTCAGTCAGGCTGTAATCGCTTACATCATTCGATGCTTGCCGACCGGCCAATGTCTTCGATCCGTCAACGATTGGCAATAAGTCACGTGCCTTCAGCTCATCGGTGCTCAAAGCCACAGCAGGCACGAAGCACATCAATGGCGCTCGTGTGCTGGTTGCCTTCACATTCGTTAACGTGGCTTCATCCACATCGGCGACTTCACCGACGGTTTCCCCGATGGTGCCACTCCCTCTTTCTTCGTTGGTGTCAGAATTGAAATGCTTAGACGGTGGTTTAGTTTTCGAAGGGTGCTATGCAAGCGTTTTATCGTCATTGTTATTGCTCACCTACATGCTGAACTACAGGGGGGAGGGGGCAATATGAAGATGCCTGCCGAGCTGCATCGCTATTAGCACAAAAGCCGCTGAGTTCAAAGTCGAGGCGAGGTCTATGCTAATGAAGAGAACTCGGTCATGCAAGCGGTCTGTGAGATGCACATCTATTTCCAAAGAATGAACAGGCTGAACAACCTGATACTGGATACCACCAGGTAGGCGAAAGGGTTGCAGTTCTTGAAAATGGCACGATCTTCGTCCGAGCAACAGCGAGGGAGGGAAGACGCGTCGAAAGTTCTAAGAGCCACTTTTTCAAAGATTCAAACTCAAGACAGGTAAGTCGTCAACGACTTACAAATGCGGTCGCCACTAATCTCATGACATGCTTGGGGCCGATCTTGCCCTTAACTGCATCGCCTTCATTACCTTAGCTCGATAACGGCCTTTGTATACTGCAAAAAGAGTTAAAGCAATGCTGACCATATAGACGGTTCCAGAATGGAAAATTTATATGTCTACTTCAAACACAAATGTCATTTTGACTAATCGACACTTAATCCGCCAGCTGTGTTTAAATGAAATGGCAACTTTACCGCGGTCACCGTTTAATTCGACTAAATATTGGAGCATACACCATCAATGATATGGACCCAACAGCAGCTTTATTTCTTCTGACGCCAAATTAGGTACACAACGGAAGAATGTTGTTTCCCATTGGGTAGCAACAAGACATATCATTGCAGCTACCAGAACAGTCTATGCAAGGATGCAGTGTAGCAAAATGTGATCAAAATTTGTCCATTTGCCGTGTGAAGGAGAAGTCACTTCATGCCCACCGAAAGTCCACCGCACGAGCTGCTCTCAAAGCACGTAGCTTGTGCTTCGAGCTCGACGCTTCGAGCCAACACTGCCGCCCTGCCAGCGTGCCACAAGTGTTCATTTCCAAAGCTTTTACGAGCTCAAGCGTTGCTTCCGGCTGCGTCTACTTTCTGATAGCACCTTGCAGAGAAAGATAGAGAGGAAGAGATAAAGAGAGAGAGAGCCAGAGAAGAGAGAGACAGAGAGGGAGTGAGAGAGACAGTAACTGATAGAAACAGAGACAGAGATAGACACAGAGAGAGAGAGAGAGAAAGAGAGAGACCGAGAGAGAAAGACAAAGAAACCGAGAGACCTAGAGTTGGAGAGACGGAAAGACAGAGAGACCGAGAGTCAGCGAGACCGAGCGTCAGAGAGAGATAGAGAGAGAATAGATGAGTGCGGGAGACGATTCGAGGCACATCGCTGTCTTGCACGTCTTGTCTTGGCGCCTCGAGCTGGATTGGCCGAGCAATTAAGGTGCTCGCCTTGACCAAGGTCAACGTGAACACATTTGATGACCCAGGTCGAGGGCTCGAGCCCTGTGGCTTCTGTGAAGCACCTGAATAGATACAAGGTTCTCTTAGGGCGCTATACAAATGAATTACATTCTATGTTATCCCAAGACCTATCTCTCCCTCTTTCTCAATTTCTCTTTCTCTCTCTCTCTCTCTCTCTCTCTCTCTCTCCTCTCTCCTCTCTACCTCTCGCCGTCACACTTTTCCCAGAGGTTAAGTATAAATGGATAACAGCAAGGGGCCGAGGACAGACCCAGGAAGGACTCCACAGGTGACCCGCCTCGTGCGTGAGACCTGACCCCCAAACGACACGGATTGAACACGATTGGACAAGTAAGATTTAAACCATGCCAGTGCCTCGTCTGCCAGACCGATCGTTGTTCTCAATTGTTCAAGTAGGATATCGTGATCAATGGTGTGAAAGACAGCTGATAGATCTAGCAGAGCTAGGGCAGTGAAGTTTCCGTCATCGTTGCCCATAGAATGTCACTGTTAACCCGGAGTAGAGTAGTTTCAGCGGAGTGCTGCTTCTTGAAGCCCGATTGAAATGCTTCTGACATTTCATTCTTTTCAATATGTGCAACCAGCTGCTAAACGGCAATTTTCTCAAGAGTCTCTGACAAGAAAGGAAGAAGGGAAACCGGGTGATAGTTTGCAAGGACCTTTGTATCTAATCCAGGCTTTTTAAGATCTGTCTAACGATTGCCGATTTGAAAGACTTGGGTACGACCTGTTTTTCCAAAGAAGCCTTAAAAATCTCGGTTATGGCATGGCTAAGTTGGTCTGCCAGTGAAGGCCACAGAGATGATGGTATATGGTCTTCAGGAGACGAGCTCTTTTTACTAGATCCTACTGAGGTAGCCACATCGCATGCAGAAACCTCGGAAAATCTTTTCAGGAAGGTCACAGGTTGTGATTCCACAATTGCTTTACTCGGAGGGGGCTTTATGGAGGCACAAATGTACACAATTTTTTCAGTAAAGAAGGCTGAAAACTTTTCAGCTGAGCCGTTAATATCTGGGGAGTCAGACCTCTCACCATTGGCCATTAACTTGTTTACTGTCTTTTAAATCAGTTTTGGGTCCGACTGGCAGGAATTCAGTTTTCGAGTGAAAAAAGAAGACTGGCTTTTTTAAGCTTCCGGGTGTCAATATGAAGGAAGACTTTGAAATTGACTAGATCTGCATTGGACCCCGATTTCTTAAAACGACGTTCAAGCCTGTGCTTAACACGGTGCATCTTTTGAAATTTTTTTTGTAAATTGAAAGGAATCTCAACGATTCTGTACATGGGCAGAATGAACGGAAGCATGCTTGTCAAGAGCATTCCTAATATTAAGTTCTCTTAGGGTGCTACACACATGAATTATATTCCATCCTATCCCAAGACCTATCTCTCCCTCTGTCTCCATTTCTCTTTCTGTCTCTCTCTCTCACACTCTGTCTCCTGTCTCTCACCAAACCATTGTACTCTGCCTCTTACTTACTCTATTTACTTACTTACTCAGCCTCTTGTCTCTGTCCAAGGTGCAAGGTGTGCATTTTTATCCAGCGCTTCACACTCGGGCGATTATGCGGTCACGCTCTCGCAGTCAGCCTCTCAGGCTGCCCGGCAAAACGATCCTCTACTTACGGTAGGAAATACACTCGCTAACGTCGAAGCTGACCTCACTACGCGAGCTCTATGCGCGCGAACCGAGCGGCACTGCCCGCCGCTGCAGCAGGCGCTATCTCTCCCGCCCGGCAAGGCCTTACAACGTCTGCTCCTCTAACCTCTAAAGGGTGGCGCGGGTTCGCGAGATGCCGGCGCCCCTCCGCGGCTCCATTCGGTCGCCCGAGGCCGCAGTAAAATTGGCCTCAAACTGAGGGATCCTGACTGGATGTCAATTATGGAATCTCTGCGGTTGCCGTTTGTACTCGCGGTTAGGAACTGACAGCGAATGAACCAGCTACGTGAAGTTGAGCGGCTCGGGATAGCAGACGCGGCGGCGCGACGGGCAGAGCGGCCGCGCGGGCGGTGCTCAAACCCACAACGGCCGCCGCAGCCGCCTCCAATCTCGCCGCAGCCGCCGCCGCCGCCGCGCTCGGCTATCGGAGGCGGCGGAGATGGTGGCGGCGGCGTTTTTCACGATTGTGTTTCTAACTGAAAGTCGAAATCCGTCACGAAAAGAACACGTACGCGCGCCAAAGCCGCACTTCCGAGTCTCCGGGAGCCAAGAGGGGTGCGAGCTGGCTGTGCCTGCGCTCGCCGCTCGCTCGCTCGCCCGACCACGAGCGAGCGAGCGAGCGGCTCCTCCGCTCCGCTCAGCTCGGCTCGGGCGACAGACGCCGAGCGAGTGCGCGGGCCTCGAAGCTGGCTGCGCTAGCTAGCTAGCTAGCTAGCTCGAGAAATGCGCCAATGCGGCGCCATCCTTTGCGAAGCGAGTATCCACGAGAGCGGCCAATCATTCCGCAACTCCGACTACTGCCGGCGAGGAGTCGGTTGGCGGAGTGGAGCGTCGCCTCGATGGAAATAACTCGCTGCACGCTCATCGCTTCTGCGACCGCCGCCCACGAGGAATCGCCGAAATCGTCACGCCGTTTGACGTCACTGCGGCAGGGAGATCGTTGCGGTGGCGCCGGCGTCTTGCGGCGAGCTTCTGCGGAAGCAGCTTTCGATGCTTCGATCTGCACGCGCGGATTTAGCAATGCGATTAGCTTATCAGCCGTCTCCTTAACCACTCCCAGGTTAGCTCCTTACCTACTGATCCTTGTGGCGATCTTGCTGATCGCTTCTCTGTCAACAAGACCGGACAAGGTCGGAAGTCCGTCCCGAGTTAAGCAGCGTCACCTGTGGAACCATGTCCCTCGATTCCATGCAGCACCCCAATATCTACATTCAAGGAGGCCACTAGTGATCTGAAGTTCATATCCAAATCAAAGAAGACAACTTGTTCTCTAAGCCTTATTCCCACTGATCTGCTTCTACGATGCATAAATCAGCTGCTGCTATGCATAACAAACATCATACGTATGTTGTTAGCCTCAGGTCATGTCCCAGCACCTTTCAAAAAGGCTGTAGTCAGGTCACTACTCAAGAAAGCAAAACTAGGCCAAGAGAACTTGAGCAACT
This sequence comes from Cristatella mucedo, assembly GCA_009760855.2. NCBI lineage: Eukaryota > Metazoa > Bryozoa > Phylactolaemata > Cristatellidae > Cristatella > Cristatella mucedo. Next base: position 7,554,703 of record WPIO01000011.1, on the reverse strand, counting down.
TCCGCCCAGTCTCCCTTATACCTTTCCTATCAAAGACATAGAACGAGTCGTGGCAAACCAGATGATCTCATATATTGAAACTGCAAACCTTGCTAATAAGTTCCAGCCTGATTTGAGAGCTAATCACTCCATGGGGTCAGCATTGCATTGGGTGTATAACGACCTAGTAAAGATTGCAGAGTTAAGTAGAGTCTCTCCGATTGTTTTGCTCGATCTTTCGGCAGCTTTTGGTACTATCGATCACCATGTCCTTCGTTAGTGCCTCTCATCTCGCCTAGGTATCACTGGCACTGCATTGCAATGATTCAGGTCCTATCTCAGTGGGAGACTCCAGACTATTGATATGAATGGACAAAGATCATCCGAGGAACCTTTGAAATATGGGGTACCTCAGGGTTGTGTGGTTGGTCCAATTCTTTTCACGGTTTTTACTCTCCCGCTTGCCGATGTGATTGTAGCACAACCTAGACTTTTACTTCCATGCAGATGACATGCACTTGTACCTCTGCTTAGATCCGTCCCAGCCCTCTCGGACGTTGAGTTCTCCCAACTCCCTTGCTGCATATATGGATAACATCCGCACATGAATGGCAGCAAACTTTCTTGCATTGAGCGACGATAAAACCAACCTACTAGTTATGGACAAAGCAAGTGCGAATCCGAAATGGGAAAACCTTACGCACAAAATTGGTTCTGCCAGTGTATCTCTTGTTAAATCTGAACGAAATTTAGATGTCCTGTTCCAAAGTGATCTTTTATTAGATGGCCACATCAGCTCCACATTCAAGTCGCTAAAATTTGGGCTTGCTTAGACAGGGATACTACATCTAAATTGGTCCACGCATTCGTGAAATCCCGTCTGTAACACACTGCTTGCTGGTCTACCTGCCTGTGCAATCAGATGCTTACAGCTAGTGCAGAACTCTGCAGCTAGGCTTGTCTGTCGTGAGAGTCGCAGTTGCTACATCACACCACTTCTCGCCCATCTGCACGGCTCCCAGTCAATCAACTCATTTACTTCAAGGTTTTGCCACACTCTTTTTAGATCCTTTTATTCTTTGGCTCCAGCCTACTTATCAAATATACTCCCTCACCAGGCTAGGTATCATACCACCCGCTTTTCTAAATCAAATCGTTTAGCTACACCTCGTACAAACATTAAATCCTTTGGAGACCGTGCCTTTAGTTCGTATTCTCCAAAAGCGTGGAGCTCACTTCCAACTGGCGCCATGACATCATCACGCATGTAGTGGGTCCATGCGATTCGTCCTTTGTGTGCTAATACATACAGACACTGTGCACGCTGCCGATACCCATATTTCCATGCTGACCCTTTGCATGCCACCTCCAACCACATTATGTTTGTTGACATTGAGCATGCTGCCATTAACTATTCTACCATGCTTCCTTTGCAGCATATGCAAGTTGCCTTGAAAGAGATTGAGTTCGCTAAGTGAGCTATGCAAACCTATTATTATTATTATTATCGGAGGCCGCTACCGAGTTTGACTAGGCTTGGATGACTAGATCTCGGCGGTGAAACTCCCACTCGATTACGAACCGTGAGTTTGAAATCTAAACCTCGATTACGAACTATGAGCTCGGCCGCTGAATTATTACTGTGGGCAGCTTATGAGATAGCCACGATATGCCAAGGTAAAATATGAGAAACCCGATTTATTTTTACGTATGAACGAGACTATTGTACGACTTACGACCTGGCCACTACATAAGGCGAGGGCCTGACCGCAATCACTCCCTTCGAGTGACGGGCCGTGGTAGCCCACGAGCTAAGATGCTCGCTCTTCACGACCGTGGTTGCGTTTCGAATCCGGCAGAGGGCGATTCTTTATTGACAACTGCAAGCGGGCGGGGGTGGGTAGGTGAAAGCCGTCTAGGCTCTTCTGCAGCCTTAAAGATGAGGCTGTTAAATCAGCTAATAAGTTTCTTATTACTTTATTATTGCAAGCGTCGGGTCTCTGCAAATTGCACGAGCTGTTCGGCCGCACGAAACAATGAGGCTCACGTGAATAGGGCTGGTGCAGCAGTGAAGCTTGGCGGGGGGGGGGGGCGCCGGGTTATCACCCCCTTGCGAATCTACGGCCGCCAGTCGTTGCTCATCGAGAACGATCGGCAGTGAGAAGGAGCGACGGCCAATCAATGTCGCGGTCGTAGACAGAGGCGGTGGGGACCGGTCGGTCGCTTCCGAACATCGACGGCGATCGTCGAAATCGGTCGCGTCGAAACGGGTCTCCAGACGCGGCATACCGCCGCCGCGAGGCATCTCCCAGATGATCGCTCTCCGCACCCGGCCTCGAGGCGTTGTCTGAGCGGCTCTCAGACTGAAAGTCATATTTTGGATTGATGTATTTAGCAAGCTGAGCGTGCGACCTTGCCCCCGCTCGATGCCGCCATATATGGCAGCTGTTAGAGACCCGGATGAATTCCATTGACGAACATTTCAGGCCTTACCCTGGACGAGAGTGGGAATATTGGCGCGGGGCATATCGCCCATCGAAGGTCCCCGGGCGCCGCCAAGGCCAAAGTGTTTATGCGTGCTGACACTGTGCATGTTGCAACTAACCACACTTGCCTGCTGACCCTGTGATCGGCACCCATAACCATGTTATTTATGTTGTTTATCAAGCATGATACCACTCACTTCTCGATCGTGTTTCCTTTGCAGCATATGTAAAGCGCATAGAAAGAGATTGAGTTCTTTGAGGGCGCTTTATCAAGTGTATTATTATTATTATTAAAGGGGTGCTAAAAGCAAAATGGATTGTGCATATTTTTTTTAACTTGTCCATATAGGAGAACACCAATCTTGATTTCAAGCAAGTCCTTGTTTCAATGGACTTGACTATAGCTAGCTGAGCTAGTTAAGCACGTCCACCCACCAAGTTTCAGCACAACGCTGTGGCGGCACACGTGCGACGACACGGAAACACCGAGGAGGCTTCAATCACTGCATATTTGGCTGGCGATAGCAGCGAAACAACCACACGGCCGTTCACCCCTCCGTTCGTGTTCCAACTGCCCTACCAGTCCGCTCGCCCCATATTGTCTGCCGCAGGCGGGCTGAGACGCACTAAGGGCGAGCCCGGCCTGCTACGCCGCGTCAAGGGCGAGCCAGCGTGCAGTGGCTGAGCACCGACACACTATTAGACCACACAAACTAGGCTTACTTAACTAGCTGTGCTACAAAAACGCAGCAGTCGTGTCTGGCCAAATATCATGTGTTTTCATAGAGGAAATAGTGTGCAGAAACGAGAAGGCACTTTTTGTAAACGGTGATAACCACAGCTTGATTCTGGCAGGAGTTCATGTTGCAAGTCAAAATGCCGCTGTCATTACCTTTTTGGAGCAATAGAGAGCACCTACTTATTATTTTCAAGATAAGCTCTGAGGTGGAAAGAACTGAAGAAAGTCGTAGGCATCACTGCCAAACGTGACTCTGCATCAAGGTGAAGTGCAAGAGTGAAGGCTGTGTAAGCTACCAATGATGGACTGAGCTGCATTCTAGGTCTTTTGAAGCAACTGTCTGAGGACGCAGCTGTATGAGGACGCAGGTGGAACACTTGAAAGGAGAAGTGAAGCTGGCAGTTCCCCCTACATTGTGTTTTGAACTACAATTTTTTGCTCTGCTGCTATTTTCGTATAGCACTTAAGGAAGATTGACCGCGTTCAGAAAAGACTAAAGGCTCCAAAAATGACCTTCAAAGATGCCTCTTGTGACCTTCATTCTCTTGAGATCGAGTGGTCAAGAATTCTAGAAGATCGGTGCCAATAATCACTACCAGATTCCAAAAGGAGCTGTAGATTGCAGTTGAACGAAGAATCCGCCAAACGACACAGATTCGTAGAGAATTATAGAAAGATGTCGGCCTCACGGCAGAGGAAGAGATTTTCAAGAATCTTGAAGGACAGCAAACTATCCTCGACAAGAAGTTACTGCTGGGTTTTCCCAGCTCACATATCTTGATGCCAAATTTAGTTTCTTGTTGGAAGTTGAGAAGCTTTTGAAAATACTTGACCAGACAGAACTCCGCCAGCATCGTCTTGATTGTGGGCTTCTGTTATTCATAAGTTAATAGAACAGAGCTATACAACGAATTGTGTGACTGTATTATGCTTTGCCTTCTTGTCACCATAGCTATATCAGTTGCTAGATGCGAACGCTCCGTTAGCAAGCTGGAGATAATTCTGTCTTATCTGAGAGCTTTACTGGGGCAAGATCGACTCTCCGATTTGGCCTCGTTAAGCATACAGAAAGAAACACTGGAAAATATTGACTTTCAAACTGTAATGGAAAAATTTCTCAAGTTCAAAGCCCTAAACATTCACCTCACTTAAAGCTGCGGTAGCTAATATGTACCTTTACAGTAGTTAATACAATTTTTTCTTGACTCGATATGCCTGCTAGCACGTTTTTTGCATTTCTTCTGCGGTGGAGCTATTTTGTAGCAATTTTTGACGAGGAGAGGGGCGCCATTTGTTGCTCTGTCCTCAAGCGCCGAAAGCGCTGCTGTATCGCTGCTGCTGCTGCTGCTGCTGCTGCTGCTGCTGCTGCTGCTGCTGCTGCTGCTGCTGTATCCTCACTGTATCCTCTGCCGACCGCTGAGCCGTGGCCACTCGGTAAATCCATTTCCTGTCCTGTCTAATGTTCGGTCGCTCCGCGCCGTTGTTGCGCCGCTTGCGGCGCTGCCGCCGCCGTACTCGTTTCGGCGCCCACCGATCGCGAGCCACTTCGAACCGCGATGACGCCGGGGGGGGCGGCGTGCGTCATGGCGGCCTTTCGAAAGAGTGGCGCGAGCTTCCGGCGCCTGCTCCGACCGCCGCAGAACTCGCGTCGCCGCGCACGGGCCCGATCGGCAGACGACGACGAAGACGATGACGCTCCGGCCGAAACTATCGATGCGACGCGAGCGAGCTCATTCGAGCTTAATGTCTCGCGGCGCTAGCGGTGTGAAAGCGTAGCGGAGCGACGGACTCGAGGCCGTCGTGTCTCCACGACGAGCTCGCACTTCCCCGTGGCCCTGCGCGCCCGCGAAAAATGCCGGCGGCGGCTGCTGCTGCGGCGGCTTCTATGCGAAGCGATCCGAGCGGATTGATGCGCGTCGATGGCGGCTCCGAGTTCGCGCGGCGCCGCGAGAGGTCGCACTCGGCGAGTAGCGAGCTGCGCGCGCGCACTGAGCAGCCGACTGCGTCGGAAGAAAATCCGCACGACAAGTTTCGCGTCGGAAAGCGGTAAGCGGAAGCGGCAGGCGAGCGCACCAAGTTAGCAGGCGCCGCGAGACCGGAGCTGCTGCTGCCGCCGCCGCCGCCGCCGCCGCCGCCGCCGCCGCCGCCGCTGCCGCTGCCGCTGCCGCTGCTGCTGCTGTTGCGGAGGAGGAGGAGGAGCGGCACTCGCCGCTGTGGGGGTTGCTCGTCGCTCGACATCGACCGGGTGCGTACTGCGTACGTCGAAGCGAGCGGTGGGGCGTCGGAGCACTGAGTCAGCCTCGAGCCGGCTTAGCGGTGGAGCCGATGTGTGCGCGATAGCGGCGAAACCATCAGCGGGTTTACCGCATCCTGGTACCGAAGAATGGGCCGCCGCGCAGCATGCGAAGCGAGCGGCCCAGAGGGCTGCACGAGTTCTCTCTGTCACTGTCTCTCTCTCTCTCTCTCTCTCTCTCTCTCTCTCTCTCTCTCTCTCTCTCTCTCTCTCTCTCTCTCTCTCTCTCTCTCTCTCTCTCTCTCTCTCTCTCTCTCTCTCTCTCTCTCTCTCTCTGCGTCTTTCTCTCTCTCTCTCTCTCTCTCTCTCTCTCTCTCTCTCTCTCTCTCTCTCTCTCTCTCTCTCTCTCTGTCTCCCTCTCTGCGTCTCTCTCTCTCTGCGTCTTTATCTCTCTCTCTCTCTCTCTCTCTCTCTCTCTCTCTCTCTCTCTCTCTCTCTCTGTCTTCGCGCGCGCGCGCGTGTGTGTGTCTCTCTCTGTGTCTCTCTATGTGTGTTTCTCTCTGTCACTCTCTCTGTCTCTCTCTCTCTGTCTCTCCCTTTGTCTCTCTCTCCCTCTCTCTCTCTCTCCCTCTCTCTCTCTCTCTCTCTCTCTCTCTCTCTCTCTCTCTCTCTCTATCTAACTCTCTCTCAAACGCAAGTGACGACCGAGGGCATTCGAGGCCCGAGGCGTTCTCGATAGCGACGGATGGCGCACCGCGCTCGCGGCGGTGACGGGTTCGGGTCTGGCACCCTCGAAAACGATCAGGACGAGCGACGGGAAGAGCAACGCCAATCGGCTTGGCGACCCGAGGTTCGAGCTTGGAGCGCTGAAACGCTTGGATCGTAGATGGCCGATCGTCGTCGGGGGCCGAGATATCTGAGTGACTCGCTGTGTCGATCTGCCTTCCATCAGCTGCCTAGCCCGAGCAGACCCAGCTGTTGCCGCGCGACCAGCCGCAGCTTCGGCAGTAAATGGACCTCCGGTAGCCTTCGCGACCAACGGTGTGCAACCGTCGCTGACAGGCCTCGGCGGAAAGTGCGGAGCTATCCATTCGCGGCGTGACCGTATTTTTAGGCAGCCACGGACGCTGTCGCAGCTTGCGTTGCATGTCCTCTAAAACTAAAATAAAAATAAATTCGACCGCCAACGAGCACTGAGCGGACGCGCAGGTGCCGGAGTTGGCGCTGGCAAACGCGCCCATCCGTGCGGCGTGGGAGTGGGCACGGACGGGCAGCTGAAACCGCAGATGCTCGTTTAGATACGAGAGAAATTGGGCCGTCGCCCTTAATTAAAAAGAAGCTCAATGGCTCGTGACTGGCTAAGCACCGCTGCTCGGAGCCTCGCGACGGCGAATGGCGCACGAAGTCACGCTATCGCTTCGGGTCCACGACCGGCGGCGGCTCGACAACGTACACTATTGCAGCAATTAGCGTCCAACCGCTCTCCTATCGCAGAGCACCATCCGCCGCCGAGCGACCGGTCGGAATTCGCTGCGCGCGCGCGCGGCGGGCCCGGATTAGGTCCCCGTGCGGGAATCTTTAGCCGCGCCGCTCGCTCGACCGCGTCAACATCCACCCTCTACCGCGCGCGTGCGACGTCTGGCTCGGAGCGCGTCGCCACCGGGCGGTCGTACATGGCGACTGCCTCCGGCCGACGGAGTCGCGGCGTTGTCCGGGCGCATAACCGAGTCGCCGCGAGACAACGGCACACTTTTGGCTAGCGCAACACCGTTCGCGCGCGCTCTCCGCTTCCCCCGCGCGCTGGAGCGCTGCTCACGTGACGGCGAATTCATTGAGTTTCAATTCATTCAATTGAGTCGCCGGGACGTGTCGGCGGGCCTCCTCTTCCGCTATCGGCGGCGGCGCACGAGAGCGGTACTGTCTCTATCTCCTGACGTCACTTCTCCTATCGTCTAGAGTTCCGAGTTCGCCTAATTTGGGGTGTGTTCGCTCGATATGTACGACCAACTGCCGTTCTCTCGCGCACGCGCGCGAGCACACGCGCGCACGCGCGTCCACACTCGCTCTCTTTTTGCATTCTCTCTCTTCGGGTTATCTGTCCAACTCTCTTCTCATTTTCTTCTCTCTTCACTCTCACTCGCCTCTCTCGCACGCTTCTCGTGCTTTTTCTCCAACTCTCCTCTTCTTCACTCTATCTCGTGTCACTATTTCGCTCTCTCACTCTCTCTTTCCCCACTCCCTCTCCTCTCTAACTCACAGCCGCACACGCACGCTCGCGCACGCACACAAACACACACACACACACACACACCTACACACACCTACACACACACACACACACACACACACACACACACACGCACGCACGCACGCACGCACGCACGCACGCACGCACGCACGCACGCACGCACACACACACACACACACACAAACGAGCATACGCACACATGAAAATGCAATCTCCCTCGCCTCATACTAACTGGCGCGCGCTATTGCACTCTCTTGTGCACTCGCGATCAGCAGACGGTCGCTCCGGTACCCGCCCTGTACCTCCATTTGTACACGTAAGCGACGCTACGCTCAGCCTTGCGGCCTCCACTCGGACCTGCAGCCGCGGCGTCGTCTGCCGAGAGCGTCGACTGGGATTCCCGAGCGCTGAGGCGGGGGGGGGGCTGGGGAGGGCCGCAGGGCACGCACTCTCCAAGCTCGCGCTCCATTTGCGGCTCCCTGCTCCGTGCTGGAGTGATGGATGCGCTCCCCCTGGGGGCGCGGTGGGGGTGGTTGGTATTGGGTAGAGTGAGGCGAGGTCTGCAGTGTGACTAGCGTCTCCTTACGCAGACGCACGAGCGCGGAGTGCTATCGACTGTCGGCTTCCGGAGGTGGGAGTTCGACCGCTTTCGTCGGCTCGGTCGCCGAGTCCATTTAAGCACCTAAAAGACACGCCCGGCAGGCGCGGGGCCCGCGGGCCGCGCGCGCGAGACCCGCGGGCCCCGCGCGCGCATGCAGCGCTCGCACTCCGCGCTCGTGCGCCCACCGCCACAGCTGTCGGTGACGATCTCAGCGTCTCTCGCTCGCTCGCTCACAATTTCCGGCAGCTCTCCGCACGCCGAGTGCCGCCATACGGAGCGGGGCAGCCTCAGCGCGCGGGCGTCACCAAACCGAGCCGCTCTCGCTGCCTCGCGGCAGATTCGTCCGAGTGCGTCTCGTCTTGAGCCGTAGTGCGGAGGCGGCGGTGGCTTCCGAGAGGAGCCGCCGCCGACGCTGCACGCATTCTCTCCTCCCGCCGCCGAAGGCGCCTCGGTCGCAGTCTGCTCGCGCCGGACGCGCGGCCCGACGCACGACTCGTCGACGGCCAAGTACAGTTCGATTGCCTCTCGGGTTTTGCTTAGGTTTATTTAACTAATGCATCCGTCGAAACAGTGTCGTCGTGGCGGCGCTACTAAGGACCTTGATCGCTGCCGCGCTCGGCCACTCGGCGCGCTCCGGCGGCGGCGAGGAAGCGAGCCGCCGCTGCAAGAGCGACGGGCCCTGAATATTAGGAGCGCCGCTGCGGCGGCGGCAGCTGCGCCGCTGCGCCGGCCGCAGAGCGAAGTGCGGCGCTCGAGTCGCGCTGCACCTCGAGTCACTTCCGGAGCGACCTCGACGGCGGCGGCGGCGACATCGCTGGCCAGCAATTCGCTCGGTGCATCGATTCGGCGGCGGCGGGCTGCGGGTACGAGGAGCGGCCGCCGTGCGTCGCGCTCCGTCTGAGCACAGCGCGGCCTCGGCCGGGAGAGAAACGGACGGAAGACTCGAATACGCAGCGCCTCCCGGTAGCCGGCTGCTTCTGGCCTCAAAGCAAGCGTCCACCGAAGCGAGAGGTGGCCAGCGGACACGCGCGGTACCCGTGCGGGACCGCCGCTAGATGGCCTCTCTGCTGCGCACGCCGAAGACGAACGAGAGTCATGAGAGCTAGTGAGGAAATTAGGCGAATCGGTAAGGAGTGAGAGACCCAGAGAGAGAGAGAGAGAGAGAGAGAGAGAGAGAGAGAGAGAGAGAGAGAGAGAGAGAGAGAGAGAGAGAGAGAGTGAGAGAGAGAGAGAGACCCAGAGAGAGAGTGAGGGAGAGACCCAGAGAGAGAGAGAGAGAGACCCAGAGAGAGAGAGAGAGAGAGAGAGAGAGAGAGAGAGAGAGAGAGAGAGAGAGAGAGAGAGAGAGAGAGAGAGAGAGAGAGAGAGAGAGATGTAGAGAGAGTGAGAGAGAGAGACGCGGAAGTGCGGCTGCTAAGATATCCATTTAGCGGGAGAGGACGGCGAGAGGTAGGGTAGCGAGGCGAGAAAGGTGGAAGCGACGCGAGTAGAGTAGAGCGGACGCCACGCCAGCGAGTCAAGGGAAGGCGCGCGACGGGCCCGAGGGGAAGCGGCGTCGGTCGGCTTGCTCGCGCCTGTCACTCACGCGCTAGCGGCCAGAGCGCAGCGGTCACAGCAGACGGCCTTCGCCGCGCACGATCCCCAGGCGGAGTGGGGGAGGGGGCGGCGGGAGAAGCCACGGACTGGGCAAAGCGCGGATCAGGGCGCTGCCCGTTCGATCCGGCGCGCCGACCGTCCGCTTCGGAAACGAGCGCTCGCTACGTGGCCCACCGCCGCCGCCGCCCCGCCCGGTGCAGCGACGCTGCCGCGACCGACGGCGGCCGCGCCTCGGGCGAGCCTCGCCGCTGTCCGCCGTCTGTCAGTCCCGGTGACGCTCCGAGGCAGCCGGCGACGCTCTGGCGCCGGAATAGCTCGCGACAGGCCCGTCAAGCGAGGCGAGAGGCAGGTCGCCGCCGAGCCGCGCTCGCTCCCGATTGGTCGAGCGAGATCGAGTGGGACGTCGCAGGGCGGTCGTCCAGGCCAGCGACTGCGCATATAATGCCGCCGGCGGCCGGCGTCTATCGTTCGCTCTTCGACAAACAACGCGAAGGTCGGTCGGTAGGCAGCCCCGACTGCCCATCGGGTTGTCCACCGGACTGCGGCTGCGCTGACGTCGACGAGTCCACGCAATCCGTCGGGGCGAGCGCCCTACTTTGCTGGTGAGTGCAGCTCTCGCGCGTCGCAGGCCGGGTCGCTCGTCATTTCCGCGGTCGTTCGCAGCGCGCTTGCAACGATGCGGCGGCGGCGGCTCCCACGGCGCTCACGAGTCGCTCGAATCGTTGCAGCAGATAATGGAGAGCAAGTGGAGCAGTCAGAGTGGCGGCGTCGCAGGCGGAGCCAGCAGCCTCGGCAACTACTTGGACCACCTGATGCTGCTGCGAGTGGCGCTGGTGGCGAGTCCGGCCGCGACGACGTCTACGGCGGCCGCGACGACCGGGCGCAGCGCCGCCGCGGCGACCACCGAGGTGCGGCCGTCGCACGGGCGGCATCGGCAGCAGCTGCGACCGCCGCCGCTGGCCGAGCGATCGCCAACCGCGCAGCGTCGCTCCGCTGCGGCGGCGGAGGCTCCGGCAGATGCGCGGCGGGCGCGGCGGCAGCAGCCCGCCGGTGGCAACTCCGGCGAGGCGCCCGTCTATTACGAACTCGACCCCAGCTTCCAGGCGCAGCTGCAGCAGCCGCTGGTGCAGCAGCAGCAGCCGCTGGCGCAGCAGCAGCCGCTGGCGCAGCAGCAGCCGCTGGCGCAGCAGCAGCTCACTTCGGCCGCCATCGCTCGACTGGCACTCGAGCGCCTGTCGGCGCTCGCCGAGCGCGGCGTGCTCGACGACGGCGGTGATGCCGTCAAGACGTCGGCGCCGTCGCGCGCCCCGGCGCGTCCGACCGGCGACGGCCGGCCGGCCACCGTGCCGCGAGCGGCGCGCGCCACTTTCGTGCCGCCGACGCGACGCGTCGCCGGGCGGATCCGCGTCGCCGACGCCCTCGCGCTCGCCGGCGACCGCGAGCGGACGGCCGCCGCCGGCTGCGGCCTGCTGGACTTGTGCGGCGGCAGCGGCGCGTCGTCGGCCGAAGACGCTCCGCCGCAGCGCCGCCCCGTCGGGCCCGGCGTCTGCGACGCGATCGAGCTCAGTCTGCTGGCGGATGATGAGGAGCCGGTGTACGCGAGGATACCGCACGATGACGACGACGACGACACGAGTAGCGGCGACTGCGAGTTCGATTCGGTGCAGCACTCGTCGTGCGGCGGTCGCCGCCCCGCGGCGGCCGCTGCTGCGCCTGACCCGCCGCGGCTGCCTCCGCCTCGAGCCTCGAGGGTGTGCTCGCCAACCGCCTCGGGCAGTAGCGAATTCACCGGCTGCGTTAAATCGACGTCGTCAGCCGACGGTCGGGTGGGCGGCGGCCTCGCCGCGGCCGCCGCAGCCCAAGCCGCAGAGAAGCGGGCGCCCTGCCCAGAACTGCTGGTCTGCCGCATAAAGATGGGCGTGGCGGCGAAGAAGGCCTGGGACGAGCGGTGCTGCGTTCGGCGGCCCGGCCAGCAGCAGCAGCAGACGCCGCCCCGGCGCGAGGCGTCGACGCCGGCGGCCGCGGCGCCAGCGCCGCTGCCCACAGGGCCCTCGGGTGCGGACTACAAAGCGCTGCCTGTTGTGTACTGTTGACCATCATTAAAAGCAGATGAACTCGGGATTGCCTCAGAGTGCTTCGGTTAAAGCAGGCCGCTGCCCTTTGGGCAGCGGCCGCAGTTGCTATCGCGCTGCCCCAGGAATTCGCACCAACCGGCCCTGCCTTTCGCGACAATAGCAGCCCGGAGGGCTGGGGGGGGGAGGAGGCGCGCCTTTGCTGTGCCGCCCCGAGCGAGAGTGGCTCAGTGTTTGCAAAGTAGCAAATAGCTGGGAATCCTGGAATCGTGACTTCGAAGAATCTGAGCGGCAGCGGCGTCAGTCACGTCGGGCATGCTGAAGTACGCAGCCGTGGCGTCCGGCACATACGTAGCAACCGCATACCGCGGTAGGCTTAGCGAGGTGTGCGAGATGGGATTAATGCGATCTTAATGGACAGTTGCAGCCGACCTACTGCGCAGGAACTCCGCGTTCGTAGGCGAGGCAGGCGGTAGGGCCGCCCGACGCATCCTTTCAAGTCGCTAGAGGCTCAATATGCGGCTTAATATCCCCTTCTCCCTGCTCCGCTCCGTCGGCTAGTTGCCAATCTTTTTTAACTTCCACACAGGGGTGGGGTGACATAAAAAGAAGAGTCGACTGAATTGAATGATCGTCTGTCTTATAGCTAGCTGCTCAGCTACACTGACCAGCCCCAACCACTGTCAGACCGGATCCAATATTAGTAATAACAGCTGTGATAATAACAATAATAATAATACGTTGTCAGTATAGCGTCACGAGAGACTTTATCTCACTGCGGGAGCTTGTACAGATCGCTGGAAGGGAATCGGAGGGTATGGATCGGAGGGTATCGGAGGATATGCACGAAATCGAGCTTGACGTGCGTGCTTCCTTTACGGCACGTATAAAGTGCTCGAAGACAGATTTACTTCTCCGAGGACGCTATACAAATGCATTATTTTTATAAGCACACTAAAGCAAGCACTGTGGTTAGCCCAGCATGCTAATGCAAAGACGAAGACGTCACTCAAGTCCACCTGTTGGTCTCTGACCTCAGGCCGGTCACGCGCCCTGCGTCGTGCACACATTCTCACCGGAAGAGCAAATCCGGAACAAAAAAGACAAGTTCGCTTGGGCGACGAAGGTTTAGTTTACTGGGGCGGATGCGTCTTTAGCTGAAGCTATAATGGTAATAATAACATAATAATTACAATAATTAGCAAAATGATAATAATTATTCGTAATTATAATAACAATAATACGTAATAATAATAATAATAATAATTAGCAGCAATAATACATTTGCATAGCGCCGTCAGAGAACTTAATCTCTTTGTAGGCACTTTTCATATGCTGCAAAGGAATCGCGGTCGAATGGTGGTTCGGTAGCTTGCTCAATGACAGCAAGCATAACTGCAGCAAGGTCATTGCAGGTAGTGACCGTAGCTAGAAGCGAGCGTCGTCGGACTTACTCATGTTACTTACGAACTGAAGGCACCTTAGCGAGCTTGCTGCTTGCTTCGACACGGTCGATTGCACGGCAGCGCACAAGCTCGCTGACAACTCGGTCGACACTTCCCCTCACCGTACCCTCTCTCTAATAACGTCGCGACTGCAGCCGATGAGAAAGTTTGTCGGACTGTAGTCACATCGACGATGTCGTTATGGCACACCCGAGACGATCGGTGGTGGGAAATCGAGCTGCATGCGCCCTTCCTGGGCTGAAGGTCATGTATCCCATTTGCAAAAACTGCATACCTTCCCAACGACCAGTGGCGCCGGCTACAAGCCTAGTAGCGTCAGTAGGCTCGGCCGCACGCCTAAAGCCCCAGTGTGGCAACGGCAGCACACCCGATAGCGGCGGCAGTGGGGCGCTGGCCGTCTTCGCGTCTCGAACACCAGAATCAATCAGCACAAGAGTGGACGGAGGAGTCGCCGCAGTCGTATGGCATCTTCGTTGACACACATACGTAGCACTTCAAGCTAATATCTATAATGGATTTGAATGGACGCGACTGCGTGAATCGGTTACGTTGACGTACGTGTACATTGCTGTCGAACAGCTAATCTGCATCGGCTAATAAGAGAGGAGAGGAGAGACCCGCCTGCGAATGACATTGCAAGTTGGAAGCGCGTCAAACGAAACGCGTGGTGCATTGAAGCGATTAAGGTAGACGAGTGCAAGATAGTGGACGCAGTTCGCGGTGTCAAGTTCAATATGGTGTTTAACTCCTCTCTCCAAGATGGCGGTACAGGAAAAATAAACGAGTTAAGCATTCTCTGCTTGCATAGCAATGGATTTTGATAATAATTAGCTAAGTCTACGTAATACGTGGGCAACTATCGAAGAAAGCAATGCGAAACAGCCGAGCAAGCAAACGAGCGTCACGCCTTAGAAACTAGACGTAAGCATCCAACTTTCGTCGAACGCAGAAACTACGGGAGACAGAAGAGGACGCCAACAGGCGTATATTATGATGTCCTGTTATTTCCGCTTGCGAAAGTTTTCGCTAGTGGTAATTGATAAAATGGCAACTCACGGTAACTTCATGAACTGAAATGTGCAGCTGACTATCCGAATGGCGGTCAATCGCAGTGCCAAAATATTTATTCAGAATAACCGATTGTCTGTTGAAAAAATACATCGCACCGTCTTTTGTTACAGGCGATTGCTTCGAGCTGCAGCAGCGAATAGGCCGAACCTCGATCGGTAATTCTATGCAGCAGCAGTTCCAGCACGAGGTCCTACTACAATTGGAGGTAGCAGCAAGTCGTCAGCAAAGGAAGCGATTTTACCCAAGAATATGGCCGAACTTGCTGCTCTTTTTTTACCCACCTCTTGCCCGACTGACGAATTAATTTCTCTGTCTGCATGAAAAAGAATGAGATTGACGTAAGATAACGGCCTCAGTCAACAGTCTTCAGCCGGCGCCTCTGCCACCGTCAGCCGACACATTCCTCTCCATTCCCACGTCATCGTCCGGGCTCTGGGGATTGCTAAGCAGCCGTGGAGAAAACTGACGACCCAGGACTGAGCTTAGGTCTGCCCGGAAGGCGTTTTGATGGCCATGCGACCGGGAAAGTCAGTAGCTGAATGTGTGCTTCCAGCAAAAGGAGATCCCCATACTATAGTCACAGAACCTTACGACTCAGAAGCCGAGACTACGCCGAAAGGTTGAAGGTGTCAGGATATGCGATGAAATGACGTTGCCAAACTCAGGTTGCACGGGTGCAAGCACACATGCTTACGTACCGGAAATGCACATACGTGAGACCTTCCATTGGGTTAAGTGCAAAGGAAAATGGCTGATGCATTTCAATCGATAGAATTGAACCGCTCAAGCGAAGGTGCAAGCATCGATAGCATGGCGTAGGAACCCCACCCTGAGACAAGTCAGTATAATATAAAGTCACATGGAACGCATTTTTAATGAGAACATACATCTATCCAAGAGTAACCGGCGACTACAGCAGCAGCAGCAGCAGCAGCAGCAGCAGCAGCAGCAGCAGCAGCAGCAGCAGCAGCAGCAGCAGCAGCAGCAGCAGCAGCAGCAGCAGCAGCAGCAGCAGCAGCAGCAGCAGCAGCAGCAGCAGCAGCAGCAGCAGCAGCAGCAGCAGCAGCAGCAGCAGCAGCAGCAGCAGCAGCAGCAGCAGCAGCAGCAGCAGCAGCAGCAGCAGCAGCAGCAGCAGCAGCAGCAGCAGCAGCAGCAGCAGCAGCAGCAGCAGCAGCAGCAGCAGCAGCAGCAGCAGCAGCAGCAGCAGCAGCAGCAGCAGCAGCAGCAGCAGCAGCAGCAGCAGCAGCAGCAGCAGCAGCAGCAGCAGCAGCAGCAGCAGCAGCAGCAGCAGCAGCAGCAGCAGCAGCAGCAGCAGCAGCAGCAGCAGCAGCAGCAGCAGAGCACCATTCTATCGCCCGTCAAGCATCCGACTCGCGAGCCACGTGGTTCGATGGCTAGCTACCGTCAGCAAGTCTCAGGTTGCTCGACAGTCTGCCTTTGTGGAGAGGACAGGTCGCTTGAGACAACTCTATGCCGACTGCTGACGAGATGGAGACAGCTAGGGATTGGAGAACCGCAGGTGAGCTGCCAGCACCGGTGGCAAGTCCTCAGCGATTACTGGCACTGCAGCAGGGTCTCTGCTGCCGCTGCCCGTCACAGACGTCACGTCGTCATTGGCAGTATCATCTTGCAGGCGCAAAAGCAAGGCATCATCTTCAAACGTCGGGAAGTAGTACCTAGGGGTTAAAATAAACCCGAGATGAAGATGAATAGGGTGAGAGACAGAGCAAAATATCGGTACTGCAATGGGATAGATATGGATCTCCTTACAGATAATGAAGGCAGCCTGTTGCTTAGCATACATAATTGGGAAAGAAAGAAGCAGGGACGTAGTATCGCTCACTTCTTGAGGCCGTAAGCACAGGGCTTCAAGCACTCCAGATTAGCAGCACAGCAATTTAAGAGAGACGACAAAGGGCACCGACGTCAGGGGTGTGTCGGTGGATGCAGCTTCAGATAAGATGAAGTAGCCAGCAGGCCACTTCACATGTCTAGCGAGCATAACCACTCTGACAGCAAAGCTCAGTGTGAGGGTGGTGGCAGTAGGCTCGGCAGCCAAAGCGCACGAAGAAACGCTCGTGCGTCTTTATCACAGCGCCGAGCTGATCGACTGCCAATGTGCAGGTATCTGATCAATGCGAGAAATGCGCTCCTAGAGTAGAGAATGTGCGGCTGCAGTGGCAGCAACAGTAGCGGCACCAGAGAATCGAACATCACGACAGTTGCTTGCTAAGGGTTGTATGTAGCATGAGCAGCTCAGCCTCTATGCTGCCAACACCCCACAGATCTGGCAGGACTGGCGTCTTTGGCGAAGATCAGCCCCTCGTCCAATTCAGTCTTTGGCATCATTTGATGGAACGGCCGGCTATGAAGGCACTCCCGGCAGGAGAAACTTACATTTGACAAGTTTAAATCCGACCCCTTCGAGGAATGGCTAAGCTGGCGGGTCGTTAGAGAACTCGGATCTCTCCACGGCTGGAAGCATTACACTGCTTACACATACAGGAAAATAAGGGGTAGTAGTTTCTTCAGGAACTACCTCTCAAGGACCAAGTGCTCCGATTGGCGTCTTGGCCCATACAATACTGAATGCGTAGCAGGCGATGACCGACGGCCCGCAGCATGGGACGGCCCTTGGCCCAAGGAATACCGTAGAGGTAAGTGTAGCAGGAGACATTGCTGTGCAAGCAGTAAAGCCGGCTAACAGAGGTCATAAACCACATGATTATCCTGAGAACAATGCATACAACTAGGGAAGATGCTGAAGCCTCTGAAAAGCACAGGTTTCTCCATCCAATACTGGCATTGGTTGCAGACGACGGTCGCTCTGATGATTTATATATATTTCATCTGCACGGTGTCCCAAAAAGAACTTAATCTCTATCCAGGCGCTTCACATATGCCACAGAGCTCGAGTACCCCATAACCCAGATCAGACGAATGTCTCATCCGGCGAAAACAGGGGAGCTGCCGACGGCTGCTGTCAAAGTCTCACGTGTGTCGGACGCACCACCCAACGATGGCTGGGAGGGTATGCAGGGAGATGCAGTAATAAACTAAGCAATTAGCAAGTTAAGCCACGTGTGACTCACAATTCAACTGCCAGCGACAGTTGTTAATAGTCTCGTGGACAACGAGAAACCTGCCAGCAATGGGCCAGCCCCAGCAGCTACACGTGCCAAACCGTGCTTGGAAAGGCAGCTACACGTGCTTGGCAAAGGAAGCATGACCATACGGTTGACTCGAAGCCACTCGATGAGAGGACCGAGATGAACTGCACCTGTCACCCACAGTGTCACGCTGTCACGGAGCACTGCATACATTCTGCTCTTTACGGTGCCGAGGGGCGTGCCAATAAACCGAGGGCTTTCGACCAGCAAACGAAGGACGACCGGAGTGCGGCAGCAGCACGGCAGAGCTGGTCCTCTAGACGGCTCTAGCCTGTGTTCAGCTGCGCTCAGGAGCCCTCTCTGCCGCCGCCGAACGAACGAAAAGAGGCCGAGCAGTCACGTGACAGCATGAGCGGCAGCAGTCACTAGCAGTCGTCGCAGCTTGCTCGAGGACATCGGTGCTCGGCAAACAAATACATATCCACCGATGGCTGCGACGGCGCTTTGCGCAACTCAGCTCACAATCTAATTATCTGTCACAATGTAAGACCACTTCTTCCTGCCAGCCCTTGACGTTTGCATGAGCTCCGTTTGTATGAGCGCCCTTTCTAGAGAGGTTGCGGCCCCCTTTTTGCCATAGCTGCCGAGCCACTTGCTTGGCATCGATGAGAACGGATGCGACCGGCCCCTATTATGTGCTAGATTCAGTGACAGACAGTCGATGGGCCGTCAATGTTCGCAAACACAGCATGTGCAAGCTGCTGCCGCCTTTGGAGCAGCAGCAGCAGCAGCAGCAGCAGCAGCAGCAGCAGCAGCAGCAGCAGCAGCAGCAGCAGCAGCAGCAGCTGCAGCCACCGTAGCACCATAGGTGCAGGCCACGCCCGGCCAGCAGATAATGCTGGGCTCGTCCCCTGAGCACGTGTCCATTCCGTCGGAACTGCACTGGGCCACCGAATTCGACCAATGCGTCGGATTAGTTTTGCTCGGTGCCCTGCGTTCAGTCAAGTTCTTCAGATATTCATATTCATCTTTCTGCTTTACATGCACATCTTTAACTGGCAGCCAATACATCGAATCAACGGTTGCATCGAACAAGGATAGCTTAATCCGAACAGTCAGACCAGGTCTGAGCCAGAGATGCCAGACTCGAATATAAAGCATTTCAAAGATTTGCAGCCCCTCATCGACCATTTTGCTACGCGGCAATCCCTCTCATGCCTAGTACTGCCTCGCGTGAGGGGCGGCACGTATGATTTTAAGACGAGCCACAGACCATGCTTCGGCAACTGGGCCTCCTATGGTAACAACACTTAATAATTTCAAGGTTTTGTCACTCACTTTTAAGTCCCTTCATTCTTTGGCTCCAGCCTACCTATCAGATCTACTGCCCCAGCAGGCTAAGCATCGTACCACTCACTTTTTGGAATCTAAATTTCCACCTATACCTCGTACAAACCTCAAATCCTTCGCCTTTGGTTCGTATGCTTCTGAAGCCTGGAACTCACTCCCGACTTGCATCACGACAACTCCTGACTTGAGCACATTTAAAAAACGCACCTATTTGTCACAGCATTTAGTGGGTCCCTGTGATTCGTTCTTTATGTGCTTATGCATGCTGACACTGCATGCTGCCACTAACCACACTTGCATGCAGACCCTATGCATGTCACCCCTAACCATGTTGTTCTTGTTGTTTATCGAGCATGCTGCCACAAACCATTCAATCGTGGTTCCATTTATCAAGTAAATTATTATTATTATTATTAATTGCAAGGAAAGGCACAAACCAGCTTGACAATTTGAGCTGGCTCAACAGCCTGTTTTATGGTGACACTATATCTCCATCCGAACAAGGCGACGAGACACTGGGGCCCTGTGCACGCACGAGGTGGGCGAGGGAAGCTCTGGGTTTACTTCTGTGATTTTGCATCGAACTCGCAGTAGCAAATACTCCAACTCATCTGACAGCCATTCGGCCAGTAGCTGCACGCAGCCAGCTGTCAGAGCTGAAACCTAGAAGTTCGAAATGATGCAGGCCTCAAGATAACCACCCTAAAAGTAAGGCTGGGGGTGGTTGGTAGGGATGGGGAGGTTGACTCCGATGGCTGACCTGATTACTGCTGCTGCCAAATAGACCATTAAGCCACTTCCGACAGCCAAGGACCCCTTGCTTTACTACCGGGCAACCAGCAGACACCGGCAGCCGGCAGGGTGCCATCCTTGCACGCATGGCATGTGGACGCAGAGCATGAGCCGGCCATCCCGTATTTTAAGGCAGTCCTTTGTTCCAACCCAGTGTTTGCGGTGTCCGGTTGCAGGGCTGTTCAAATCGCTGCCTCAGATGCTCGGTCCACAGCCGGTCACGAGAGTGCTTCGAATGGGCCTGACTCACGTGAGTGCTTTGAATCGCCACCGCCGAGTGGCTGTTGGTCCACCTGCCTCGTGTAGGTCTGGCCAGGAACAGCCTCCGCCTCGCAGGCAGCAAAGAACGCCTCTCGGTGCATGTACATTCGGGCGAAAAAGCAGACACTGCGGCATGTACATTTTGGCTTAGGAACCACAGGCTGCTGTCACCTGCGAAGCTGGGCAGGCTCTCTCTCCGCTCTCACTCCCCCTCTTTTTGCACTCTCACCCCTTACGGCTCCTCTTTTCCCTCCACCTCTCTCCCTCCTTTTTTTTGTGTTCTGGTTGTTCAATCTCTTTTCCTTTCTCTTCTCTCTCTCCTTTCCTTCTCCCCCTCTCTCTCTCTCTCTCTCCAGCCTTTTCTACTCACTCTTCGGACTTGTTTACCCTGTCTCTCTAACGGTCTTTCTCCACCTACCCTACTGTCTCCCCTCTCCTGCTTTATTTCCTGTTTTCTCTATCATTTATCACGGCAGGACAGCAGTGGGGAGGTCTGATAATCTAACGACAGCAGATTTACAGGACAGCACAAATGCACTTATAGTAGACCGGCAAGCAAGCAACAGCAGCAATGTCATCTGCCCGAAAGCTACGAGAGCAGCAAGTTAGCTGTTTGTCATGGGTTTTTTAAAAATGAACCTAGTTATTATCAGGCGTTAACAATGATGAGGCAGGAAGTGCCACCAAACGCCCATCAATCTTCAACACATGGTACTTACATTGCAGGTGAAGACTGCTGGACACTGGCCAAGGTGGATCAATGTAGCATGGCAGGAAAAACAGGGTGGGGAGGGAGGCTGAATTTACCAGCAATCTAGCTTAGCCATCGGCGCTGGCCGGCCTACGACAGTAACCAGAAGAATTTGAGCTACAGCAGCCCAATAGGGCCTATGCACAGCATGTCTGCCACCAGCAGTGCATGCAAACAGATATGAGAATGAGTTTCTCTTACCATTTTGTGCACATAGATATGAGAATGAGTTTCTTTTACCGGTTTTTTGCGCATCAATGCACTCAAGAAAAAATCACACCAAATGCATGCGTCTACATATGAGCAAGCACTGTGCACCCCTGTACGGAAAAATCAGTTGCCCGTGCTCCAGCCACCCCTTTTTCCCAGGCGATCTGCAAGCAGGCTGCACCGGTGCCAGGTCCGTGGTATGGAGCCACATATTTACAGCCGCAGAGTTATCTCCTCTCCACGATGAAGCATTCCAAGTCGACCCAAAGCAGGCAGCTGCCAGTGTCATACGTCAGCAGAATTCGGGCAGCGCCTGAGCCGGCTGGCCAAGCCCTGACAATCACCATCCACAGTGGGCTAGTTTCTATCCGGGAGTGATGCAGCTCTCTCTCTCTCTCTCTCTCTCTCTCTCTCTCGGAAGTCTTCACAGGCAAACTGGATCTCAGTACGATGGTGCATTAAGATAAACCATACCACAGCAGGTGGGAGCCTCCATCTGGTAAAGGGCTACCGCAAAGTGGACGATTGGGGTCAGCTTTGGCTCAAGGCTCCATGGCGAATTTGGTGGCAATCGGCAATCAGCAATCTGGAATCGGAGCTCAATTTTGTCCATCACTCCAGGCTTAAATCATCACGACTAAAATTTCTTAGAGGAATGCTAAGGGTTAAATCCAACGTATGAGTATGCTGTACTCGATCAGGAGGCATGGCTTCTAACTATCACTTAATACTTACTGCTCCTGCACACCGGACACCAATGAGCCTACCTTCGAAGAATAGCCAGCAGGCCTAGTGCCTGGAGGTAGACACCATGGATACAACAGTGGATTTCGGTCATCGGCCATGATCCCGCCCTACTTCTGGCAATCAAATGCAGCCCTGCACACTGCCGTTGGTGGCCCTCAAAGCGAACCAGATGCAGCTGCCCCACTCCCGTGTTTTCAAGCCGCCACTGGAGGCCTAACAACTAAGGTAGAACGTTGCCGATAGATGAATTTCACATTCAGCATGCACAAGTTGCACTCTTCTTAGTGCAGGGTTAAGGTACCGGCTCTTTATGACCCAGGCCACAGGTTTGAGTCCTGCAGCAGGCGATCCTTTAATGCCATCTGAAAGTAGTGGCGATAGCCACTGCCATGGGTCTTCTGCTGCTTTATAAATGACGCTGTTAAATCGCTAAGCTTTATTTATGCTGGGTGCTTCGGTGTTAAGCTTTTGCTTTCAGGAGCTGGGCGGTACCTGATCCAAGTGGGTGCACTGCACTTATCGCTTTGATGAAGGGAATGGCGGTAGGCTCTGTGAAGCCTAGTCCACACCAGCCTACCGGTACAGCCATGCTCACAATATAGGCCGCTGGTTATATGAGCAAGCACCTGCCCACTCGCATCTACTACTGGTGGCCACATGCAACAAAGAGGCTTGGCTGCTGGTGTTGCTGTATTTAGCAAAGGCTGCAGCGTTCGAACAGGCAACCCAGCACCCAACACAAGACCAAGAGCTTTGTTCCCCGTCTTGAAGCTGTCCCACTCAGGTTCAGCACGGTATCGGCCACGCCCGAAAAAAGATCCAGGAGGCAAGTTTGCCAGCTTTAAAAAAAGAAGCAACCAGCTTACTGCATTGCGAACAGCACGTGACATCGGCTACTAGCCATGAGAATTGGCATCGGTTTGCTGACTTCCAGTGTTCTCTCTGGGTCGGAGACCACCCTACCTGAAACCAGCTGATAAAAGACCACTTGCGAATAAGACCAAGGCAAAACCAAACCGTCGGAGTACCGATGTCAACAAGGAGGACACCGCCATGTGACCGAAACTTCACGTGGCCAATAGCCGATTGCTAAGGGCACTTGCCTGAGCTGTACGTGGCATGGTTGAAAATTAGCACCTCAGCAACGAGTTGCCGATTAAAAAAATGCCCTATTGTAAACATGAATCGTTCTAAATTTTGTTTGTGCAAAATTCGACAACCTTTTCAAATGCCAGTGCATTAGGCAGACCGCCGGGTATGGTGGTGGGGGAGGGGAGAGTAGACATCGGCTACGCAACTCCTAGGACGACCTACAGTTATCGGACTTGAGCTGGCATGCAGCTACTCAGTGCTTGCACAAGTCAATGTCCTTGAATGCTGCCAACTATACTGGCGGCGGTCACACAGCACCCGAACTAGCCTGCCTTAACGTGGGACAGCAGGTGCCGAGCGTTACTCTCAGTGCAGTTTGGTGCCTTGAGTTCTCAACCCTGCAGCTAGTGGTCAGCGTTGACCCCCCCCCCCAGCTATCTACGGACTCAACGAATGACAGCAATCAATCCGAATTAAGTAAAACTCGACTGGAAATCGGGGCAGGCACAAAGCTCAAATCCTGAGTGAATATAGTAGCAGTACACGGAACACGTTATAATGTACCCACCAAATGTCGGGTGACGCTAGCCACTAACGAAATCCACTGGAATACATCGCAAATTCACAGGAAGTCGGCCGGTCAAAGCTGTGATTTAGATTGCCTATTAAACTCCGCTGCTGGTCGCACGTGCCCCCACAAACCACTTAAATCGATGGCAGCTGGTGGATTGTTGTATTAGCCAGCCAGCATCTTTGGAGCCCACACAGTCTGGCTAACTTGGGAGCTTGGTCGGCAACCAGGGGAGCATCGCTATAACGACTTCCTGCCTCACTAATAATGCCACACGTTAGCCACCCTGGTCTAGCCTAGGGGCCAAGGTGCTCGCCTTTAACGACCAAGGTCAAGGCGAATGTTTTCGAGGTCGAGGTCATGAGGTCAGGCCCTATGGAATATGCAAATAGCCTGGACAGAGATTAAGTTCTTTTAGGGTGCTATACAAATGAATTATACATATTTTAGGCCACCTCAAAATGCAGGCAGCAGGGGGAGGGACAGTCGCAAAAGCAAGAAGCGGCCGTGTGACCTTCACCACAGGAGGGCCTCCAAGTTTGGAAATATCGAGACTGAAGGTCAGCTGGAAGCCGAGCAAAAACTTAGTGGCCAGACCAAGGGGACAAACCTTGTATCTCTACGGAGTACCGGTGGATGAACAGGTAAGCAAGCAAGCAAGCGAGCAAGCGAGCATGAACTCGTCGAATTTAACTACAAGCCCAAGCCCTTTCTTGACGAGCCTTTGTAGCGAAAGGCGCCTCCATTTTTCGTGCGTGCTGGGCAGGGAAGAGCAGCAGCAGCAGGGGCACAGCGGTTCTCAACGAACCCAACAGCTGGCAACACTCGACCGAACTTTCGAGAGGGAGAAGAGGGCAGCTTCCGGCTGCAGAATGCATCATTAGGATGGTTCTACGACGAGTCATCGACGGATGATTCATCGACTGGCAGTTTACCTCGGACCATTCCTCAGGCTCTTTATCTCGGACTATTCCTCCAGAGGACGTTTCATGCACGGAGAATCCATCCACTGACTGCTCGTGCTAACAAGAAACCCTAAACCCCAATCACTAATTAAAGGCATGTGCTTCAACATTTTTCCAGTGCCGTCGGTGGATGAAACTTCCTCTGGATGAGGATCCGGGGGTTGCTAATACAACAAGTCCGGGATGAGCAATCCGTGGATAAATCGCCAGTGGATGAATCGTCTGGATACTATTAGGATTCAGTAGCCGGCTTGCTCAGTTTGACACATCGGCATTGCCCGACTCAGCATGGGCAGTGCTTGGCAGTATGGCAGTGCCTGGCATTCGAGTGGCATCTCACAGCAGGGAAGATTCCGTGAATGGGTCGTGCGCCGCTCTCCCCCTCTCAATCTCCTATGGCGACCGTGGTGTGGCTCACTCTGGTCAACGGTTAGGCACTTGATTGAGCCACGGCGCATTCATGCACCTCGCTTGCTATCGCAATTACGATCTGCAGCAGCTAGGTTTCAAGATTGCGATTAAGGAAATACTACCCAGAACTAGTTCCAATGGGCTGATGGCACCTGGCTCTAGCTTGCCCAGGTTCACTATGACACTACACAGGCCAGATTTTGACAGGTCGACGTGCAGTCACCTGTTCTCTCCGAATCAACCGGGAGTGAGACTGTCAACAAATCCACGATGCAACACGAAAAGGGGCAAACAGCAAGTACAACGGTCGAAATTATCTGCCGACTACAATCAACGACGATCGACTTTTCTTAAGTTTGGTCTAGCGGTCAAGGTGCTCGCCCCGACCAAGGTCTGACTAAGGTCGTGGGCTCGAGCCCCCGAGGCACATGTGAAGCGCCTGAATAGAGATTAAGTTCTCTTGGGGCGCTATATAAATGAATTATATTTATTTATATTTAAGATTCGCCTCAGATTTGATGAACACATTCCTTACCTCGTGCCTGTGCTTATACAAAGCTGCGACTCTCAACAAGCAAGCGTTCAGCCAGCGGAGATTCGTTCAGCACGATGACGATCGGAGGCAATCGGAGACCTTCTGCTCTTGCAGCTCGACATAATCGGAGTGGTGCTTGCGAGTGTGTGAGGGGCTGATGGTACACTGCATAATAAGTTACTTTTTCCAGTGCTTGTCGTCTGCACTCGGTGGCTGAGCCAGGGTGTGGCGGGCATTAGCACCTCCATCGAGGTCAGGGGTGGTGACGTGGGCCGCCCCCTCCTTATTTCTACTCCTAAGCCTTACTCGACCGGCACTAACGACGAAATTATGTCCTACTTCTGCTCGATGAGCAACTGAAGAGTTCGTGTCGAATAAACACAATGATTTTGCCCTATAATCTTTCATTACTTACGGGTCTTGCTCCCCTGCATGACAGTCTTGCGGGTCATGGCCATCCCGAAGATGGAAATCCCGACTCATGCCTGCACTGCTTACCCACACTCGGCAAAAGGTGCTCAGTTTACCACAGTGAGAGCCACGTGGATCTTATCAGGAATGAACAATATAGGGGGAGCCTAAGCATGACCGAACAGTCTGTTCGGACCTGAAACTTCGCCGGAATTTTATGAGCCGATTATGCTTTTGAAACGTGAGAATAAGCGAGTACGAATCATGAATTACAGAAATGAAATATACAGATAGTACTTCATAATCTAAGGCCAAGTTGACGTTGCCATCACTCTGTGTGTGCATCCTGAGTCTGCCACGAATAAGCCACTCGGGGATTAATCAGAATGAAAGGATTTGCCAGGGGAGCTGTGTGTTACAGTACAGTGACACGACACGGCTGCTCATGCACAGCCAAAGGCTGGCATTACTAAAAAGTGCTAGCGACGAAAGTGCCCCAGTCTGCTCAGATTTTGCTTTGGGGCGGCTCCAGCACCAAAACGAACGAGTGCAGACCGTAGACTGTCAATCATCGGCGACAGCTGGCTGACACCTGGCTGCCAGCCTTCCACCACCGAAGCCCTGCGGTCGCGATGATGGCAATATCCTCTGGAACCGACAGAAGCCCAGTGTTAGTTGAGTCCATTAGAGTTCCACAACACAAGAGGCTAGACATTTCTATTTAAAAGCTCAGCACAGGACCTATGCCAGGCCACCTCATCCTGCCACATCAAAGCTGCACCTAGCTAAGCAGCTGCACAGTCAACAAAGGCACTCGACATTTCCCTTTTCTTCGAAAACAGTCACTTGCAGCCTCAAGAGGACCACTGCCTGTCGCAGGGTAGCATAGTCTCTCTTTACTCTGTTTACAAGCCAACTCAGCCCTCTAGAATCCTCCCGTACCTCCTGGTTGGCATGCAGACGCCCCTCTCAGCCCCCTCCTTGCCTCTCTTCCAAACGTCAGCATCTCTCTGGCTCTCTCTCCTCTCACTCCCTCTCTCTCTCTCTACCTGTCTCTTGACAATGCTACTTTCCAAGATTTACACTCGTGGCACCTAGATTGTTACTAGCCGTCAAACTATGCCGTAAGACCCACTGGGTTTACCTGCTACTCTCCAGCTTACAGCAGACAGTTTGACATGCCATGTATCCGTCTGTAACTCCACAAAGTCATAAAGACTATGTGGGTGTTACGAATGAGAGTTTTGTATAGCGCACTCGCAGCTTAAGCACCGGCTTTCGGTATGCATTCGGTAGCCAACAGACTTTGTCTCACGCAACAAAGAGAAAGTGGGAAGCATAGCAGAGTCAGGAGAGCAGTTGAGGTAGTGAGTAGCATGGAAGTAGCAGCTTAGTACGGGTGGAAAGGATGTGCCATAATCGGCAGCAGGAGAGTAGTTGTCGTTGCGTAAGAATTGTGCAAGTGAATTCCACAGTCTAGGACCTGAGGAGCAAAAGCTTCTGTCG